>CM075883.1:14720073-15127816 GCA_038021265.1 Cyprinella venusta | reverse complement strand
TAATGGAGGCTCTAGACCCTTCCAGAGCCGAGATATCGGATGTCAAAGTTTTGACCCGAAAAAAAAACATAAGGGGTAACACTGTCGTTTTTGGCCGAAATTTTGACCCCCTCCGATCTTCTTGAAACTCTGGATTCTGACAGAGGGCCACGAGACTTCGACCAGCGCGCAAAAATGGAGGCTCTAGACCCTTCCAGAGCCGAGATATCGGATGTCAAAGTTTTGACCTGAAAAAAAAACATAAGGGGTAACACTGTAATTTTTGGCCGAAATTTTGACCCCCTCCGATCTTCTTGAAACTCTGGATTCTGACAGAGGGCCACGAGACTTCGACCAGCGCGCAAAAATGGAGGCTCCAGACCCTTCCAGAGCCGAGATATCGGATGTCAAAGTTTTGACCTGAAAAAAAAACATAAGGGGTAACACTGTTGTTTTTGGCCGAAATTTTGACCCCCTCCGATCTTCTTGAAACTCTGGATTCTGACAGAGGGCCACGAGACTTCGACCAGCGCGCAAAAATGGAGGCTCTAGACCCTTCCAGAGCCGAGATATCGGATGTCAAAGTTTTTAACCCCCCAAAAAAAACATAAGGGGTAACACTGTCGTTTTTGGCCGAAATTTTGACCCCCTCCGATCTTCTTGAAACTCTGGATTCTGACAGAGGGCCACGAGACTTCGACCAGCGCGCAAAAATGGAGGCTCTAGACCCTTCCAGAGCCGAGATATCGGATGTCAAAGTTTTGACCTGAAAAAAAAAACATAAGGGGTAACACTGTCGTTTTTGGCCGAAATTTTGACCCCCTCCGATCTTCTTGAAACTCTGGATTCTGACAGAGGGCCACGAGACTTCGACCAGCGCGCAAAAATGGAGGCTCTAGACCCTTCCAGAGCCGAGATATCGGATGTCAAAGTTTTGACCCGAAAAAAAAACATAAGGGGTAACACTGTCGTTTTTGGCCGAAATTTTGACCCCCTCCGATCTTCTTGAAACTCTGGATTCTGACAGAGGGCCACGAGACTTCGACCAGCGCGCAAAAATGGAGGCTCTAGACCCTTCCAGAGCCGAGATATCGGATGTCAAAGTTTTGACCCGAAAAAAAAACATAAGGGGTAACACTGTCGTTTTTGGCCGAAATTTTGACCCCCTCCGATCTTCTTGAAACTCTGGATTCTGACAGAGGGCCACGAGACTTCGACCAGCGCGCAAAAATGGAGGCTCCAGACCCTTCCAGAGCCGAGATATCGGATGTCAAAGTTTTGACCTGAAAAAAAAACATAAGGGGTAACACTGTCGTTTTTGGCCGAAATTTTGACCCCCTCCGATCTTCTTGAAACTCTGGATTCTGACAGAGGGCCACGAGACTTCGACCAGCGCGCAAAAATGGAGGCTCTAGACCCTTCCAGAGCCGAGATATCGGATGTCAAAGTTTTGACCCGAAAAAAAAACATAAGGGGTAACACTGTCGTTTTTGGCCGAAATTTTGACCCCCTCCGATCTTCTTGAAACTCTGGATTCTGACAGAGGGCCACGAGACTTCGACCAGCGCGCAAAAATGGAGGCTCTAGACCCTTCCAGAGCCGAGATATCGGATGTCAAAGTTTTGACCGGAAAAAAAAACATAAGGGGTAACACTGTCGTTTTTGGCCGAAATTTTGCCCCCCTCCGATCTCCTTGAAACTCTGGATTCTGACAGAGGGCCACGAGACTTCGACCAGCGCGCAAAAATGGAGGCTCTAGACCCTTCCAGAGCCGAGATATCGGATGTCAAAGTTTTGACCCGAAAAAAAAAACATAAGGGGTAACACTGTCGTTTTTGGCCGAAATTTTGACCCCCTCCGATCTTCTTGAAACTCTGGATTCTGACAGAGGGCCACGAGACTTCGACCAGCGCGCAAAAATGGAGGCTCTAGACCCTTCCAGAGCCGAGATATCGGATGTCAAAGTTTTGACCCGAAAAAAAAACATAAGGGGTAACACTGTCGTTTTTGGCCGAAATTTTGACCCCCTCCGATCTTCTTGAAACTCTGGATTCTGACAGAGGGCCACGAGACTTCGACCAGCGCGCAAAAATGGAGGCTCCAGACCCTTCCAGAGCCGAGATATCGGATGTCAAAGTTTTGACCTGAAAAAAAAACATAAGGGGTAACACTGTCGTTTTTGGCCGAAATTTTGACCCCCTCCGATCTTCTTGAAACTCTGGATTCTGACAGAGGGCCACGAGACTTCGACCAGCGCGCAAAAATGGAGGCTCTAGACCCTTCCAGAGCCGAGATATCGGATGTCAAAGTTTTGACCCGAAAAAAAAACATAAGGGGTAACACTGTCGTTTTTGGCCGAAATTTTGACCCCCTCCGATCTTCTTGAAACTCTGGATTCTGACAGAGGGCCACGAGACTTCGACCAGCGCGCAAAAATGGAGGCTCTAGACCCTTCCAGAGCCGAGATATCGGATGTCAAAGTTTTGACCGGAAAAAAAAACATAAGGGGTAACACTGTCGTTTTTGGCCGAAATTTTGCCCCCCTCCGATCTCCTTGAAACTCTGGATTCTGACAGAGGGCCACGAGACTTCGACCAGCGCGCAAAAATGGAGGCTCTAGACCCTTCCAGAGCCGAGATATCGGATGTCAAAGTTTTGACCCGAAAAAAAAACATAAGGGGTAACACTGTCGTTTTTGGCCGAAATTTTGACCCCCTCCGATCTTCTTGAAACTCTGGATTCTGACAGAGGGCCACGAGACTTCGACCAGCGCGCAAAAATGGAGGCTCTAGACCCTTCCAGAGCCGAGATATCGGATGTCAAAGTTTTGACCCGAAAAAAAAACATAAGGGGTAACACTGACGTTTTTGGCCGAAATTTTGACCCCCTCCGATCTTCTTGAAACTCTGGATTTTGACAGAGGGCCACGAGACTTCGACCAGCGCGCAAAAATGAAGGCTCTAGACCCTTCCAGAGCCGAGATATCGGATGTCAAAGTTTTGACCTGAAAAAAAAAACATAAGGGGTAACACTGTCGTTTTTGGCCGAAATTTTGACCCCCTCCGATCTTCTTGAAACTCTGGATTCTGACAGAGGGCCACGAGACTTCGACCAGTGCGCAAAAATGGAGGCTCTAGACCCTTCCAGAGCCGAGATATCGGATGTCAAAGTTTTGACCCGAAAAAAAAAAACATAAGGGGTAACACTGTCGTTTTTGGCCGAAATTTTGACCCCCTCCGATCTTCTTGAAACTCTGGATTTTGACAGAGGGCCACGAGACTTCGACCAGCGCGCAAAAATGGAGGCTCTAGACCCTTCCAGAGCCGAGATATCGGATGTCAAAGTTTTGACCCGAAAAAAAAACATAAGGGGTAACACTGTCGTTTTTGGCCGAAATTTTGACCCCCTCCGATCTTCTTGAAACTCTGGATTCTGACAGAGGGCCACGAGACTTCGACCAGCGCGCAAAAATGGAGGCTCTAGACCCTTCCAGAGCCGAGATATCGGATGTCAAAGTTTTGACCTGAAAAAAAAAACATAAGGGGTAACACTGTCGTTTTTGGCCGAAATTTTGACCCCCTCCGATCTTCTTGAAACTCTGGATTCTGACAGAGGGCCACGAGACTTCGACCAGCGCGCAAAAATGGAGGCTCTAGACCCTTCCAGAGCCGAGATATCGGATGTCAAAGTTTTGACCCGAAAAAAAAACATAAGGGGTAACACTGTCGTTTTTGGCCGAAATTTTGACCCCCTCCGATCTTCTTGAAACTCTGGATTCTGACAGAGGGCCACGAGACTTCGACCAGCGCGCAAAAATGGAGGCTCTAGACCCTTCCAGAGCCGAGATATCGGATGTCAAAGTTTTGACCCGAAAAAAAAACATAAGGGGTAACACTGTCGTTTTTGGCCGAAATTTTGACCCCCTCCGATCTTCTTGAAACTCTGGATTCTGACAGAGGGCCACGAGACTTCGACCAGCGCGCAAAAATGGAGGCTCTAGACCCTTTCAGAGCCGAGATATCGGATGTCAAAGTTTTGACCGGAAAAAAAAACATAAGGGGTAACACTGTCGTTTTTGGCCGAAATTTTGACCCCCTCCGATCTTCTTGAAACTCTGGATTCTGACAGAGGGCCACGAGACTTCGACCAGCGCGCAAAAATGGAGGCTCTAGACCCTTCCAGAGCCGAGATATCGGATGTCAAAGTTTTGACCCGAAAAAAAAACATAAGGGGTAACACTGTCGTTTTTGGCCGAAATTTTGACCCCCTCCGATCTTCTTGAAACTCTGGATTCTGACAGAGGGCCACGAGACTTCGACCAGCGCGCAAAAATGGAGGCTCTAGACCCTTCCAGAGCCGAGATATCGGATGTCAAAGTTTTGACCGGAAAAAAAAACATAAGGGGTAACACTGTCATTTTTGGCCGAAATTTTGACCCCCTCCGATCTTCTTGAAACTCTGGATTCTGACAGAGGGCCACGAGACTTCGACCAGCGCGCAAAAATGGAGGCTCCAGACCCTTCCAGAGCCGAGATATCGGATGTCAAAGTTTTGACCTGAAAAAAAAAACATAAGGGGTAACACTGTCGTTTTTGGCCGAAATTTTGACCCCCTCCGATCTTCTTGAAACTCTGGATTCTGACAGAGGGCCACGAGACTTCGACCAGCGCGCAAAAATGGAGGCTCTAGACCCTTCCAGAGCCGAGATATCGGATGTCAAAGTTTTGACCCGAAAAAAAAACATAAGGGGTAACACTGTCGTTTTTGGCCGAAATTTTGACCCCCTCCGATCTTCTTGAAACTCTGGATTCTGACAGAGGGCCACGAGACTTCGACCAGCGCGCAAAAATGGAGGCTCTAGACCCTTCCAGAGCCGAGATATCGGATGTCAAAGTTTTGACCCGAAAAAAAAACATAAGGGGTAACACTGACGTTTTTGGCCGAAATTTTGACCCCCTCCGATCTTCTTGAAACTCTGGATTTTGACAGAGGGCCACGAGACTTCGACCAGCGCGCAAAAATGAAGGCTCTAGACCCTTCCAGAGCCGAGATATCGGATGTCAAAGTTTTGACCTGAAAAAAAAAACATAAGGGGTAACACTGTCGTTTTTGGCCGAAATTTTGACCCCCTCCGATCTTCTTGAAACTCTGGATTCTGACAGAGGGCCACGAGACTTCGACCAGTGCGCAAAAATGGAGGCTCTAGACCCTTCCAGAGCCGAGATATCGGATGTCAAAGTTTTGACCCGAAAAAAAAAAACATAAGGGGTAACACTGTCGTTTTTGGCCGAAATTTTGACCCCCTCCGATCTTCTTGAAACTCTGGATTTTGACAGAGGGCCACGAGACTTCGACCAGCGCGCAAAAATGGAGGCTCTAGACCCTTCCAGAGCCGAGATATCGGATGTCAAAGTTTTGACCCGAAAAAAAAACATAAGGGGTAACACTGTCGTTTTTGGCCGAAATTTTGACCCCCTCCGATCTTCTTGAAACTCTGGATTCTGACAGAGGGCCACGAGACTTCGACCAGCGCGCAAAAATGGAGGCTCCAGACCCTTCCAGAGCCGAGATATCGGATGTCAAAGTTTTGACCTGAAAAAAAAACATAAGGGGTAACACTGTCGTTTTTGGCCGAAATTTTGACCCCCTCCGATCTTCTTGAAACTCTGGATTCTGACAGAGGGCCACGAGACTTCGACCAGCGCGCAAAAATGGAGGCTCTAGACCCTTCCAGAGCCGAGATATCGGATGTCAAAGTTTTGACCCGAAAAAAAAACATAAGGGGTAACACTGTCGTTTTTGGCCGAAATTTTGACCCCCTCCGATCTTCTTGAAACTCTGGATTCTGACAGAGGGCCACGAGACTTCGACCAGCGCGCAAAAATGGAGGCTCTAGACCCTTCTAGAGCCGAGATATCGGATGTCAAAGTTTTGACCGGAAAAAAAAACATAAGGGGTAACACTGTCGTTTTTGGCCGAAATTTTGACCCCCTCCGATCTTCTTGAAACTCTGGATTCTGACAGAGGGCCACGAGACTTCGACCAGCGCGCAAAAATGGAGGCTCTAGACCCTTCCAGAGCCGAGATATCGGATGTCAAAGTTTTGACCCGAAAAAAAAACATAAGGGGTAACACTGTCGTTTTTGGCCGAAATTTTGACCCCCTCCGATCTTCTTGAAACTCTGGATTCTGACTGAGGGCCACGAGACTTCGACCAGCGCGCAAAAATGGAGGCTCTAGACCCTTCCAGAGCCGAGATATCGGATGTCAAAGTTTTGACCGGAAAAAAAAAACATAAGGGGTAACACTGTCATTTTTGGCCGAAATTTTGACCCCCTCCGATCTTCTTGAAACTCTGGATTCTGACAGAGGGCCACGAGACTTCGACCAGCGCGCAAAAATGGAGGCTCCAGACCCTTCCAGAGCCGAGATATCGGATGTCAAAGTTTTGACCTGAAAAAAAAACATAAGGGGTAACACTGTCGTTTTTGGCCGAAATTTTGACCCCCTCCGATCTTCTTGAAACTCTGGATTCTGACAGAGGGCCACGAGACTTCGACCAGCGCGCAAAAATGGAGGCTCTAGACCCTTCCAGAGCCGAGATATCGGATGTCAAAGTTTTGACCCGAAAAAAAAACATAAGGGGTAACACTGTCGTTTTTGGCCGAAATTTTGACCCCCTCCGATCTTCTTGAAACTCTGGATTCTGACAGAGGGCCACGAGACTTCGACCAGCGCGCAAAAATGGAGGCTCTAGACCCTTCCAGAGCCGAGATATCGGATGTCAAAGTTTTGACCTGAAAAAAAAAACATAAGGGGTAACACTGTCGTTTTTGGCCGAAATTTTGACCCCCTCCGATCTTCTTGAAACTCTGGATTCTGACAGAGGGCCACGAGACTTCGACCAGCGCGCAAAAATGGAGGCTCTAGACCCTTCCAGAGCCGAGATATCGGATGTCAAAGTTTTGACCCGAAAAAAAAACATAAGGGGTAACACTGACGTTTTTGGCCGAAATTTTGACCCCCTCCGATCTTCTTGAAACTCTGGATTTTGACAGAGGGCCACGAGACTTCGACCAGCGCGCAAAAATGAAGGCTCTAGACCCTTCCAGAGCCGAGATATCGGATGTCAAAATTTTGACCTGAAAAAAAAAACATAAGGGGTAACACTGTCGTTTTTGGCCGAAATTTTGACCCCCTCCGATCTTCTTGAAACTCTGGATTCTGACAGAGGGCCACGAGACTTCGACCAGTGCGCAAAAATGGAGGCTCTAGACCCTTCCAGAGCCGAGATATCGGATGTCAAAGTTTTGACCCGAAAAAAAAAAACATAAGGGGTAACACTGTCGTTTTTGGCCGAAATTTTGACCCCCTCCGATCTTCTTGAAACTCTGGATTTTGACAGAGGGCCACGAGACTTCGACCAGCGTGCAAAAATGGAGGCTCTAGACCCTTCCAGAGCCGAGATATCGGATGTCAAAGTTTTGACCTGAAAAAAAACATAAGGGGTAACACTGTCGTTTTTGGCCGAAATTTTGACCCCCTCCGATCTTCTTGAAACTCTGGATTCTGACAGAGGGCCACGAGACTTCGACCAGCGCGCAAAAATGGAGGCTCTAGACCCTTCCAGAGCCGAGATATCGGATGTCAAAGTTTTGACCCGAAAAAAAAACATAAGGGGTAACACTGTCGTTTTTGGCCGAAATTTTGACCCCCTCCGATCTTCTTGAAACTCTGGATTCTGACAGAGGGCCACAAGACTTCGACCAGCGCGCAAAAATGGAGGCTCTAGACCCTTCCAGAGCCGAGATATCGGATGTCAAAGTTTTGACCTGAAAAAAAAAACATAAGGGGTAACACTGTCGTTTTTGGCCGAAATTTTGACCCCCTCCGATCTTCTTGAAACTCTGGATTCTGACAGAGGGCCAGGAGACTTCGACCAGCGCGCAAAAATGGAGGCTCTAGACCCTTCCAGAGCCGAGATATCGGATGTCAAAGTTTTGACCCGAAAAAAAAAAAACCATAAGGGGTAACACTGTCGTTTTTGGCCGAAATTTTGACCCCCTCCGATCTTCTTGAAACTCTGGATTCTGACAGAGGGCCAGGAGACTTCGACCAGCGCGCAAAAATGGAGGCTCTAGACCCTTCCAGAGCCGAGATATCGAAGGTCAAAATTTGGACCTGAAAAAAAAACATAAGGGGTAACACTGTCATTTTTTTTTTTGGCCGAAATTTTGACCACCTCCGATCTTCTTGAAACTCTGGATTCTGACAGAGGGCCACGAGACTTCGACCAGCGCGCAAAAATGGAGGCTCTAGACCCTTCCAGAGCCGAGATATCAAAGGTCAAAATTTGGACCTGAAAAAAAAAACATAAGGGGTAACACTGTCATTTTTTTTTTTTGGCCGAAATTTTGACCCCCTCCGATCTTCTTGAAACTCTGGATTCTGACAGAGGGCCACGAGACTTCGACCAGCGCGCAAAAATGGAGGCTCTAGACCCTTCCAGGGCCGAGATATCGAAGGTCAAAATTTGGACCCGAAAAAAAAAACATAAGGGGTAACACTGTCATTTTTTTTTTGGCCGAAATTTTGACCACCTCCGATCTTCTTGAAACTCTGGATTCTGACAGAGGGCCACGACACTTCGACCAGCGCGCAAAAATGTAGGCTCTAGACCCTTCCAGAGCCGAGATATCGAAGGTCAAAATTTGGACCTGAAAAAAAAACATAAGGGGTAACACTGTCATTTTTTTTTTTGGCCGAAATTTTGACCCCCTCCGATCTTCTTGAAACTCTGGATTCTGACAGAGGGCCACGAGACTTCGACCAGCGCGCAAAAATGGAGGCTCTAGACCCTTCCAGAGCCGAGATATCGAAGGTCAAAATTTGGACCTGAAAAAAAAACATAAGGGGTAACACTGTCATTTTTTTTTTTGGCCGAAATTTTGACCCCCTCCGATCTTCTTGAAACTCTGGATTCTGACAGAGGGCCACGAGACTTCGACCAGCGCGCAAAAATGGAGGCTCTAGACCCTTCCAGAGCTGAGATATCGAAGGTCAAAATTTGTACCTAAAAAAAAAACATAAGGGGTAACACTGTCATTTTTTTTTGCCGAAATTTTGACCCCCTCCGATCTTCTTGAAACTCTGGATTCTGACAGAGGGCCACGAGACTTCGACCAGCGCGCAAAAATGGAGGATCTAGACCCTTCCAGAGCCGAGATATAGAAGGTCAAAATTTGGACCTGAAAAAAAACCATAAGGGGTAACACTGTCATTTTTTTTTTTGGCCGAAATTTTGACCCCCTCCGATCTTCTTGAAACTCTGGATTCTGACAGAGGGCCACGAGACTTCGACCAGCGCGCAAAAATGGAGGCTCTAGACCCTTCCAGAGCCGAGATATCGGATGTCAAAGTTTTGACCCGAAAAAAAAACATAAGGGGTAACACTGTCGTTTTTGGCCGAAATTTTGACCCCCTCCGATCTTCTTGAAACTCTGGATTCTGACAGAGGGCCACGAGACTTCGACCAGCGCGCAAAAATGGAGGCTCTAGACCCTTCCAGAGCCGAGATATCGGATGTCAAAGTTTTGACCGGAAAAAAAAAACATAAGGGGTAACACTGTCGTTTTTGGCCGAAATTTTGACCCCCTCCGATCTTCTTGAAACTCTGGATTCTGACAGAGGGCCACGAGACTTCGACCAGCGCGCAAAAATGGAGGCTCTAGACCCTTCCAGAGCCGAGATATCGGATGTCAAAGTTTTGACCCGAAAAAAAAACATAAGGGGTAACACTGTCGTTTTTGGCCGAAATTTTGACCCCCTCCGATCTTCTTGAAACTCTGGATTCTGACAGAGGGCCACGAGACTTCGACCAGCGTGCAAAAATGGAGGCTCTAGACCCTTCCAGAGCCGAGATATCGGATGTCAAAGTTTTGACCGGAAAAAAAAACATAAGGGGTAACACTGTCGTTTTTGGCCGAAATTTTGACCCCCTCCGATCTTCTTGAAACTCTGGATTCTGACAGAGGGCCACGAGACTTCGACCAGCGCGCAAAAATGGAGGCTCCAGACCCTTCCAGAGCCGAGATATTGGATGTCAAAGTTTTGACCTGAAAAAAAAACATAAGGGGTAACACTGTCGTTTTTGGCCGAAATTTTGACCCCCTCCGATCTTCTTGAAACTCTGGATTCTGACAGAGGGCCACGAGACTTCGACCAGCGCGCAAAAATGGAGGCTCTAGACCCTTCCAGAGCCGAGATATCGGATGTCAAAGTTTTGACCCAAAAAAAAACATAAGGGGTAACACTGTCGTTTTTGGCCGAAATTTTGACCCCCTCCGATCTTCTTGAAACTCTGGATTCTGACAGAGGGCCACGAGACTTCGACCAGCGGGCAAAAATGGAGGCTCTAGACCCTTCCAGAGCCGAGATATCGGATGTCAAAGTTTTGACCGGAAAAAAAAAACATAAGGGGTAACACTGTCGTTTTTGGCCGAAATTTTGACCCCCTCCGATCTTCTTGAAACTCTGGATTCTGACAGAGGGCCACGAGACTTCGACCAGCGCGCAAAAATGGAGGCTCTAGACCCTTCCAGAGCCGAGATATCGGATGTCAAAGTTTTGACCTGAAAAAAAAACATAAGGGGTAACACTGTCGTTTTTGGCCGAAATTTTGACCCCCTCCGATCTTCTTGAAACTCTGGATTCTGACAGAGAGCCACGAGACTTCGACCAGCGCGCAAAAATGGAGGCTCTAGACCCTTCCAGAGCCGAGATATCGGATGTCAAAGTTTTGACCTGAAAAAAAAACATAAGGGGTAACACTGTCGTTTTTGGCCGAAATTTTGACCCCCTCCGATCTTCTTGAAACTCTGGATTCTGACAGAGAGCCACGAGACTTCGACCAGCGCGCAAAAATGGAGGCTCTAGACCCTTCCAGAGCCGAGATATCGGATGTCAAAGTTTTGACCTAAAAAAAAAACATAAGGGGTAACACTGTCGTTTTTGGCCGTAATTTTGACCCCCTCCGATCTTCTTGAAACTCTGGATTCTGACAGAGGGCCACGAGACTTCGACCAGCGCGCAAAAATGGAGGCTCTAGACCCTTCCAGAGCCGAGATATCGGATGTCAATGTTTTGACCCGAAAAAAAAACATAAGGGGTAACACTGTCGTTTTTGGCCGAAATTTTGACCCCCTCCGATCTTCTTGAAACTCTGGATTCTGACAGAGGGCCACGAGACTTCGACCAGCGCGCAAAAATGGAGGCTCTAGACCCTTCCAGAGCCGAGATATCGGATGTCAAAGTTTTGACCTGAAAAAAAAACATAAGGGGTAACACTGTCGTTTTTGGCCGAAATTTTGACCCCCTCCGATCTTCTTGAAACTCTGGATTCTGACAGAGGGCCACGAGACTTCGACCAGCGCGCAAAAATGGAGGCTCTAGACCCTTCCAGAGCCGAGATATCGGATGTCAAAGTTTTGACCTGAAATAAAACATAAGGGGTAACACTGTCGTTTTTGGCCGAAATTTTGACCCCCTCCGATCTTCTTGAAACTCTGGATTCTGACAGAGGGCCACGAGACTTCGACCAGCGCGCAAAAATGGAGGCTCTAGACCCTTCCAGAGCCGAGATATCGGATGTCAAAGTTTTGACCTGAAAAAAAAACATAAGGGGTAACACTGTCGTTTTTGGCCGAAATTTTGACCCCCTCCGATCTTCTTGAAACTCTGGATTCTGACAGAGGGCCACGAGACTTCGACCAGCGCGCAAAAATGGAGGCTCTAGACCCTTCCAAAGCAGAGATATCGAAGGTCAAAATTTGGACCTGAAAAAAAAACATAAGGGGTAACACTGTCATTTTTTTTTTTGGCCGAAATTTTGACCCCCTCCGATCTTCTTGAAACTCTGGATTCTGACAGAGGGCCACGAGACTTCGACCAGCGCGCAAAAATGGAGGCTCTAGACCCTTCCAGAGCCGAGATATCGAAGGTCAAAATTTGGACCTGAAAAAAAAAACATAAGGGGTAACACTGTCATTTTTTTTTTGGCCGAAATTTTGACCCCCTCCGATCTTCTTGAAACTCTGGATTCTGACAGAGGGCCACGAGACTTCGACCAGCGCGCAAAAATGGAGGCTCTAGACCCTTCCAGAGCCGAGATATCGAAGGTCAAAATTTGGACCTGAAAAAAAAACATAAGGGGTAAGACTGTCATTTTTTTTTTTGGCCGAAATTTTGACCCCCTCCGATCTTCTTGAAACTCTGGATTCTGACAGAGGGCCACGAGACTTCGACCAGCGCGCAAAAATGGAGGCTCTAGACCCTTCCAGAGCCGAGATATCGAAGGTCAAAATTTGGACCTGAAAAAAAAAACATAAGGGGTAACACTGTCATTTTTTTTTTTTGGCCGAAATTTTGACCCCCTCCGATCTTCTTGAAACTCTGGATTCTGACAGAGGGCCACGAGACTTCGACCAGCGCGCAAAAATGGAGGCTCTAGACCCTTCCAGAGCCGAGATATCGAAGGTCAAAATTTGGAACTGAAAAAAAAACATAAGGGGTAACACTGTCATTTTTTTTTTTTTTGGCCAAAATTTTGACCCCCTCCGATCTTCTTGAAACTCTGGATTCTGACAGAGGGCCACGAGACTTCGACCAGCACGCAAAAATGGAGGCTCTAGACCCTTCCAGAGCCGAGATATCGAAGGTCAAAATTTGGACCTGAAAAAAAAAACATAAGGGGTAACACTGTCATTTTTTTTTTGGCCGAAATTTTGACCCCCTCCGATCTTCTTGAAACTCTGGATTCTGACAGAGGGCCACGAGACTTCGACCAGCGCGCAAAAATTGAGGCTCTAGACCCTTCCAGAGCCGAGATATCGAAGGTCAAAATTTGGACCTGAAAAAAAAACATAAGGGGTAACACTGTCATTTTTTTTTTTGGCCGAAATTTTGACCCCCTCCGATCTTCTTGAAACTCTGGATTCTGACAGAGGGCCACGAGACTTCGACCAGCGCGCAAAAATGGAGGCTCTAGACCCTTCCAGAGCCGAGATATCGAAGGTCAAAATTTGGACCTGAAAAAAAAATATAAGGGGTAACACTGTCATTTTTTTTTTTAGCCGAAATTTTGACCCCCTCCGATCTTCTTGAAACTCTGGATTCTGACAGAGGGCCACGAGACTTCGACCAGCGCGCAAAAATGGAGGCTCTAGACCCTTCCAGAGCCGAGATATCGAAGGTCAAAATTTGGACCTGAAAAAAAAACATAAGGGGTAACACTGTCATTTTTTTTTTTTGGCCGAAATTTTGACCCCCTCCGATCTTCTTGAAACTCTGGATTCTGACAGAGGGCCACGAGACTTCGACCAGCGCGCAAAAATGGAGGCTCCAGACCCTTCCAGAGCCGAGATATCGGATGTCAAAGTTTTGACCTGAAAAAAAAACATAAGGGGTAACACTGTCGTTTTTGGCCGAAATTTTGACCCCCTCCGATCTTCTTGAAACTCTGGATTCTGACAGAGGGCCACGAGACTTCGACCAGCGCGCAAAAATGGAGGCTCTAGACCCTTCCAGGGCAGAGATATCGAAGGTCAAAATTTGGACCCGAAAAAAAAAACATAAGGGGTAACACTGTCATTTTTTTTTTGGCCGAAATTTTGACCACCTCCGATCTTCTTGAAACTCTGGATTCTGACAGAGGGCCACGACACTTCGACCAGCGCGCAAAAATGTAGGCTCTAGACCCTTCCAGAGCCAAGATATAGAAAGGTCAAAATTTGGACCTGAAAAAAAAACATAAGGGGTAACACTGTCATTTTTTTTTTTGGCCGAAATTTTGACCCCTCCGATCTTCTTGAAACTCTGGATTCTGACAGAGGGCCACGAGACTTCGACCAGCGCGCAAAAATGGAGGCTCTAGACCCTTCCAGAGCCGAGATATCGAAGGTCAAAATTTGGACCTGAAAAAAAAACATAAGGGGTAACACTGTCATTTTTTTTTTTTGGCCAAAATTTTGACCCCCTCCGATCTTCTTGAAACTCTGGATTCTGACAGAGGGCCACGAGACTTCGACCAGCGCGCAAAAATGGAGGCTCTAGACCCTTCCAGAGCCGAGATATCGAAGGTCAAAATTTGGACCTGAAAAAAAAAACATAAGGGGTAACACTGTCATTTTTTTTTTTGGCCGAAATTTTGACCCCCTCCGATCTTCTTGAAACTCTGGATTCTGACAGAGGGCCACGAGACTTCGACCAGCGCGCAAAAATGGAGGCTCTAGACCCTTCCAGAGCCGAGATATCGAAGGTCAAAATTTGGAACTGAAAAAAAAAACATAAGGGGTAACACTGTCATTTTTTTTTGGCCGAAATTTTGACCCCCTCCGATCTTCTTGAAACTCTGGATTCTGACAGAGGGCCACGAGACTTCGACCAGCGCGCAAAAATGGAGGCTCTAGACCCTTCCAGAGCCGAGATATCGAAGGTCAAAATTTGGACCTGAAAAAAAAACATAAGGGGTAACACTGTCATTTTTTTTTTTTGGCCAAAATTTTGACCCCCTCCGATCTTCTTGAAACTCTGGATTCTGACAGAGGGCCACGAGACTTCGACCAGCACGCAAAAATGGAGGCTCTAGACCCTTCCAGAGCCGAGATATCGAAGGTCAAAATTTGGACCTGAAAAAAAAACATAAGGGGTAACACTGTCATTTTTTTTTTGGCCGAAATTTTGACCCCCTCCGATCTTCTTGAAACTCTGGATTCTGACAGAGGGCCACGAGACTTCGACCAGCGCGCAAAAATGGAGGCTCTAGACCCTTCCAGAGCCGAGATATCGAAGGTCAAAATTTGGACCTGAAAAAAAAACATAAGGGGTAACACTGTCATTTTTTTTTTTTGGCCGAAATTTTGACCCCCTCCGATCTTCTTGAAACTCTGGATTCTGACAGAGGGCCACGAGACTTCGACCAGCGCGCAAAAATGGAGGCTCTAGACCCTTCCAGAGCCGAGATATCGAAGGTCAAAATTTGGACCTGAAAAAAAAACATAAGGGGTAACACTGTCATTTTTTTTTGGGCCGAAATTTTTGCCCCCTCCGATCTTCTTGAAACTCTGGATTCTGACAGAGGGCCACGAGACTTCGACCAGCGCGCAAAAATGGAGGCTCTAGACCCTTCCAGAGCCGAGATATTGAAGGTCAAAATTTGGACCTGAAAAAAAAACATAAGGGGTAACACTGTCATTTTTTTTTTGGCCGAAATTTTGACCCCCTCCGATCTTCTTGAAACTCTGGATTCTGACAGAGGGCCACGAGACTTCGACCAGCGCGCAAAAATGGAGGCTCTAGACCCTTCCAGAGCCGAGATATCGAAGGTCAAAATTTGGACCTGAAAGAAAAACATAAGGGGTAACTGTCATTTTTTTTTTTGGCCGAAATTTTGACCCCCTTCGATCTTCTTGAAACTCTGGATTCTGACAGAGGGCCACGAGACTTCGACCAGCGCGCAAAAATGGAGGCTCTAGACCCTTCCAGAGCCGAGATATCGAAGGTCAAAATTTGGACCTGAAACAAAAACATAAGGGGTAACACTGTCATTTTTTTTTTTTGGCTGAAATTTTGACCCCCTCCGATCTTCTTGAAACTCTGGATTCTGACAGAGGGCCACGAGACTTCGACCACCGCGCAAAAATGGAGGCTCTAGACCCTTCCAGAGCCGAGATATCGAAGGTCAAAATTTGGACCTGAAAAAAAAAACATAAGGGGTAACACTGTCATTTTTTTTTTGGCCGAAATTTTGACCCCCTCCGATCTTCTTGAAACTCTGTATTCTGACAGAGGGCCACGAGACTTCGACCAGCGCGCAAAAATGGAGGCTCTAGACCCTTCCAGAGCCGAGATATCGAAGGTCAAATTTTGGACCTGAAAAAAAACATAAGGGGTAACACTGTCATTTTTTTTTTTGGCCGAAATTTTGACCCCCTCCGATCTTCTTGAAACTCTGTATTCTGACAGAGGGCCACGAGACTTCGACCAGCGCGCAAAAATGGAGGCTCTAGACCCTTCCAGAGCCGAGATATCGAAGGTCAAAATTTGGACCCGAAAAAAAAACATAAGGGGTAACACTGTGTTTTGTTTTGTTTTTTGGCCGAAATTTTGACCCCCTCCGATCTTCTTGAAACTCTGGATTCTGACAGAGGGCCACGAGACTTCGACCAGCGCGCAAAAATGGAGGCTCTAGACCCTTCCAGAGCCGAGATATCGAAGGTAAAAATTTGGACCCGAAAAAAAAAAACATAAGGGGTAACACTTCGTTTTTTTTTTTTTTGGCCGAAATTTTGAGTTTCGATATCTCAGCTCTGGAAGGGTCTAGAGCCTCCATTTTTTCACTCAGGTCTAAGTCTCATGGCCCTCTATCAGAATCCAGAGTGTTGAGAAGATTGGAGATACTTAATTTTTCGCCCCCCCCAAAAAAAACATAAGGGGTAACACTGTCGTTTTTTTTTTCTGGTCGAAATTTTGAGTTTTGATATCTCAGCTCTGAAAGGGTCTAGAGCCTCCATTTTGCACTCAGGTCTAAGTCTCATGGCCCTCTATCAGAATCCAGAGTTTTGAAAAGATTGGAGATACTTAATTTTTCGCCCCCCCAAAAAAACGTAAGGGGTAACACTGTCGTTTTTTTTTTTTTTTTCCGGTCGAAATTTTGAGTTTCGATATCTCAGCTCTGGAAGGGTCTAGAGCCTCCATTTTTGCACCCAGGTCTAAGTCTCATTGCCCTCTATCAGAATCCAGAGTTTTGAGAAGATTGGGGATACTTAATTTTTCGCCCCCCAAAAAAAACGTAAGGGGTAACACTGTCGGTTTTTTTTCTGGTCGAAATTTTGAGTTTCGATATCCCAGCTCTAGAAGGGTCTAGAGCCTCCATTTTTGCACTCAGGTCTAAGTCCCATGGCCCTCTATCAGAATCCAGAGGTTCAAGAAGATCAGAGAAACTCAAAATTTCGACCCGAAAAAAAAAAACGACAGTGGTAACCCTTTCGTTTTTTTTTCGGGTCGAAATTTTTAGTTTCAATATCTCAGCTCTGGAAGGGTCTAGAGCCTCCATTTTTGCACTCGGGTCTAAGTCTCATGGCCCTCTATCAGAATCCAGAGTTTCAAGAAGACCAGAGAAACGCAAAATTTTGACCCCCCCGAAAAAAAAAAACGACAGTGGTACCCCCTTCGTTTTTTTTGGGGTTTTTTTCGGGTCAAAATTTTGAGTTTCGATATCTCAGCTCTTCTTGAAACTCTGGATTCTGATAGAGGGCCATGACACTTAGACCTGAGCGCAAAAATGGAGGCTCGAAACCCTTCCAGAGCTGAGATATTTCAATATTTATAATGGCATAAATGCTAGGTGGGATCTCAATATCTCATCTCTGGAAGGGTCTAGAGCCTCCATTTTTGCACTCAGGTCTAAGTCTCATGGCCCTCTATCAGAATCCAGAGTTTCAAGAAGTCTCATGGCCCTCTATCAGAATCCAGAGTTTCAAGAAGATCAGAGAAACCTATTTTTTGCACCGAAAAAGTCGAAAAGGGTTTATATACATATATATATATATATATATATATATATATATATATGTTCATGATTTGTAATCAACATTTTTTCTTTTGTAAAATCAACTTTAATAATTTATGTGGTTCAGATAACATAATATTTTGAGTTTATGATGATTAAATCAATCTCCATTGTATTAAATCAATTTTTCCATTTCAATTAACTTAATTTTAAGGCAACCAGGTTACTTAAGTTTTTTAAGTTAAACCAACAATATTTTTTAGTTATATATTTATTCATTTTTTAAAGTTTACAGTTCAAGCATGGAATTTGATTTAACACCGTCCTAACACTGAGGAATTTAATAAGTGTCATAAGGCTGATTTGTTGCAAATTGAGTAACTGGGGCAGGTGCTGAGGCAGCAGTTGATATATTTCAATAAATTTCACAGTGTACCACATATATGTTAATAGATTACATTTTTGTATGGGTTTCGCCATGTTTGAACCAAAATATAGGTCCTTCACTAGGTGGTAAAAGTATTCTGGGGCCCACAAACCACCTCAACAGACAGAGACCTGAAGTAATAAATAAGGGGCCTCATAAACTGGGCCTGTCATACCATATATGGACAGAGTAGCAGCTCTACTTGTGTATCTTGACTCGGCTGCATGCCAGTGACAGGCGTCAACCTGATTTAAGGTTGCTCAAGATTATCAGGAGATAGTACTGAGGGTGTTTTAATTGGGGGTTAGGTTTTGTTAATATTTTAGATTTTCTATTAAAGGTTCTCTAAGCGATGTGGGGCCAAAACATTTTTTGTCACATACATCAAACGTCTCCTCACTATCGGCTAGCTGCCTGTCCCCTAAACACACTGTAAAAAAATGCGGTCTCTGTAGACACCACAGGCTCCACAAACGGCAACAAAAACAATCATGTCTCACCCGGACCACGAAACCTAACAAACAGTGTTCCAGCCAATCACTGGCAAGAAGTATTTGAGGGTGGGTCTGGGGGGTTAGTGCACGTGCACATGAAGGGGGGTTGTGTGTGTGAAGGAGAGAAAAGCATCAGAGGGAAGTTTGAAAAATGGCCGAGACACGACCAAAGAGACGTCGTTCTGAAGAACAAATTAAAAGGAAGGAGTCTGATAAAGAACGTGCGTAGTTCCGAATTTACATCGGTAGCAAAGCTTTTGAATGATGGCGAGAACTCCGGCAGCAGAAGGGCTTCCAGTCCGACGTTCACAATTATTTCAGGAAGCACGGAAGGGAGGGGGAGGAGATGAGATGCGGAGGAGGTAGGGTCTAGCTAGCCTCCGATTTGTTTGAAAATATTCCAAACGTCAACACCCATGATCGCTTAGAGAACCTTTAAATGAATAATTCATCAATACATACTTCCCTCATTTTAAATCTATCCCCAATTACAATTTACATTTGCTTAAATGCATCCTCTCATACTAACGTAATCACCAAACTTGCACTATCAAAGATGAATCCTTTCAAGATGCAACTCTAAAACCACACACAGAGACATACGAAAAGGAAGATACTGACAACTTAATTGACAGAAAAATAGTTAAGACAACTTTATTGTGTATCAAAATACTGTAAGTCAAACTTTTTTTATATTCTGGAATACTGATTATACAATGTAGCACAAAATGCTAAAGAGCTGACTAAGTGAGAGCGAATAAGTGACGTTTAGCCACACAAACGTTAAGACTTCCAAGTGTGTTTTGCATTACCAACAAGAACTCGACAAGCAGTATGCATCATTAATCTCCCTTTTGTTACATCTTGAGACAAATTACATGGTCTCCATCACCTGTATTCTGCCATGTAATTTCCCTGTGGTGTTGATAAATCACTTGGCACCCAATCAGTGTTTTAAAAGGCATCTAATTGAAATTTTCAAAAATGTCTTTAAGGTGAAATGGAGGCAACATGCAGCCCTGTAGACAGTAAAATATTCAAAGCGCGCAGACCCACAGAGCTTCGGCACCAGTGTTAATTCAGTCTACATGACAGTCTATGGTTAAGCATCACTTCACCCAATGGCAAGTATATTGAAAACAAATCTGTGTTAAACAAGCAGCTGAATCACATCTAGATTTCTCCTGCTACTAGAAATTGTTACTCTGTACAGTTACGACTGGAACAGCAGTCTCCTAAACCAGACAAAAACATAGTAGCAGCTACTCCGTGTTAGGGACGAGATCAGTAACAAACTGGTGTAAACCAAACACTGAGCAAAAGCCACCAGGACTCTCTGCTTTAATTGATTACTGAAGGCAGCAAATGTAACAGGATCCAAAAATGACTGGCATACAGTGACAAGGTGCTCCTTTTAAATCCCTCATTTGCTTGAAAACTGAATAGTGGTGCAGGAAAATACTGGAAGAGAGGATCATATAGCGGAAAAAAAGGACAAAAGTTTTCAGTGTTCATGTATTTGATGCTGGCAGGAGCCTCAGATGGTGTTAAATATTTTTGTGGAGGGCCATTAGACAGTGATGTGATACGGGCTCCCAGGGATGTGCTCATCACCCCATTTAACCACAAGGATGTACTCTCCTTTCTCCTTCAGCTGGTAGGACACATTATAGAGACGGTTACCCAAGTGTTTCACCAAGATCTCCTCACAAGGCACTTTGGGTCCGTCCACTCCAACCAGGAGCATGTTCCTCCCTGTGGGAACATAAGGAATATATATCTTCAAATGTTGGCAATTAATAGGAACCGACTGCATATTTGATGCAAATAAACCCTTCCAAAAGCAGTAATTTCTGGCTCTTGCCTGCTTTACTACAGTCCACACTGAAAGTGTTCTTCTGTCCTATGAAGCCCTTGTTGAGCCCCTGACCCTTGGCAACTACACGGCTGGCGTCGGAGCTGGCCCATCCTGGTGCTGCCTGCTGGCTGGTTGTCACACTGCGGGTCACGGGGTCAACCAGAACTGATGAAGTCTCGTGCATGCTGTGGCTATTGACCAATCGAGAGCCTGCAAAAGACGAATCCGAAATTACACACCAGTGTTGTAGTCGAGACCACCTCACTCGAGTCCGAGTCAAGACCGAGACCAGAGAGAGTCGAGTCCGAGACCAGAGACGGTCGAATCCAAGTCGAGACCGAGACCAGTGAGGGTTGATTACCTAATTTACTTTTATTAGAGAAATCTTTTTTTTTACTGAATTTACTTAGAGTTTAAAAAATATGATCAGTTTAGGGTAAAAAGGCCACATAGTAGGTGGTGTTAAAAGTAATTTTATTACAATTTGTCATGCGCAGTTGCGCACTAGAAAATCACCAATCACTGTGCGTGTCAATCAATTTAAAGAAATCGGGAATAAGTCAGAGTCCTAAAAAAAAAATGTTCGAGTACGAGTCAATTCCGAGTCCAAATGCACTCGAGTCCATGACCAGACCAAGACCATTAAAATATGGTCTCGAGACCGAGTCCGAGTCTCGAGTACTACAACACTGTTACACACTACTAAAGTTTCGGTCCATCACCAAATTGATATCATGGAAAAACATTGAGAACTCATAGTTGCATAGTTGTCAAAATCAAATTAATTAAAATAACATCTTATCATGGCACAATCAACCAATTGTTCACTTTTAGGTTGAATAACTAGACAACACAATTTAAAAAAAATAAATTAAAATAAAAATTAACAATAAGATACCATGTTCAAAATAATGAAGTTTACAAGAAGGCAACACAAAAGTAAATTATTTATTAAATGAACACAAAGGGCTGTGTAGATTTTTACTTAAAATCTTTAAGATAATCTTCTTTGGTACATTTATGAGCCAACCATAATGTAATAGAAGGACAGTCAAGGTGTCATTCAAACACGATTGTCTCTATCAGCCTGTAGGCTCAATTGTGCATGGAGGAGTCGGGTCCGAATTGGCGTGAAAATTCACAAGATGTGATGTCATGCGCATTCTCATCTACAGCAGCCATTAGTAAGCAGCAGTCCTTAAATAACGATTTATTTAAAAGCAAATATCTCCCTTTGCAGATGTTGTTTATGCTCAAACAGCAACATCACACACTAACTAAAGTTAGAAAAGTGAAATCATAAATCAACCACCCCTTTAAATGTATAATTTTAAGTTGACCAAAACTAGACCATACACATTTAAATAAATGTTAAAAAAATAAATTAGATACAATTAAATACATTTTATTTGATCATGGTACCTGTTATTGTTTTAAATCTAAATGGGTGATAAATTAAAAGTAAATAAAAATAAGTAAAATGAGTGAATTAGTTAAATTATTATTAATTACAACAACACAAACAGATCCACTACATTTAAACCTGATTGCATTTCCTTACCTGTGATTTTAGCTTTGAATGGGCTGCCAACAATATGGTATGGTCCACCATATTTTATAGAAATTAGGTAGTTTCCAGGGGCCATAGGGGTGTAGGTGACCTTGTAACCTTCTGGACATTCCTGACAGTCCATCTTCACCTTGGAAGGCCCATCGATGGTCACTGCCAAAGCACCTGGGCCAGCTGAACTTGTGTTCACAACGAATTCACATGGCGATCCTGAAGAGGAAATGGTGTGGGGTCAGTTTAGTTCAGCTGCACACATTGACAACTATAGAGTCACACTGTGTATGATATATTATACCAGTGCTGCCTCCTTCTAGACCAGCCCCATAAGCAGACACCATTCCTGGATCTCCAGCCTGTCCCGTCTCACCAACACGGATCTTGAAGGGGCTTCCAGGGATGTGAGAACCATTGAATTTCACATCTATTAGGTATAGGCCATTCTCCCTGGGGATGAATCTCACAGCATACTTATCTGTGAGAAAGATAAGAGGACACCAATTGAAGATCGGTCAAAGATCTAGTTGTTAAAACTTTTTACCAATCAAATATTGTTTAAATGGTCTTAATCTTTCTCCAAAAGAAGGAAATACCTCAATGATTTTCTTGGACCATTTTACAGTGCAAGAAAGCTTTCAACCCATTGTTACCTTCATCAATCTCTGTGACACAGCACTCTTCAAGTGCACCGGATGGACTGTGAACTTTGGCATCAATGGCTCCCTTCGCCCCGTTTAGACTCACAGCAAAAGAAGCTGGCTGGTTCACCTTTAACCCGGACTCCTGCATTAACACGACACTGCCACACTCAACACAGGATCAAAAACTGTGCAAAAGTCTGGTGATCAGCACACGTTCAAATATGCAACAGATCTTAACCTCACAGGAGTCTACATCTCTTACCTTCAAGCTAACAGGGTTAAAGAGAGAGGCTTTGAGACATTAAGAAACAAAAGCCCTGCACCCCAGAAATACACAGAATTAAGTAGTTCAACGTCAAAGAACAGAGACAAACAAGCCTCTTTAGACTCTTTAACCCTTTAGCCTTTCATTTCCATGCTGAAGGTAGGGCTGTTGGGAGCCTTTAGGACAAGGCACGAGAAATACAAACAGTCCTTTAGTATTCCCAGAAACCCCAGCACACCCCTTGAACACAGCAGCAATGGTTTGGTGTGATTCGTGCATGGAACCTTTTGAGTTTCAACTATAAATTCTGGGCTAAAACTGAAAATTCTGGAATGGATGCAGATTTATTTGCTCACCCAGAGTCGCTTCAAAAGTTGTGCATCTTCAGAAGTGGAGCTGATCACAAAGTTACAAAATATGCTGCTCAAGAGTGAGCAAATGTTTTTGGCTCAAATTTTCTGCCTCTCTTTTGGCCAAAAACCGAAGATACCTTTTTCAGACCGATAATTTTCAGTGGCATCCCTAGATTCAACATTATCAATTGAAACGTTCTCCAGACACCATAAAAGATCTACCCATTTAACATGTGCATCTACAAAAATGTGTGCATGTATGTGAGAGCATGTGGTGTAGTATGAAAATGACCTCTCCTTTCGGTTTGTACTTGATAAAGTTCGATTTGTTTTAATGTGAGGTATAACATGTTTCATGTCATTGTTACAGTTAGAAATTTCATTTCAGCTGCTGTGCCAAGGGTTGACTTGGAGTTGTTTTGGGTGGACAAATGTCTGTCTTTCTCGAAGCCTCACCTGAAGACTGGCAACAGTAAGACGGCGGGCATCATCAGATGGAGAGGCCACGGGCACCACAAATGGACTGTCAGGGATGTGCTCATCATTGAACCTGATGGACACTTCGTAGTCACCTGAAACGGATGGAAACCAGTCAGCTTCAACACTTACAAATTCCTAAAGTATAAATGAGTTGTATATAGGGTGAGTCCAGAACAAAAGCCTCACCAGGCTCCTGGACAATGTAGGAGACACCGCTGGATCCATCCTTGCGGTCTTCAAAAGCAATCTCTGCCTTACTAGGTCCCTCCACCGCGATGGACAGACCACCAGCTCCTGCTTCACGGGTCCAAATGCTGAACTCCGCTGTACATGGGGAAAATATGAGGGATTAAACTGCAGTCACATGTACCGTGGTTCAGCAAATTTTCATTCTGTGAATTTTCATATGCAAAATCCAGTCATTTCAACAGGTTCCCAAATTAAAGGCAAAATACTTCCATTACGTCAAGCTGTCCATGCGAATTCGCCACTTTGACCAACAGAAAACTGCTTTGTTCAAAAGTAACTTCTACGTGAGCTGTGCTTTACTACTTTATCACTACACTTGACCTTTTGTCTGCATCTTTAGACACTAAAACTAATTGGACGTACTGGTCAAACCATACCTGGTACACCCGCCTCTGCTCTCTCTAATCCTGGCCCTCCAGCACGGACCTTATGGGCACCTCCCTCTCCAAGAGGACCCACAGTGAACTGGAAGGGTGATCCGGGGACATGTTGACCTTGGTACTTCACGCTGACTGTGTGCACACCCATCTCCGTGGGCACGAAGCGAATGCAGTACGTGTTGTTTTCTCCCTCCATGATCTCGGCCTTGTGTACTTTGCCAGATGGGCTGGTCACCTGAGCAGTCATGTCTGCGATGCTGATCTCTGTGGTCAAAAAGTACAGAGAGCAACAAATATAGGTGCATTAGAAGAGGGGATTTTTAATAATGATTGTTAATGTTATTTTCCCCACATGTCGCACCAGGGATCTTCAAACTGAGGTCGCACTGGCTGCCAACATTGGCCACAGATGCAGCTCTTCTTCTGCGGGTGATGCTCTCCTTCATCCGACCCTCTCCTGTCACTTTCACGGTAAAAGCACTTCCTGTAGGAGAAACATATTGGCTAAAGTTAATCACATCAGCGTGGCTAATCACAAATAAATCTGACATTCTGAAAATGTAGCACTACTAGTACCTGGAACATGTTGGTCAGCAAATTTGATGTTAATTATGTAATTTCCTGGCTCTGTGGGGCAATATGTGATTTTGCAGGTGCCATCTTCCTGATCTTCAGTGTTGATATCCACCTTACTGGGTCCTTCGATAGACAAACTGAGTCCTCCATAACCTAAAGATTAATATATATATATATAGAATAAACAAATACAAAAACTATAAACCGATACAAAAAAAAGCATTTAAAAGCAAAAATCTGTGAATCATTTTATTCACCTGCATCTCTGGTGTCAATGATAAATTCTGCAGGCTCAAAGGTACAGGCTTCACTCAGGCCTTGACCAGTTACACGCACACGGCTGGCATCGCCAATCTCTGATTGGCTGATCATGACTGAAATAGGGCTACTAGGAATATGACGTCCATTTTTCTTAATGTTAACGAGATGCTCGCCAATTTCCTTCGGCACAAATGAGATACCTTTGAAACAGGAGGGCCGAGATTAGCACAACTGCTGACTTCACACTTGTGAACATGACCTCTCATTCTACACAGTCACTTTGTAACACTTACCCACATGCCCATTCCTGAGCATTTTGAGCAGGCACGGCTCTTCCCGACCAGAGGGGGTGGTTAGAGACGCGGTCAGCTGACTGAGATCCAGCTCACCAATGTCTAGAGGGATGTCAGCAGCTGAACCCACCTTCAGATGAGACATGCGCATCGAGTCGTCGCCTGTGGACAGACACAGAGTTGATGACACCACTGCAAACAATGGACTTTTTACCCCCTCTAAATATCAAAGCAGTGTTTAAAGCACCTGTGATCTTGGCCATGAAAGGGCTGCCGGGAATGTGCTTGTCGTTGTACTTGACAATGATGTTGTAGTCTCCAGGAAGAACAGGGAGGTAAGATACCGAGCAGGTGCCATCTTGATTATCAGTACAGCTGATGTCTGCCTTTGACGGCCCTTCAATGGCCAGAGACAGACCACCTAATGAAAACACAACAAAATCCATAAATCAGCTTTTCATTGTGGACTGTTCAAGTTGTCTGTTAAAACCAGAGGCATTACTCAATATATGCTTAATGCTTAAGTCACTAATTTATGATAATTTAAATAGGGGAAATAAATAAGGATTAACATTATTATTATTAGTTAAATACTAAAGTAGCCATGCAATATGTGATCCAATCAAGATATGAGCGTCTATACCCTCTCCAGCATCCTTGGTGTTGACAGTGAAGACTGCAGGCTTATTGACCATGCCATGAATTAGACCAGGACCAAAGGCAGTCACGTGACCACTGTTGACATAATCCACGTAAAACTGCAGTGGACTTCCTAGGAGGGTAGAAGAGGGCCAAATAATTCAGAAATTACATTCACAAAAGCTTTTTTAAAGAATCTCCTCCTTTGTTTCATTCTCATCACATTGTTTGTATGGTAAGAGAATGAAACACTGGGATTTTTTTTTTTAACCTGGGATATGTATTCCATCATATTTGATATCCATCTCATGCAGGCCAGCCTCAGTTGGGGAGTATTTCACTGTGACTGTGCCATCCTTGTTGTCGGTAATATCAGGCTTGGCCACTTTTCCAGAAGGCATTCTTACGTCACCTGTGAGGCATTGGTACATGAGAATCTTCTTTGCAAATCCGTCAAACAGAAATGTACTGATTTGAATGAGTTCAGTACCTGTAATTTCTCCCTTCTGGATGGTGAAAGGAATGACCAAGTCGAAGGGTCTCAACCCAGCTACGTCCAGTCCATTCATACCCAGTTGTCTGTCTGTAGCCTGGGAGGAAGGAGAGGGAAATCAGATAGATCATAACGAATCATAAGGTGACACTTTAACTCTTCAGGTCTGATTGGCATCTGAGGTTTTTGTAATCTGAAATTACTAATTGCATGGTTTGTTCAGTATAATTTTTTATTCTACTGTATTTAATGCATTTTACTTGGTAACGAGTACTTGAGATTAAAAAAAAAAAGTTCAGCAGACAATATTCAACGGTCATCCTAAGAATCAAATTATGGCTGAAAACGTTTGGGGTCAGTAAGATGCATACTGACAAATGCATACTGGTTCTTGAACAATTTAAGTGTAAATGACCTTTCTGAATAAAAGTAAATTTATTTTCAAAAAATGTAAATAACCTTATTGACCCCAAACTGCAGTGTATATTGATTTTGGTGTCAAGAAAACACATTTAGTACATATATCATGAATGGAAATGAAGAGCACAAACAGCAGACATGACAACAGAACCCTAAAAAATTATAGGCTTTAAAAAAAACAATGGAGATGACGTGGATGATGATGCAGCCACCAACACTGTGAGAGAGAATGCCAATCTAATGAGAAATGAATGGCAGGATCAGTCAGTGATTGACCAATCTGGAGAAGGGGGTGGAGAAAAAGCCAAGCAGACAAGTGGCAATGTGACCAACAATGATGTACCACACACAAAAACAACATCTAAATGCCAACACGAAAGACAATGACGGTGTCAAACAAAAAGCGTAAGCTCTGCAACAACCAGCCATTTTGTTCAAATGTAGATTGCCCACATTTATTGCTTTCCAAAATGGCTGTCATTCTATAAAACAATACAAATTTGAATCCACATGAAGAAAGAATCATGGAAAATTAGATGAAATAAACCCTAAACCTAGAGGAAGAGAAAAACAAGAGGAAAGACGTAGGACTGATTGGTGACTCAAGAGCATGAAATTAAGATGGGGAGGAAAGAGGGGCGTGTCAGTACCCATGGCTGGCCCCTGTTGGGCGCGTAGGCGTACTGCGGGTTCTGGGTCTGCTGCATTAGTTGGCCAGGGGAGTCACCTTCCAAAGCCTGAGACAGGGCAACAGAATCAAAGATGAAAACCTCCAAATACAACCACCATCTCTGGTTCAAAGCTGCTCAACCAGGAAGCCACTTGAAAGAAAATTTAGATTAAGATTCTTGACATTTCAGAACCATAGTTCATCCCAAAATGATGCAATTTCTTCACCCACATATTTTTCCAAAACCACTAGTTTTATCTGAGAAACTGGGATACAGTGGATAAGACGCATGCCTTTAGTGTGAGAGACCCGGGTTCGAATCCACTGAGACACCAATGTATCCTTACACTTAACCCCTAGTTGCTCCAGAGGCGTGCAAGCTCTGACATACATAACAGTTGTAAGTCGCTTTGGATAAAAGCATCAGCTAAATGAAAAAATGTAAATGTAAACTGGCCAAAATGTAAGAGTCTTAGTATTTGCCCTAGCACAGAGGATCACAACAGCAAACTCCCTTAGAGCTTATGTGCCTTTTGTTCATCACAGAGTTACAAGTTATATTTTTATGGTAGTTTAGGTGTTTTTGATCCTGCCGTGTCCAATCCCCATAACAGAGCACCTATAACATTAATCTAAGGGTCTACTTTTTTGTTTCATGGAAGAAAGAAACATGGTTTTGGAACAACATGTGGATGACCATTTTAATTTTGGGGTGAACTAATCCCTTAAATGGTATGTTCATGCTGACAACAGTGTAATAGCAACAATAAGCTACGAATTACACAATCCCACTGGAAGGCTGCCTGTAAGAGTTTGTCCACCGTTCGAATGAATATACTGTGATCCACATGAATACAGGATCTATATGGCATATATGTACCGTGACTTGGAAGGGGCTGTTGGGGATGTGCTCTCCACCGAAGCGCACACAGATGACGTATTTCCCAGGCTGGGGTGCTGTGTAGAAGATGTCAAATGTTCCATCTTCATTTTCAACTACGTCCACATCCACCTCGCCTCCATCTGGAGTGCACACTGTGCATGTCACCTTGCCCTTCCCAGCAGCCTTTGCATCCACAGTGATGACAGTCTGCTCTCCAATCTGAATAGTTGGACCAACACCAGCTCCTACAGAATACAGAGAGGTTTAATAACAGGTAATATGCAGGCAGATGTTTTGTTATTAGGGAGTTTAGTACCCATCCCTCCATAGTTACATTCCACCATGCACTAAATGCAAAATATTTGGAACATCCAGGCAACAGATGGCTTAAGAAAAGTAGGATCCATCACCACCAGTGGTTCTCAACCAGGGCGCCCCAGGAATCTTGCAAGGGGCCCACCGGATTACTTTAATCTAAAAGCTTTAAAATGAAAAGATTGGGTGTTTTTTAGCACTGAAATTTAATATATTAAAATAATCAAGGTGTTAAATATTTTCTTTTCCTATAAGTATTGCTTTTAATGGATTAATATACAGTTATTGACTCACAAAATTAACCATGGATAAATTAAAAAAAAAATCAACTTATTTTCAGTTTCTGTTAATCAAATCTGCCAATTACAGCAGAAATACAGAAAATATCTTTGTCTTCAAATAATGGCTTGGGCAAATTGAGGCTTTTGAGTATAAAAGGTTAAGAATCACTTATTTAGACATCTTTTCCTCCTCTGTGACTATAAAAAGATGGATCCACTATCCTGTTTTCTGTTACCTCAATTTCCAGAGTACTAATGTAAAACAAAAATGAGAAAAGCTGAGATTTTTACAAGATTTAAGTACTAGTGCATTCCATCATACAGGCATATTGAAGACCCGATACAAGTTAGTGATTAGTCACCTGCAGTTGACAACTAATTCACTACTGTACTCCAAATCATTTTGAAGTGGCAGGAAATGCAAGATAACATACATGTCTTAGCTAAAGTAGTGGATAGGACACCAAAAAAATATAAGCCCTTAAGTATCAAATTCAATGCAATTTTGCATGCAGGACCAAACTATAAAACTAGAGCATTATTCAAAGCGCTTACCCAAACCGTGACCTCCAATTGAGACTGAGACCGTGAAGCAGAGCAAGAAAAAGTGAAAAAGTAACAATCAGGGCAAAATACAACAAAATGTGTGCAGGAGATAACACAGAGGTAGGGAATGAAGTGATGGGAATGTGAGCAGCGCTGCACAGGAGGTGTGTGTGTGTCTGGGTGGGGGATGAAGATGGGAGAAGTACACAGAAGTTTTACACACACAAAAAAACTCAAAGAACACAGTGGAGAGTCATCAAAATAATTTAGTTTCCAGTGAGATAGCCTGCCAGTATACACACTGGATCAGAATAATCCTAAGACACCAAAAACGGGTGAATAAAAAGGTACATTTGCCCTCTCTGTAAGGCAGTCTGGCTAACTTTGCATAAAATACATCTTACAATATGAAAAAACAACAGGAATTTCCACCAGATTTTATAAAGCTATAATTGGAAAGAATGAATCTTTTAAGAGTGATTTGTGTGATTTTGTTGGTGAGTGTCTGCATAGAAAACGGAAAAGTCAAAAAGCTGAAACTATCGAGCAAGAACCATGGTTGAACAATTTGAGAAAGACTTTACAACCTTGGATGTTCACACTTTTAAGATTAAGTTGGTTCAGTTTCAGTAACCATAAAGTGAACAAAGCTTAGGCCAAATTCCCACTGTTTGCGACCCATTCAATATGACTACAAAATTGTGATTATTATTAAAAAGACTAAAATACACAAAATACATTGCAATAACAATTGCAATGTGACAAACAATTTAAAATGAAAAAGCATTTATGTAATTTTCAATTAAAATTGTAAAGTTACAAATATTTACATCTTAATTTAAAAATCATCTTAATGCAGCTCATGATAGTGTTTTAGCGTTTTTATGTTTTAATTATAACCGCAGCTATCATAATTTGATCACATTAAGCCATACCGCAAAATCGATTTTATTCTGACATATTGTGCAGCCCTACTTTATTATATACTTTCAGATTTAGTGCTCTGATAGCTTAATAGTTCATTCTGAAATAAATTAAAATGGTAAGTATGGTTGTAATCAGTAATTTACAGACTGGTCATTTATGTTGACTGATAAGAGCTGATCACTACATACCTGTGACTGTGCATTTGCTGGCATCTCCTGTGGGCAGGGCTCTGATACGATATGGGGAGTATGGAATCTCATCACCACCATACTTGATGAGAATAGTGTAACGCCCGGTCATGTCAGGTACATAGGACACAAGGTATGTGCCATCCTGATTATCACGAATGTTAGCCTTCTTTGGCTTCCCTTCAGGGTCCTAAAATAAGCAATAAAGAACCAAACAATGCATAAAAGTTTGTAAGAGTCAGCAGCTACTTCATGGCTGTAAAGAGAAGCATCAGCTCACAGTGATCTGGACAGCCAAGAGTCCCTCTCCTGCATCTTTGGCATCAATAGTGAACTCCACGGGTAGACTGGCAGGCACACCAGTAGTATTCAGACCTGGACCGCTGGCACGGACCTTACTAGCATCATGAGTGGGCAGAACCTTCACCTTATAAGGACTGAATAAAGAGACAGAAAAGAGTTTAAGGGAAAACAAAGAGCAAAGGACAGGAATCAAGGGAATTTAAAAATGCACCAGGCCTGCTATAATAACAGTAGTCAATGCTAATGCCAATTCCAACATTAAAAAGCAAAAACTAATTTGCTATTGAACACATTACTTTGCCATTAAATATTAATATAAACAATAAAAAACACCCTTAAAATATTTTTCTAATTGACAGTACTCACGTAGCATGTATGATCGTTACATTTATACATTATGTTTTTAAGCATGGACTTTCTTTTCTTTGGTACTGGTACACTTGACAGAACAAAAACTAACACTAAACTCTTTTGTAAAAGCCACGTCAGTTTCTTTCAATGAGCATCTTTAAACCTAGATTTTGCAATAAAAATAGATGGATAAAATAAAACTGATATAAAAGATGATTAAGATCTATTAAAAAAAATAATAATTTTTTATTCTAGACTGACCTTAACCCTTTCAAGAGTGTCCTAAACAGAAACGCATGACAGAGCATAAATGTGATCTAAAAGTTGAGAGTAATGTAAAAGGGAGGTGGTGACCGATGTGTGTTTACCTTTGTGGGATCTCCTCATCAGCATACAGGACGTTAATTGAATACGGCCCCTCCCTGGTGGGTACGTAGCTAACCGTGTGAGTCCGGTCACCATTATCCACCACCTCAACAGGCTCCACGACTCCTTCATGACAGATAGTAATAGTCACAATCATGCGATTCAATGGAGGGGAAAAACATCCAAAACAAACAAGATGACTCTTAGGTCATGGTCTCACCTTTGGGTCCCTGCACTCGGACCTGCAAAGGAGCCACTCCAGCCTTGCTTGCATCCACAGAAAAGACCTGTGGGATATTGGCACGCACGTTGTTTCCAAGCCCCTGACCCTGGCATTTCACTTTAGTTGCGTCAACAGTATCGTGGACAGGTACAGAGAAAGGGCTTCCTGTAGGGGATCAAATCAGTAAGCTTAAAATAAAATCATTCAATAAATAATAAGGGTGTAACAGATTGTAGTTGATCCGTACGGACCAGGCCCCATGCTTCGGTGCACATGTGATTCGTGGATTAACTGCAAAGTTGAACCATCATAGAGTGAAAGTTTGTCTTTCATACATTTTGTCTTGCCAATTTACACATTCAAGCACGACTTAACTTATGTTATAGCACACAGCTACTTTTCGATAGCTCAAAACCATAATTTATTCCTCTTTTGAGTCACCTTGAGCTTGAACTGTCAGACACACACAAAATTGTCAAAACACCTGTCTCGGCAAGTATTCACATAAACGCAGTCAATATATCTTAAGTGAATGTAAATGGTTAAGAAAGAAATAGGATGTGTATCATAATATTGAATCCATGCATTAGGTCTTTAATTGAAAGCAGCCTTGAGAGACTTGCTGCTGTCTGTCATTAATGGTAATCAAAGGGGGAAAAAAAGTCAGCTTTAACCAAGATTATTCCATATTTAATTTATACAGTGTTCATTTACATTTAATTACTACATCTGTACAGAACACTACTGTTAGATGTGTTTAGTGTATTTTTTTGTGTGTAATTGTTGTACTGACTGTTCACTTTTCTTTAATAAATGTTAGAACAAAAGTTAGGCTAGTTGTTGCTAGTCACATTTTGCCGACCCAATCCACAACTGGGAGTTTTGTGATCCGTTGCATCACAAATAAATAACTAAATAAACACCAACACATGATGCAAAAATACTAACCAGTGATTGGTTGGCCTCCATAGGTAACATTGAGGTTGTATGTGCCTGGCTCATATGGGATGTATTCAACACAACAGCTGCCATCTTTGTTATCAGTGCAAGACATTTTGGCCTCTGAAGGTCCCTCCATTGCCAGCCCCAATCCACCTGTACCAGCCCCACTGCACAAGATACAGATGAGTAGTGAGGCAGTGAACCTTTCAACCAGATGTACTGATGCAGTGTACTGATGCAACTCAAGATTAACCAAAAATCAGAGTGCTGAATCTACCCACCGGGTCTCCACTGTAAACTTGTTGTGTTTATTGGTGATGCCAGACTGAAGTCCTGGGCCATGTACACGCACACGTGCAGGGTCACAACCCTCGGTCACTGGCACACGGAATGGGCTCTTTGGAACCGGGCTGCCATCGTAAGCGACCTCAACACTGTGTGTGCCTTAATATATATGCCACAGAAGATTAGAGTAAATGCAATCTATAATATACTACATTTTTTCAGATTTTTATGTTGTATATCCTTGTAAAACTAAATTTAATAATTATAAAAGCTACAAATAAATTCAAACCATCATATTATAATTTAAGGTACAAATGAAATGCAATTTAATACATTTTATAGACTAACGTTAGATAAGCATTAGATGAAATAAACGGAATCTCACCCTCCTCATAAGGCGTGTACTCCACTTGGTAGGTCCCATCTCCCAGGTCTCTGATCAGAGCTTCAGTTTGGTTGCCTGATGGGTTATTGATACATGTCTTGATATGATTACCACCCGTTTTGGTGAGAGCACGAGCATCCACGGTGAAATCAGTAGTGGCCTCCCGGAAAACACCTACAGTTGAACATACAAAGTGACCGAGTGAGCAAAGAGAAGTAATTCCTGTCTTATAACGCTGAGAAGAACACACTACCTTTGCCCTCCACCCCAGGTCCGAACACTTTTACACCACTGGTTTCCACAGCAGGCTCCACATTAAGTTTGGCTGGAAAGTTTGGCACATCCTGATCCCCATAGCGAATAGTGAGGGTATAAGCTCCGGGGTAGAGAGGGATATAAGTGATGGTGTAAGTTCCATCCCCATTGTCCTGAATATGGACTTCAGCCTCAGTGCCATTGTCTGAGATGATCTCTATAGTCAGCTCAGCAGGACCAGCATTAGTGCAGTCGACCACAAACTTTCCTGGCTCGCCAACCTTAGCTCGCTCCAAACCTGGCCCAGAACATCGCACCTACACATGAGAAGAGACGTTGGGATATGAATAAATAAAAAAAAGTGCATTTATTCAACTAAAGCCAATGAGTAGATCCAATGCCAAAACCACTCACTGAGAAGTTGTGCAACATTAAGCAAATTACAGTTTGTAGAATAAACAACCCATAAGAGCTTTTCCTGATGCATTTTTGTCATCTTGTAAAAACAGCAATAATATTTAATTCCTAGGTTGAGCAACATTTGCAAACTGCCTCACCTTAGATGGGTCAGTAGGTGCAATGGCTTCCACAGGGAATGGACTGCCAGGGATGGGGGCACCATCATATGTCAGTTCAACCTCATATGGTCCCTTATCTCTGGGGATGAAACGAACCTGGCTGGTTTCTGGGCTCAGGCCTGGTTCAACTTTACAGGGCACTGATTTGCCAGATGGACCTGTAACCTTTGCGCCAACCTTGCCCTGACCACCTGCTCCTTTAGACTTGACTGTGATGTCCTGATCCTTTCCAACAGCCATTGCTGGGGGGGGGGGGGGGGGGGGGAGATGATATAATTTAACTTTTAAATGGATATTCATAAATCTGATTAATTGGTTACAAACTAGACAAGGAAATTGATAACATACTATTGCCAAGACCAGCCACTTTAACTTTATTGAGGTCCAGAGATGGGGCAACTGCTACAGCAAATGGGCTCTTGGGAATGGGATCACCACCATAGGTGACATTCAAACCCATATTGCCCTAAAGAAGAAAATTAGCTCTTAGATTCCACAGGAAGTCAACGGATAAATTGTATTTAAACGGCTCAATACCAGACATCATCAAGCATGGAAAGTTGAAATATCAAACATGTACTCACCTGTTGGACAGGGGTGTATTTAACAGTCTGGGTGCCGTCATGATTGTTGATGATGTCAAAGTCACGGACCGCCTCTCCCTTATTGGGTCCAGTGAACTGAGCATCAAGTCTAGCTTTGCCTGCAGCCTTTGTGTTTACAGTGAAATGAGTGGGTTTGTTCAGCTCCACACCTTGAGAGAAACAAGTACTTTTTTCACTATTACAGATATTCACCTTTAAAATAAAAACAAACTTTAGGGTGAAAAGACATTTTGGTTTATTTTTTAAAGTAACTATGTGTTAAGTCAAACTAAAATAATTGATAAATTAAAAAAAAAAAAAAACACAATTTACTTTTTCAAAAACAAGATTACAAACATGATGGCTTCCAGAGATGCCCATGTTAGTCTTTAATCCATTAAGCCATTAATCTCACCAGTGCGGCTGAGTCCAGGCCCCTCTGCTTTAACTTTGCTGGCATCATGAGAGGGATCGACCTTGATTCTAATGGGAGTCATAGGAATGGTCTAGATAGAAGAAAAAAAGGTTTGAATAAATTGAAGAAACCCCACTAGACCACTTCTCCACATATACATACACGTTTTCCTCTTACCTGATTAGCAAACAGCACCATGATTGTGTAGCTGCCTGCTCCAGGGGGAGTGTATTTGACAGTGAATGTATCATTGTCATTTCTAATGATGTCAAAATCAATGTCAGCCTCAGCAGGTCCCACCACACCTGGAGCACATTTGATGCCTATGCTGATGTCACCTAGACAGAGAGACAAAAAAACTAAGCTTACTTGCCCATAAAAGACATGAGTTATGTAAGTTCACATCGTTCTTTTAAAGTTAAAGCTCTTACCCTGTCCAGCCTCAGCGCAATCCACAGTGAAGTATGTGGGTTCAAATGCCTTCAGGCCTGTCTTGGCCACTCCAGGTCCTGATACTTTAACCTTATTTGGATGGCACCCTGCCCCAATATTCATCTACACAACAAATACAGTGAAAACACAAAGTAATGCACCAAACACACACAGTAACACTTGAAGCTTACACAGTATATGCATTATAAAAGTGTTTTAATGAATGAATTATGCCTTGTAATGCACTGTATGATCTCATAAATAAGTAAAACACCTTGCGAAATATATTGCATTAAAACACAAGACAAATATATATATAGAAATTAAAATGCATATAATATTATGCAAATACATACAGTGATAGTTTACATTATGAATACCTTTATAATACATAGACTTCAAGTAAAGTGCTAGTACAGAAATTCTATGGATGTTAACCATATCTGAATTTCTACTCACCCTGAATGGGCTCTCTGGGATGTTGACTCCGCCCCATGACACCATCACAGTGTGTTTGAGAGGTTTGCGAGGTGTATAGCTGCAGCTGTATGTTCCATTGCCATTGTCCTTCACCTGAACATCCACTGGGTTCCCATCACGGTCCTGAGAGGGAACACAAGCTTTTTAGTGCTTGGATTTAGAGAGCTGTAGGTCAGTCATGAGCAATAAAGCAAGATTAACACCTGAGCTTGAATCTTCAGAGGAGCTTTGCCACCAAGTTTGGCATCTACAGTGAACTCAGTTGGTTTGCCGACTGACAGGCCAGAGCTCTGCAGACCTGGACCATAAGCCTTCACCTGAATTACAAATGAGACACACCAACAGCCAAGTTTAAATCTGTAGAATTTGGACTACCAACTGCTCATATTAGAAATCATTTTCACATCAAACCTCTTGCAGGAAGCCAGATTCATTACCTTGTCAGGATAAAAGTCTTTTCCTGGAGCAGGCTCAATTTCAGCCATGAAAGGGCTGAGCTGGATGTCCTCGTTCTTACAGAGCACATGAACGGCATATTCACCCGGTTCTGTGGGCCAGTACCTCACGTCACAGGAGCCATCTCCCTTATCGTCACATTCGATCTTAGCCGGGGAAGGACCCTCCACAGAGAAACCTGAATGGAGAATTCCCAAAAGTGAGACTGCTGTTCTGGATTTACAATTCAAAACTTTAAAAAATTAGACCAAGCTAGTGGAGCATACCCAAAGTGCCCACATCATCCCCAACAGCTTCCACAACAAAGTCAGCGGATTTTCCTACAACGCCGCTCTCTAGTCCTGGACCCCATGCCCTCACTGGCTGTGGTCCTGCTTCAGACCCAATCTTCACCTCAAATGGGCTGGATGAGGGATAAGAGAAATTTAGTCTAATCACCTCTAGTTTAAACAGTAGTCATGGCACTAGCAACACCAAGATTATGGGTTTAAAAACATGGACTGAAATGTGATAAAAGCACTTGACCATTGTATACATTAAATATAAATGTGTTTTACCTGCGTGGGATGTGCTGTCCACCCCAAGTGATTGTGATGATGTAATTCCCAGGTGTGGAGGGGTAATACTCAAAGCTGTACTCGCCATCTCCCAGATCCTTCTTCTTACAGGGCTCCTCAAGACCCTCTGTATAATAAATACTACAGTTGAGTAGCTAGATCATAAAACTCTAGTACTATAGCATGGAGTTAATACAGAGGACTCTGGCAGTGTGAAAATGCACTCACTGGGCCCTTTGATGGTGACTTTCAGTTCTCCAGTGCCAGCTCCTTTGGTGTAAACCTTAAACTCAGCTGTCTCCTTGATCCTCAAGCCTTTAGGCTGCAGACCACGACCCTTGGCTTTACACAGGCTTGGATTACAGGCTGGTTAAAAAAGACAAACCAGTTAGTATAAATTGTAGTTAACCGTGAACCCTTCCATTTACAAAAAGAAACAGAAAGTAAAGCAAGGGGCACTCAATTACTAATCAATACAAAAATAATAAATCAGATTTTGCTCTCTATTGCTACAGTAAACAGTCACTTCCTTATTGAGCTTTAAAACAAAAAGTTACACTGCCTGATATAAAGTTGCCACTGTGAAATATGATGTCATAATTATGAGGAATGGTCATAAGGCTTTACAGCCTCTACACGGCCATGACAGGGTTGAAACATACTATCCGTCTGAGCAAAGTTGGGTAAGTGCTAGTTATCAAAATAGTCTCATGTTGGCAAGTACAATGTCAGGAGTATTCTTTTGAAACTGTATTTGTTTAACATTATTCTAATTTAATGCCTTGCAATACAACTTTTATGGTTTATAAAAACAAAGCTTTACAACAGTAATGCAGAGTACAGAGTGACTAGTCCATTATTTCATTCTTTGATACCAGAAGCTTTTGATAGACCAAAACGTCTATTGAAACGTATTTAAAAAGGAAGGAAAACACTGAGCATGTTAGAGGAGAGATATTAGACTCTGCTCATGGTATAAATTCTTATCTTTAAGTCTTGATCCAAACAGCTTTCCAAGAGGAAGTGTTTGTGGTAAAAATGACTGTACAGTGCTGAATAATACCGCTGGAAAAACTGTCTGATAATAAAATGCTATTTTAATGTTCCATTTGACTACTGCACCACACACTACTGAGTCACAAGAATTTTGCTTTGCTTCCAACGCTACGGATAACATTGTCTACACATCTCCTGAGAAACGAACATCTCTTAGCACTTATATGCACAGTTAAACATTTTCAGGTCCGTATAATCAGTGGTCCAAAATTATGTTACTGTAATTTCACTGGCACTATATAAAAGCTAAAGGGTTTGTTGCCTAAAGTGAGGGGCAACTGAACAAGAAAACAAAAGGACATTGACAAAAGCAGCAGGTCAAGTACCCAAGACATATCCAAGGAAACAGGGAATGACATCAAAAGCCAAAAGGAGGCCGATCCAAAGAGAGAAGGAAAGATACCAGTGGATGTAGACAGCACCCGTCCTTTAAAAGGAGACACAATTTCCAGTGAAGAAAAACAGAGGAAAAAGACAGCAAGAAAAGCAATGCAGACAAAAGAACATGCAGCAAGGACAGATAAACCTAAGCTATCTTTGTTTTATACAGAATATTCAGTGGTAATGGTTTTTCCATGCCTCATTTAACCGAATCCTGTGAGTATATCCTCTTGACCTACTTCCCTTTCCTGCCTCTCAAACTGAATAATCATGCTTAGCTATTCCCTCACTTACCCTCTCCCACATGGACTGTGTAAGGGCTCTTGGAGATCTGGCCCCCAGCAAAGGTGATATAGATGATGTGCTGGCCCTCCAGAGTGGGCTTGTAGGTACATCGGTAGCTGCTATTGCCCTTATCCTCAATGCTGCACTCAACAGTGTCCTTCTTTCCACTGGGGTCCATAATGACCACCTCAACCTCTCCTACTCCAGCACCTAAGAGAGAAATCTGTTATGTAACAAAGCATATTCTGCCTGTACCTCATTTACATAAAAGAAAAAAGGAAAATACTTATTTGGCCCATTTATTTTTTTTTTTTTACAAAATGCTTATTTCGCGTGTTATTTATTCATTAAATATTGAATTTTATAAATCTATATTAAACATGCATAAAATGAAAAGAATAGCCCTTTTATTAGATGTAATATTATATAGGCAAATTTTGCATTTTATTTAATAGTTTATTTATGTTGATTAAATAAATTGACTATTTATTTAGATACTTCAAAATATAGATAATACATGGGAAGAAGCATTTTATTTGTGTCTTTTAATAAAACTAAAATGCTTATTATTGCCATTTATTTTAAAATAATATTTAGTTTTATTAGATAAGATACAGGGAAATATATATATTTTATTTTCTTTATTCTATTTTCTTTAAATTTCACATAAAATAGAGTGCGTATTTCTTTATTTTGCATTTATGGAAAATTGACTTAGATATCATCAACCAAAATAATGCTATTTTTCATCTAGACTGTCACACTATGTATGATTTACTGTGGGCAAGTACCAGCTGTGTAGACATCAAAGTATGTGGTCTTGTTGGCAATGTTGCCTGCAGGCTCGAGTCCTGGGCCCTGGGCAGTGACCTTGCTGGAGTCTCCCTGAGCCATTCCCACATCCACCTCAAATGGACTCTTGGAGATGTGTTGTCCGGCAAACAGCACAGTCACCTAGGACAACAGACACAGGTCAGTCTATTAAAAGCCAGGAAAGACTGTTTCTTCCACACTTCAAGGCACTGCCCTTATTTTGAATATCACTTCGCGTTTTGTCCCATTCTATGTTTTCTATATTCCATTTTCCTCTTTTTAAGGTGTCTTTTAAACTTTTAGGTACCTTGTGTTGTCCTGTGACTTTTGGTACATAGAACACGGAGTAAGTGCGGTTCTTGTCATTGTTGGCAGTGACTTTAGCCTCCTCGCGGTGGCCGGCTGGGTCTTCCACGTAAACCAGGACCTCACCCATACCAGCGCTGATCGTCTCAACAGTGAACACAGCCTTCTTCATTACAACATTACCTGTGGGCTCAATACCTGTATGACACAGAACAAGATCTTCTCTTAACCAAGAACTGACTCTCAAACATTTAAACGATATCAATAGCAATTAATCACGATTAAAAAAGTAATTAATCACGATTTACCTGGTCCATATGCACGGGCCTTTTTGGGGTTGAGTTTGGGCCGCAGGGGTGCACCAGGCTTGAGTTTGGCTTTGGGGAACTGGGACAAATATGTCATAACGGAGTGCTCGTCCACATTGGGATCAACGATTTCTTCTGGCGTGATCACCTAGTGAAGAAACGAGGCATGTGTTTTAGCCCAAATGCATGCAATTAGTTTAGACTTTGTAAAACAAGGTAGTTTTTAGTAAAAGTGTTATATGGCGTCTTGAAGCCAAGCCCACATGGTAGCAGAAAATGTATGAAGATTGGCAAAACACACAAGAAAAGTCTGTATCATAGTAACTTCTACCCAGAGGACGGAAACATTTATGACCACATCCATAACCGACGGCACGCAATACACCAGGCTTGGCACGCATTGTAGAGAAAAAAAAACCCTCAAAAGGGTTGTTTCAGGACATCAGTAGAGAAAAAAGTGATTTGACTCAGTTTCAAAACGGCATGTGGGGTGTCATTTGCTTTCATTTCAATTTAGGTCATGATGAAACCACACAAGCTATGGTTGTTGCACTATATTAGAAACACATCGGTAGGGGCTCTAGAACATTGTTCTCTGGTAATTCAGTAGTTAATGAAAAGGGAAGAGATGACTGAACTAAAATGAAGTACCTGAGGAACACCAAGCCAGTCATCAGCCTGCTGCATGGCCTCCCTGGCATTGTCCACAGGCTTGGTCTGATCCCAGGAATCCCAGTCTGGACAAAGACCTACAAATAAAAAAGAAAAAAATAAACTAATTGTAGTTGGCCATCAAAGTTTAAGGACTGTTATTAGACTAGTTTTTATATATCCTTGTCTTGCATAAAAAGATGCTCATTAAAAGGTGTTAGAGCTTGATTATGTAAGTTTGAATCATTTCCAAGCAACGGTTTAAAACTGATTTAATTACACAAAACCTTCAGAAAAGTTCATTCAGTGTTTCTTGTTCATTCGTACTTATATTCTAAATTATGTAATAGAAAATCATCAATAGAAAACAACATTTCTTGGCTAGATACCCCAGGCTCATTATTCACGCTAACCAGGAGAATTTAATACTAAGGGTTTCAGCTCTCAAGTGGTGTGAAAAGATCTTGAGAAAAAGATCTTTCATAATTCCCAGAACCCCCATTTACCTGGAGCACAACTGTCCACCAGCGCGCCAAGGGCTTTCCCAGACTGCCAGTCGCGGCTGAAGTTGGTGATGGGCAGCTCGGGCAGCTTGTTCTGTATCCATCCGAGCAGTCTCTGCTTGGGCGTCTTCTGCTTGCTCTCCTCGGTCTCCTCCTCCTCGTCCCACATGGGCATGGAGATGGAATAATGCAGGATAAGAGTCCATATCAGACCCAGGATCAGCTTCAGATTCCCATCCACTATGGCTTTACTGTCTGTAACACAGAGAGACAGGTTACACAGAGACTGCCAAAACACATTGAGGTAAATTGATCTGATATGGCGCAATGTGTTACTGACCATCCAAAAAATGGTCACCAAACAATGAAGTGTTTGTATCTGCACTGCATATTTGGAACATTCATACTTAAAGCTGGCACGACTTCAGATTCAGTGTAGAAATTTGTAGATTAAACAGTCTATATGGATGGCATGGTCCAATCTGAGGGTCTTTTCAGGACAAAATTTAAATAATAAAAAAAAAAACGGATGAATCCCTATAGCCTTTTATTATAAGATCTGCTATAAAGAGGGAAAAAATGTAAACCCATCTCCTCTAGTCACTTCACCCTGTGTTGACATCAAGATCTGAACACAATGATCTACACCCTCATACAACACTCACACTTCCCTTTCCCTTGGCATTTCTCTTTAACAAGAGCCTACGCCCATCCAGAATGTGGTTATAGGCTTGCACGTGTCGTGTCCCGAGTCACAAAAGACAGCTGAAACTATTCAAAGCACAGACAGGACACTGTATCCCCTACACTGCATTTAGTACATTAGTGAAGTCAAATCCAAGCGGAGACATACAGTATTTGAAGATAATGTAGATAATTGTTCGCTGATGGCACTTGCATACTCTTGGGGTGGACTAGGGCAGGGCAGTGCAGTACAGTGCAACTTCCTGTTATAACTGAATCATGCTTCACTGAGGATGCCGTTAACCTTCGCAGGGGACAAAAGGGAGGGGAGACTATTTCAATGTAACAAATCAATGTGTGCTACCAGCAGTGAGGAAAAAAGGAGGTGACATGTGATTTGAACAGTAAAACATAGATCTCATGACACTCCTGAATTCACTGTACTGTGCAAGTTGAGTATGCCTTGTTCCACATTAGATTAGTTCACCCAAAAGCAGTGTCATTAAATTCTTATCCTCATTTAGTTCCAAAAACATATGACTTTAATTCATATTTGAAACACATTTTGGTCATACAACAAAAGATTCTAGTTATTAAAATAAGTTCAACATTTAATGAACACATTAAAATAAAATAATTTCAGAAACCAAAATTGATCATTGCTATTGTTAATGAGCACATTAATGGGGCTTTAATTTTAAAGTATTACTGGTATTTTAATGAAATAGAGATCTGTACCTTGATTGAAATTTAATTCAAAATCTAAAATAGAAATAAATAAAATATATAAATTAATGCACACAGTGCTCAAATATGGTAAACAATTAGATTACACCGTTCAAATCATCAGGATAGCTTTTACAATTAACTTTTTGAATGGTCAAAAGTTAAGGGAATGGAGCTTCACAGGAGGCATGACATGAGGGCGAGTAAAATACCATTTTAATTTGAGTAAACAACCATTTTAAAATCGAAAAAAAGCTAGCTCAGAAAGACATTGTCACGAAAGAAAGCGTTTGATCTGCTCAGAAATACTCAAAATGAACGCATTGTATATTGTGAGATCTCACAAATTTTATCCCCCTCCTGACCCATTCCAGTTATCCAACAGTGCTTGTTTGGCCATCTAAAATGGTCACATTTTTCTCTAGCTCTGGTCTCCCAGTGTGGTTCACAAACCATGAGCCCCCAGAGTCTGATGGAATTCATCTTGGCTTCTGGTAAAGGTGCTGTTGAACCTTCTCTCTGATCCCTTTATTCTCAGACCAAACACACTGGGCTTGCGACTCAGCAACAGGGCAATAATACGATAATTTATAAACCCATAAAAAAGTGCCATTTTGGTTCATGCTGGAAGGGGAAGTTTAAACATCACCAAATTCTCCCAGAGTCAGCTCAAATGGAACATCCTGTAGATCATGCATACTTTGTGACTCTGAAGAATCTTACTACAAGAGCACTAAAGGGAAAAATACATCGTACAAGTGAAATATTAGAAGCAAAACCATAGTCAGGAAAATATAATAGTGTAGTGTAGATTATGATGAATTCCTATTGCAGTCTGATTCACTGTGATGCCAGTGAAATGAAGACGGAGAAAAAACAAAAAGACAGAATGAATGTCTTATTACATGGGAACTTGTTGGTGCTTGTTTAAGGTATTAGAGGCGGACCTAACCTTCAATGCAAGCCAGGGCAGGGCTTACAAAGACATCCTGAAGGCCAAAAATCAAAATCATAGACAATACAATTAAAATGATCCACAGTTATTTTCTAACATGCAGCATATTTTTGGCCTTAGGGCCTTGGGTTGGGAGACGATCTACTTCTGACATCTCAAGATCCTTTGGCGGTTTGTTTTATCTGGTCAAAGACAGAGTAAAGACCTTGAGACTCACTAGAATTGGCTATTGTGCCATCATATTCATCACCCCCCGTCCCTCCCTCACTGACAGAACAGCGTGCAGTGCTTTGTGGTTCCCACGAAAATATGTAAATGTTACATTTTTCAGGAGGTCTTTTTGGGGTGCATTTGGAATGGGGGTTGGGGTGTTTGAATGAAGAGTCTGCTAGTCTGTCTTAGGCCCCGTCCACATTACTGTGTTTTCATTTAAAAACGGAGACCTTTTGCTACGTTTGCACCTCCCGTCAAGACTAAAATGGGGAAAAAAAAACCCGAAGACTTAAAACGGAGAAGTTTAGAAACACTGCAGCTTTGTTTTGCATTTTTAATATACGGAGGGCGTTTTAGTGAAGACGGGAAAAAAATGGAAACGATTTGAGTTTAGAAACGATGCAGAGGTTGATGCTCAGCTCTATGATTGGGTGCCATCAGTCATGACGTGTCCTTCCCCGATTCGTCAGCCACTGTTTACACCGGCACGCACATGCCCAGTGTTGGTGAATGGTCACGTGATCCGCATTTTCAGTCGTTTTAATGTGGACGGAGTTTAATTCTAATACGCAGATAAAACTCTGGTGTGTGTGTGTGTGTGTACGTATATATATATCAGACTGACCCAAAATAAATACAGTGAATAAAACTATTAATCTACATTAAAAAAAAAACAATAAAAATAAAACTATGGGTTATAGATTGAGTCAGCCTTGAATTTTTCAAAAGGAGGTTAACACAAATGCTTGTAGGCTGTAGTGGCGATGAATTTCGAAACTATTTGTTAGTTTCTAGTTGGCCACACTAATAGAATATAGTTGATTTGTGCATGACCAATTGACCATCCTGAACTAGATGTGGGAGGAGGTTGGAAGAGGATACAGGCCTGGTGACGCACTGCACACATTGGCAAACATATGAAACATGACAGGAATCTGTGTTGCTGCAGCATTCCCACCACACACTGCAGGAAACATACACACAATCATGATCACACTCATTCCTTTTAAGGACATTTGTGCTCACAGCTCTCCATCAAATTCCCAAAACATGAATCTCATGTCTGAGAGAGAATTCTGGCAGTGAGTAAGAGAAGATAAATCAAAGGAGACTGAGAAAGAGATAGATGACGGAAAGAAGAGTGGGCCATTCAAAGACAAAATATACAAAGGACAGAGATAGCCAGTGCCCAAAAACCAAGGAAGCGGCATTCCTGTCCAATCACTGGATGACTAAACAAGCTGCTTTCAGCATGAAGGCATTATGACGTCATGTCTGATGATGTCATGTCTGATGACCCAAGTGAAATTTGGACAAAGGAAATCAGCAAAGTGTCCATAGAGCTTATTTATATACTGCCTGCCAAGTCTTCGGACACAACCACAAACTTAGACCGAAAGGGACTGAGATAGCGCTAGAGCTGAATGATTATGGGTATAATCTAATTGCGATTTTTTTAACCAATATTGCGATTTAATACTTGATTACTTTTTGTTTCGTCTGTTTTTATTTTATTTTTGAAATATTCATTTATCGGCCATTATAACTGCCGATACCGATAGTTTGGAAAATACCTAATATCGGTCTGCCGTTATATTGGTCTGGCTCTAGTTAACACATATGAGGGAGAGAGCGAGAGACCTTGCGTGTGTGCCTCATGAAGCGCATGTAAGATAGAGAGCATCCCGATTGGCCGACTGATAATAATCGAGAATGGAATTGAACCGTGACCTTAGAATCAAATCGAGGATTTGGAGAATCGGAACACCCCTAATTAAAAATAAACTGTTCTTTCCTGTATGTCAGACCTATGTGTGCAGACTGCTTTTTCTCTTGCGTGTCACATGACCAGTGCAATCACAGCTTTTGCAAAATCGCGTTTCATCAAATCACATTATTATCGCGAATGCAATTGATCATTCAGCCCTAGACAGGGCTGGTGAGTTGTGGCCTTCCTGTTTGATGTTGGAGTGCTGAATCATCAGATCAGAGCAGAAATTCATTCCCATGACTCACCGCCTGCCTGGACCTGCCAAATAACCTTAGCCCTCATCCTTGACCCAACACCATAGGACAACATACATACTGCAGATGTCTGAAGACGGGAGGAGTGTTCATTCATACCAAGATATACTGTATTTCATATGAAAATCTCACATATTTCATTTCGATAATTAGCCTTCATTCACAAAGTTGAGGTCATTTTCCAGCAGCGGGGGTTTCATGTTCGCACACAACTGTGGAGAAGGATTGAGGAAATTGACCACATTCCAGAAAGGTCTTTGTGATGACCCAATGAAAAAATGACCCAACCCTCCCAAACCCAAAAGAAAGAATAAACAATTATCCATTGGTTAATTGGATTGAAGCAGATCTGAATGAGCTTGCAGTTGATTGTAAGAGAGGACAGGGTTTAAATACAACAAATAATTGGAGAAGGAAAGTCTGATGTTTCACCAGAAGATCAAGTTATAACATATTTTGAAAATAATGAGCTCAAAAATAAAGAATTAAAAAAAGAAATTGATGAATCGTTCACAAGATTAATAAGATACATTTAGAAGATAAAACACAGATAGGGTGAATTTCCACTTCAGGACAACTTTAATAAAAAGTTAATCTAGCTTTTAGTAAACTACGACACTGTGAGGTCCTAAAATAACATTGTATGTAATTTAATGTTTTTCACTTTAATGCCACTACAATTTCTCCACTTGGGATGCGCGCAATGACACTAGCTCTAGACAGTATGTTTCTTTATCTAATATCTGTAGTTTGAAGAACCTAAAAAAACATGAAAACAAACAACTGTTGTGCTGAAGGTCTTGAGAACCATGTGGCACAGAAATGGCGAATTCAGATCGCCCCAGCTTTGGTTTTCAAAATAGAGCACATCCACTACATGATTTTAGGAGCAGGAACTTCCTTTTCTTCTATTTTCTATGACTTCCAAATGTCCCTCCCTCCTTCTCACTCTCTCTCTCTGGAAATGTTCCCCTTGGTTTTTTAGCCTTAAAAGGGCAGAAGCAAACTTGATCCTGGCAGGCCACCCATTCCTTTGCACAGGGGTTTCTGATTACAGCAGGGAAAGGGAGGGAGTAGGAGGAGGCAGAGAAAGAAAGAAAAAGAGGGAGGGAGGAAAGAAAGAGAAAGAGGGAGGGAAAAAAAGACTAGGACAGAAAACTGCTGTGGTAGTACTTTTGTAAAACCCCATATTGACAGAGCGGGATTGTCATTTGGCTGGGATGTTTAGTGTCTGGATGGAACCCAGTTCCATCAACTTCACCTCAAACAAGAACCCAGGAGAGTATGTGTCCATATTAAACATACGATTTGCATTACATCAAAGCCCATGGAGAGCGTTTAGTGCCACAATCCATATATCACACAGGCATGCAAATCAAGTCTACTTTTTAACAAGATCGCAAAAGAGCTAGCCACGTTCAGTTACATTTCCATTCATCAGTAGTTCTGCCAGTGTGACTATATGAACATAAATCTCTGGGTGGAGACAAATGCCTTCGGATAATCTGATAAGTGCCACTTGTGCTGGATCCTTTTCCTAAAACCATCATGGGTGAATCACCCATTAGAAAATCCTTACAAGGAGTTTTACATCAGCAAACAAAAAATTGGGGTGATAAATTCTACGGGTTGCCGGATCAAGGAAATACCATGTGATTATGCCCATTAGGAAACCCCCAATCAACACAACTCCACCCTTCCTTGATGCCACTTGCACTTTTCTTATTTGCCATCCAGTCCCCTTTAACACACCTCCCTTCTCCCAAACTGAATAAATCATATCTTCAATCTAGAATTCTCTGCATTAGCTTAACAACTTCATTCATCTTCAAAAAATTCATTTTCTTATCCAAAAGGAGTGGGAAAACTGAATCGCAGCAATCTCAGCTCAATAGAGGAAGAAGTTGTCACCCTTTCATAAGTTTCCTAGCCACAATCACTCTACTCATCTTGATTCACCGTCTCCTGGTTGAGTCCCCAATTATCTGGTCTACCTACCTATTTGTCTGTCTCGGTTTGTTGTCACAAGGCTTTTCAGAGTAGGCGCGTGGCAAATGTCTTTGTGTGGTTTCCCATGCGTCTGTTTTGTCTAGCAGGGTGACAATGCCCTCAAATAAACTTCAACATCTGAGTCATTCTAGTGAAAAATCACCTTATTTCTTTGTTTATGCAGAAATTTGGAGATTCAAGTATGACCAACTAAGAACACAGAAGACACAAACATAACGGCAAAACCACATTGAGGTCAGGTTGCAAGACTTGCCATAGGGTGCTTTCCAGTGTGGTGAAGCGTGTGAGGGTACACAATCACGCACACTTGTACACATGCCATTTACTCATTGGTGTAAATATTAGACTTGTAGTCAAGGCCGCCAAAACCAAGACCAAGACAAAACCAAGACCAGAGGTACGAAGACCAAGTCGAGACCGGCGGAGGGGGGGAAAAAACAGACTAGTGTTGTTGAAGCTAATTTCAAAGTCTCCAAAATGAATCCGTTCTTAAACTTTAAAATACATAATTACATTTTTAAAAACGAAATAAGCTTAAGTGCAGAATCTGAAAGTTGGTTGTTTTGTCGCTATGGTTACACACACCATTTGCGGTGGGCTCAAAGCCATCAGTCAGTTATGCAGTTACCTAAAATCTCCTGAATGAAACTGTACATGATGTGTTTTTTAAATCAACTGATCAAAGTGCTCATTGGTGCTGCAATCAGTAGCGCGGATATGGTGTTTTCTCGTGTAGTTCGCGCACACCGCACTGTCTAAGACACTTGGACTATTTTAACGATGTCTTTCATAACTTTAGGGCCGGCCAGTTTCAATCCTCTAAGAAGCCTATAGAAGAGTGATCCAGCTCTCAGATTTAATCAAAATTATCTTCATTTGTGTTCTGAAGATTAACAAAAGTCTTATGGGGCTGGAACAACATGAGGGTGAGACATAATTTTCATTTTGGGGTGAACTAACCCTTTAAATGGCTTGATAAGATTGTGGTTTTTGATTTGACTGTATAAAACAAAATGCTTCAAGGGATTTTAGTTACATATAAAAGTGACATTAGACATTAAAAGACATTAAAAAGTGGGTTAAGGGATTTGAAAAACGGCTGGCGGATTTTGAAAATAGACAACTAAAAAGGTCCTACCTTCTTTCCTCCAACGCTGGCCCTGACTCCACCCATTCAAAGAACAAGGACACGTGATCATGCATCTGGAAAACTCAGATGTGCACGCATGAAGGGGACACGCGAGAGGGGATGGGGCTTATGGTACGACCATTTGACTGACGCATTTTCTGTCCAATGATTCTAAGTGGTATTGGAAATGATTGGCTGGAGCTGGCTTCGAGTCCTGCCCGTTCTACAGATGATTAAATTATTTCAATTTCATTTCAGTGCTTCTAACACAATGGCTATAATGGTTTAGAAATAGGATTAAGTGATTTTGAAAAAAATTGCCAAAAAAGAAAATCACATACCCCACCTTTAAGAGTGGTCTTTCACCACTGTCCTTTACTTAATTTTCATACATTTTATTTTACTTCAAATCAATGTGATTCATCTCAAAACTGGTTGGATCAGTTCATGTCTTGGAACTTTATTTTCTTTTTTTTTTAATTCCCATGGAGAAAATGAATGTGAAAAATACTTCCGCAATCAAGGCAGTTGAAAAAGTGCCCCACTGCTGTGCTCCATGCCACAGTACTGACTCTCAAATGAACAGGAAATCCTGGCATTGCAAATAAAGCACAGGAACACCGGCGGACCCCTAGCCATTGACCTGTTAAATAATTACATCTCTATTTAACTCCAACTCTTTTTAAAAGTACTTTTAAAAAAATGTTTTACATTTTTTGATAGGGCTTAAAACGTCTTAAAACATATAAACATGTACAATACAATACACTGGAATATTGTGATCCACCTGAATTTAAGCACACGGCATTCTGGGGGCTCTGAATTGTTACACACCTTGCCACAAAAGTTTAAAGAACTAATTATATAGGCATACACTTGATGCCTAGTGCACATAACAGAATCAAGTCTTAACAAGCAACTCACTTTGACAACCATAAAGAAGACAATTATTCTGACCAAATTAACTATTCTGGCTCCATACAGAATTATTGTATTTAAAAGCACCTCAACTAAGGCAAGATATTGAGGAACTTATTTGCTGGATAGAATCAAATATTCAGAAGTTTCATAAATGATTAATGAGGCTGTTTTGATCTAGATCAAGTTCTGTTTTGTCACGCTTAAGTACTAACACGCCAGATGAAGAAACCGATTGGAGTGTCTCTAGGCACCACACTTGAAAGCTCTTTATGAGCTCCACCCAGATGAAGACAGAGATACAGAGCTGTCATGCTCTTCTCCACCGGAAGGCAACTCTATATTCGTATAGACAATTAAATTATGGGCCAGTCTTGACGGGAACACACATTTTTTCATACAAGCACACACAAGTGCATATTTAGTCACACACTTTAATATTCTTATTGAAAAGCAAAAACATTAGTAGTAAACAGTTTCAGTAACTAAAAACACACAGCAATGATTAGAAAACAAATTGCCCTACCAATAAGCATATTGCATTTCTACAGGATACAAATAACTTGTATGCATGGCAGAAAATGCCTCATTCACTGGCTGTGAGACGTCATCGTAAAAATACAGACAATCACACCATCATCTGTGTGTAAGCAATTTAGAGTCCAGCAAAAATTTGTTTGCTCATATTAACAGTAAGTGATGGAGGTGTTTCTAAATACAAATATTGAGCAATTGCTGAATAATTCTTTATTGCATCATCTGAGAGGATGTTAATTCATACCCTCTGGGTGCCGTTGGGAAACTATCCCATTAAGAGTAAAACCCTACAGCCATTGGGCTGTGGCACTGATGACGAAATGAGCTTCCTGAAGAGAACAAACTTCATTAAAACATTTAAGAAAGGACAATGTATCTGGACAAGAAATCTTGGAATTTAAAAGCCAGCTTAAGCTTGGAAATATAAAGCAAAAAATATTTAGGATTTTGAAAAACTTTAAACAAAGAACGTTGTGACGGAAATGAAGAAAACTAAAGATACTGGACTATTTCTAGGACATTAATCAAAGATACATATTTGTGACAATGATCATGGGACTCTTTGTACAGATGGTCAGTGTGTGGGTTTGCTTTCATTAAAGCTTAAGATGCACTTTGTATATCTCGAATCATGCAGAACTTCATATGTTTGTTCAAAACCTGATAAAGCAGAAAGGGAGCAATTAAATAAGACACATTATGCTACACTTAAAATGTAAGCCCTTTAAGACTTACGAATTTCAATTGTATAGTAAAATTTCATCAAATTGAATAATCCTTACATATTCATGTTATGAATTAAGAACTTTAAAAAAGTAAAAAAACAAATTTAATTTTTTTTTTTTTTTACAAATTTAAAAATAATTTTTTACAATTTAAAAATGTTGCATAAATCTAAATGGAACAAGGGAATGGAACCATTTCAGTTTAATGTATCCAATTCGTATTCATAAAAAAAAAAATAGGTTTAACTTTATGAATATAAATGATATAAACTAAAATGGTCCATTTCCTTGTTACATATAGCTACACACAATTTTAAGATCTAGTTTTTTTACACACTTAAAATAGAATGCAATTTAATTCGATTTAATCTTAAAAATGATTAAATCTAAAAATGATTTAATCTTACATATTTTTGAGTCATTTTACTGCAAAAACCTATTAGTAAAATAAAAAAGATTCTCAAAACTAATTCAATATCAGACTTCACACATTCGGAACGAATCACCACTAGTCTAAAATGAGCCATAAACTGGAGGGCGTGTCACTGTGTTAGTCATCAATCACAACCGGCATTGAATTAGAGTACCAAGTACCGTGTCTGAACATTTCTAACACAGGCAATGTTGTGCAACTCGATGTTCTAATTCGCCCATAAAAACGTTGACACCCAAAATAACCATCTTAAACTCTGATAAGGAAAAATGTGCTCCTTGGGAGGAAGGCGTTTCCTCGCGGATCGATATTTATTGCGACTGGTCTGATGAATGCCATGTTCATTGATACCCACGTGAGAATTACAATAACAATATGTCTACAAATAAAATATATAAAAGCTACACTGATAAGAAAACCTCGGAGGAAGTGAACATTCCAGTTGAAAGGAACGGTTCATTTCTCCACCTCCTCGCCCTACTCCAACATTTAACAGAAAATAAAAGTCCGGGTGCACTAGATGAGCTTTGACTCATTCAAACTCAAAACCCAAAAACTATCCGCCATCTACTGCCTCTTTACGACATTCTGGGCTGGACTTGCAATGGTTGAATGGGGCTACTGTGGTTCCTCAGACTTCTTTGTCAGACTCTTAACTGCAAATGCGACTTAAGCAATCTTATCTTATTTTCACCACCGTCCGCGTGAGCAACAAGTTACAAAAAGTCCACAAAACACGTGCAACTCGTGAAACAATGATACAACTTTGCACAAAACAATCTGTGGCCACAAAGGCCTTCATTGCCATCCTTCTTTCCCGTTATTTTCTGGCCTGCCTAAAATTTCATGCCCTGTTTGTTTGGCATACAGACGTCGATTCATAGTTGGATGCACCAAACAGGAATAAACCCCACAAAACACAATGGTATTACAATTTTGCAACTAGGCTAAATTTAAGAAAAAGAATAATGTTCAAAAGTGACCAAACGTAGAAATTAAAAGTAAACATACCTATGGACACCAGCTTGATGTTTTCCCGGTCCAGGAACTCCAGAGCCACGGAAACGTTCTCCAGCTGCATCTGTCTGAACGTGGGGCGCTGGTTGTACTTGCGGAACATCTTCTTCTGGCTGAGCACCTCCAGAAGCGCGATCAGCCGAAGCCCATCGCTCAGGTCCGTCTGCAGGTTCGCTATGCGCTTATTGACACATTTCAGATGCTCGTTGCACCAACGCGTGAATGTGTTTTGCTGGATCTTCTTCCATGGCGCGTCCTCGGCGAGATCTTTCTCTGTAGCGGGCATGTCTGCGTCCTTGTCCGGGGAGAGAGAAGCGTTGGATTGGGGAGCGGCGGCGCTCGACTGGTGGGGGCGTGTGTGTTGACTCATTTTTATCGACTCGGGTCTCCTGCACTAATTCGCTGTCTCGCTTTTTGGGTGGAGTCTTGAGGAATTGTACAATTTGTATGCTCTTCTTTCCAAAGTTATGTGACTACAAGAAAAACAAAATATTTGTATACAATCAGGCTAAAATTGCCTCCACATGTGATATGGGCATTTAATGACATTGTCATTCTCATCAATACATTGCTTTTAAGTACGTGGATTCTTTCTATAAAAACATTAAAGTTGCTGATTGAATATGTGTCATGCATTTAGTCTATATGTAAGTGTATAAGGAAACTGGTGTGAAAACAGCACACTTGTATGCATTCACAGGATATTACGCAATGAGAATAGCCTCTAGAATGTGATTGTGTGCACCACCCTGTTGTGGTTGCTCTTAACAAACTGACAACGAAATATAACAGCACTGGTCAAAATCAGTCTTGGAAATATATTATATATATATTTTAAATATTGAAAAGCAACATACATTTTCTATGGTTACCTCCAGTCCTCAGACATGTGAAAGCAATTTCAATAAAATTTTTGATTTACTGAACATTTCAAAGCCAATGTTAATCTGTAGCATGTTTATATTTTAACATTTCACTTTAGGTTCACTAAAGGTTCCACTTTATGCATTTATCAACAAACATTTATCTAGGCTAGAGATTAAGCAATTGTTCTACTATGCCATGTCTTGACGTATGGCTACCACTAATTCTCAAATTATGAACTGCTGTTGGACAAGGTGTCTGAATAACTTAAGTGAAAATTCACAACAGATGAGTAAGTAAGTTGAAAATATGTCTAAAGAGGTGTTTGAATACCAAGGTGTGCATAACAATCTTGGCAGGATTTTCAACCTCCTTATACCCATTTTGTAGGGGGAAAGTCACAAAATAGAACAATTTAGAGCTGCATTAATCCAGCATTTGACTAAATAAGGCAAATGGGCCAAAACAGTGTGTGAGGACGCAGTCCACAAAGAATGTTTTCCCTTAGAGCTTTTTTTCAGCATTTGTCTCTCCAGGAGAATCTGTGGAATGCCCTTCATGTAATGAGCCACCGATGCCCCCCTGACCCCTTTTCCGATTCCCCACCCCCATCATAAAACATCTACATAACCACACATATATTATACTCTTGTTCATAATATGTTATACTCTTGTTCTTGTTCTCTGTCTCCTTCAGATTTATGCTCAGGGAAAGCCTGATATCGCTAACAGAACATAAGATAAGGAGAAGGCTAGCCTTCAGGTTTTTCATTACATTATGTCTCACAACATAACCTAAAACAATAAGGTTACATTGTGTCAGACTCAAGATCATGAACTGCATTCACTTGTAATAATCAAATATCTAATTTTATAAGTCAAAAAATCACCAATGTTTTGTATTATTCACAAATCCCATGTGATATTAGAGTGTTCACAATACAGTCAAACTGTAAATAGGCCAGTTGCTCAGAAACAAAAGAAGAACAAACGAGTCAGGCATTCGTTCAGAACACACCAGTACTGGTGAGCCCGGTGATTTGGCGCCACTCTCAGGATATATAAAGTATGACAGGCTGATTTTATGAATTTCCACACAGCGCGTTTTATGGTAAAAAAAAAAAAAATAAACAAAATAACAAAACATGGATTTTAAATCACAGAACTGGAATCATAAACTTTCCAGCTTCAACATTTTTTAAATAAACAATAGATAGGCTATATCATGTATGACTATGCAGAATGGGTAAGCCTATAAATGTTTCCAATGTACGTTTACTGGACCACAAATGGGACTGTACAGTTCTTAAGTAGGCTACTCTAACATGTAGCAGACATATATAGGAATATTGTCAAGGTTTGAGACACAGTTGAAGAACACTGAGCTACATTCCCTTATGATGAAAAACTATTCATTCAAAAATAAAATATTAAAAATTAAAATTCACCCAAAAATAAAAATTCTGTCATAATTTACTTACCCTCAAATGGTTCCAAACCTATGAATTTCTTTCTTCTCCTGAACACAAAAGAAGATATTTTGAATAATATGGAAACCAAACAGTTGATGTGCACCAGTAGGGAACAAAATCTGGAAGTAAATCAACCGTTTGGCTTCTGACATTCTTCAAAATATCTTCTTTTGAATTCAACACATGAAATAAATACATATTTTGGAACAACTTTAAGGGTGGATAAATTATGGCAGAATTTTCATTTTTGGATGAACTATCCCTTTATCACTTTAAATGAACTCGTCTGAAGAAAAAAAACCAATGATAATCATTGTTGAGTAATTTCACATTTCAACATTCATATCATCAAAACATGATCTCAACGTAGCGAGTTAAAACAGCCATGCTGAAAAGTGTGGTTAACCCACGTGCTGCTGTCAACCGCAAAGGCTGATGTGCATCTACATATGCATGAGTGAAAAACACAGATTGCACATCGAGGGTAAGGATGGCATTACGGGGTTTTTTTTTTTGTTTGTTTTTTTAAGGTGTTTTGATTCTTGTATCAACAGGATGTGGCTTTGCTATTGCCGTTGTGCACATACAAACCAAATAGAAAACATGTGCTAAGCTGTGTTTTATATCATTTTTAAATCCAAATAATTATAACATTGCAAGAGACTGGGGCTAGATGTCACAAAAAAAAGAGAGATTCAGATTCATGGTGACTTTACATTAGTCACCATGAAATCGAAATTGACAATTCTTATTTTTTTCATGGAATCTAGCAGTGTTTATCATAAATGATTTATCCATGCACACAATTATGTATTTATTTTAATGAATGTGTCCTTGTAATATTTAATCAAAATAACTTCCCCTCCCTCTTGCAGTGATATCTCTTCTCTTCACTTGCATGAGGGCGGGACAACATGTCACTCACATGACATCACAGCAATAGCAACCCACAACCATCCAATCAATTGCCGATAGACAAAATCAACATTCAGGAAGGCTTACAAGTCACAATAGGGAAGAAATAATATCACTTCAAATAATAACTTTTAAACTTTAAACACAGGTTGACCAAAATGAGGCATGTTTTCAGGATATATGAGGCGAGCTGTCACAATAATACATTTGTGTGTGTGTGTGTGTATATATATATATATATATATATATATATATATATATATATAGCCTGAACATTTGTCTGGAAAAAAAAACCCTCCAAAAAAACACTAAATGACAAACACTTCACCTTTTTAATGAAAATCTACTTTCATTAGGCTATATGACTTGTCTGAGTGTTGTATACTAAACTGCTGTAATACTGTAATTTTAGTTGGAGGACAGAATTCACAAAAATTCTGTAAAAGAATGACTCTTGAAACGTGCGTGGAACAAATATAAAACGACTAGAGACTACACACATTTGTGTAACTGAACTTTTGACTCAAAACATTATAGTTACTGATTGTGACAGCTTCCCTGACAACTAGCCCTTTCCCCATATGAAATATGCGTGTTTTTACTGAAAAACATAATGTTGAATCTTACTGGCTTACTATTGTCATCCAGGTGAGGTCGGGATGTTTCGTGCAAGATTCTCCTTGGGCATGGGGGGGCGCGCGCAACTCACATCAAAGGATGAAGGGCGCGCGGATCTTTCCATATTTTCCCTTATTTGGTGAGGAGGCCTTAATTAGATTAGGAGTGATGAGCCAAAACCTCTATAGAGCGTTTACACACTTTCCATAAATGAAGACATAATAAGAAGTAGGCCTATTAATATAAATTCAAAATTAATGTTTGGATTTGCATGTAACCTACAGACAAAGCTTTTAACGTAGGTTGAATGATTTATTTAATATTCGTTATAATTTTTACGGTTTTATTCGGTCTCCTTCTTCGCAATATAATAAAGATAAGCCCTCACACCTCGTTAAGCATGCAGAGCGCTAATAAGTAGGCAATATGATATTCAGTCATTCAGTACCGTTACGGACACTACAGGCTTGCACGCACCCATCCCGCTACACGAAACATGTATGCAAACACAAGACTTTTTGTGGTAAAAAGTCTGCGTCATTGTTTTTCTACGGATTTAACCCTGTACGAGTTTACGAATTTAGTTTTGACGCAAGACTAGAATAAAAGTAAGCTTCCCATACGATTAGGTTCAACATCACAAAACATGCCTCGCAACCCTGAATAGAGGTTTTATAACTCACGTTTTGCTTCTCGTCTTGCAGTAATTCTTGTTGCTGTCGGCTATCCCTTCAGATTTTGCGTGTGGCACAGGAAGCAGAGGGTGAACTTCACTGTAGCACAGTGCAGAAAACTCACTGTACGACCCTCCCGGACCGCACGAGTGTCCCTGGAGGAAAAGCTTGTTCGCTGAACTCGAGAAAAACCACTAGTGACACCCTTTAGTCTTTTCTGCCTCCTTCTGTCCTCTCTGCTGTTAATGCGAGAACCTTAATTGGTAAAGTATCAAAGAGGGGGGGTTCTCTTGTGTTCGCGCGAGCGCGTCTCGAGCTGACGTGATACCGGCGGCCGCGCCTTCAGATTGTAAAGGTATGATGTCACCCTGTTCAGACTCAGAGCGCCTGTATCTGCTCCATCTGCCTGAACACTGTTTCTGCTGCTGCTGCTCGACAAAGAGCTTCGGCTGGCTGTTTAACACCAACAGTTGTTGCAAGTCCAGAGATAATAATAATATCATTCATTGTCTTAGTGAACAAAAAGATCTTACTGACTAGAACACTCTCTGACATAAAGACACAAAACATTTTTTTTCCTTCTCAAGTCGAACTGGATTACATCCAACCTGTATACTGCACAGCATAAATGTGTCATGAGGGTCTGTTTCCTGGTGAGATCATTCATCCTCCTCTACTGTGTGTCTGTGTGTGTGTGTGTGTGTGTGTGTGTGTGTGCACTTTGGAGAGCCAAACTTTGAAAAAAATACCCTCACAATTGTGGGTAGCTACATTTGAAGTGGTCCTCATTATTCGAGACTTATAAATCAGCCTATTTTCTTTTAAATAGTAATTTTAGGTTTGGCAGTCAGGTTAGGGTCATCACCACTATGAGATGTGCGCTCATAGTGAAACCAACCGAGACTAGAAGATTAATTTCAAAATGTATTCATGTTATTTCACATACTTTTGGGACCAATTGCTCATTTTAGTCAACGAGTCGAGACAATAAGTGTTTCACTTTGTAATAATTAAATAGACAGAGTTTGCTGTTTAATATATTGCATTTATTTCAACTAGATCTTATGATGGCCCAGTATGGGCATGTCTATGAGACTCTATTACCCTCTTGGTACCAATAAAACCTGGTGTAGGCAGCTTGGCTCCCTTGGGTAACTGTCTTTGACTGCAAACATTCCCAGTACTCCATTCCTTAGAGGGAAAGAGAGGGGACCAGCTGTAACCGCCTAATTTATCAGTGAACCTTGGGGCGGGATGACATCATATTGCCCCAATACAACTTTAACTATATCCAGCAGTCTGAAACCAGGTATCATTTGCACCATATGGGATAATGGCATTACTTATAGTGCTGGGTCTCTTTTGTCTGTTTTTTATTTGCCCACATTCCCTAAAGTTTGATCAAGTCAATAAAGACTTAATAAAGATAAAGACCTTCTGGCAGCTTGAAAGAAAAAATCAGTGTCAACTACAAAAGACAAGGTGTCAACAAGCCCAGGAATCTAAGAGGGAACAGTCCAAAATTTTCCAAAATACAGTCCTGTTTCTGTATGTTTCATTTACTAATGTACATACAATGTTGGTGCTTTCATAGAGAGGACATGGACACAGAGAAATTGAGGAACTGTGCAGGATTTCATTGTAAAAATATTATTCGGTAAGTCTGTCACCTAAATATGTATTCAATTAGATTTTACAAATCACACAAATAGGCTATAGTATCACAAATGCACTACAAAACATGTTCACAATGCACACGAAGTGGTATAGTGATGTTGTTTGACAGACTGTGAAGACAAGGAAAAATGCTGTCATTGCTATAAATGGACTCTAAATATGGGCTAATAAAATATTATGCTCAGTTTTTATGGACAGTAAATACAGAATTAGTACAGTGGAGGAGCAAAGTAAAAAAGGAATAAAAGAGAAATGACATGTATGGAGAGACAATTATATGAAGCGCTTACATTTTCCCAAGAATTCTGTCTACATTCCTTTTTTGTTTTATTGGTTTAGAAAAAGAGTACAAGACATGAAAAAACTTTACAATCAGCTTTTTTATTCATATAGCGAGACTTGCATCCTAAGTCCGACATTACTTTTGCTTGTTAGGTAGAACATTTTTAACAGTTTAACTGTTTTATGAAGTGCAGCTATATAATAGCAGTGGGTTTAACAAGGCAATAATGTTTATCAAGAATGGGCCAAGCTAAAATAGCAATTGTTAGTTCTTTGATCAAATGTATCAAACACTCCTGAGAGAGAAAAAGAGAGGCACAAAGATTGAGAGAGATGGGCCTGTTGTGACCCATCCGTTTATGGGTGTAATTTGTTAACACAGGAAGCTGTAGTGACAGATAGGGCATGTTTTCCACAGGAACGTGTGGCTCTGGAAAGATGGATACAATCTGTGGAGGGAAGAGAGTCCTATTGTTAATCGTATTAGCTGAAAAACAAGGATGATAGCTTATTTGTGATTTACAACCATTCTGACACAGGCAAAAGAGCAAAATAAAGGCCAAAAACAAACATGAGCCAATAATCCTTTTAGAATGAGACAAGTTTACTCTGAGGAGGTCAAGTAAATTTGTGTCTCACAAACTTGCTTTGTGACTGTAATCCTGTCCGTATTAACAAAAAAAATTCATAATGTTAGAATTACATCTCATACATTCAGCAAATCCAATAAAAACTACAGAGATCCATCCGAATCAGTACATAAAGCCAGACGTCCAGGCAAAACAAATGTGTTTTTTTCAAAAATAGACTTTCTTTGTCTTTGTGTTTTCATATTGATTATGATGGCCTTCAAGGACTGTGCTAAGAGGTTCAAGCCGTATCATACAGAGGACACTCTGTGTCCTCGGCCAGACAAAATAACTAAAGAAAAATTATCAAAAATTTCTGAGTAACACATGCAGGTCAGAAGTAGGCTTTTACACTAGGCACATTTGCCACTATCCAAATTCAAGTGCATTTTTTCCTGGTTTCACACACTCACTGGTCTGGTCAATTCTATCGAACCCCTGTGAATTTGCGTTTATCTTATGTCATCACAAACGTGATATAAACATAATGCAGGTCTAAATATATATATATATATATATAATTTGGTGTTATTACGCAGCAGAGTTAATGACACTTGTGTCTACTGTATGTGGATTGGAAGAAGGATTGCGAGCCATTCATTTGACGATCAGATTGCATTAACTATGTACAATTACACTGCACGCTCACTCTTGTTAGTAGGTAAATCACCATTGTCATCCCCTATATGATTTAGTCAACACCTTAAGGTCTACATGAACAGGCCTAATGATGATAATGGTCTTTTCTCATCATGTGACACATGGGCATGGACCATTTTTAAATCATCTAAAAACATGTTGCCATTTCAGAAGTGTTTATCATCGTACTCTTGTCTACAATGAGTGTTAATTTACTTGTCAGACACACTTCTTTTAAGATGACAGTCTATTTTCCTAACTGCTGCTGGTATACCAGCAGTATACTGTATGACACTGGGCCACAGTGACCTCGCAAAGTATGACAAGTTCCTGAATCAACATATTTTGCATGTATCAATACAAAACGTTTGTGAAAAATGTTTGTTTTGAATCAACATATTAGTCTGAAAATGTAGTCTTATCTCTATCCCTATTCCCTACCCCTAAACCCTAAGCCTATCCATAACTTATCCCAAAATCAGAGGGAAATGGTGGTGAATAACACGTAGAAGCACCTAGATCTGGTTTTAAGCCTAAACTTGACATAAAGTCTAACCTTGTCTCTCAAATCTGATTGGTTGAATTCATATTTTGCACATGACATCACAAGTACTGGATGGCGGGGAATAACGTTGTTCTCAAGTAAATGAGTAACCCACTTCTAGCCAAATAACCTTAAATTTGATTACATGTTGTTTTTGCCAAGATAACTTGGCAGATGTACAGTTATAATCGAAATTATTCAATCCCCATTGCAAATCAGGTTTATTGGCAAAAATCACAGACTTTCAGCTGTTTGCAATGAACAACAAAATAAAACAAAAGTAATTGAAAAGCTAACCACAACAAATGTTTCAAGTGGTTTCCGCAAATTCAACTGAAAGTGCAACTTTTAATAACTTCTGCATTCTCAAAAAAATTCAACCCCCTGAATAGAATCCCTCACAACAGCACAAATCTGCAAAATAGGTGTCGTCAGCTCATCTGATGCAACTAATCAAGGGCATCATCAGTGGTACCAGGTGTGCTTGAGCTAGAACACATGAAATATCTGAACTGGCTAGGTTTATTGAGTGTCACGTTTGAAATAAGTCAAAAGAAAGATCCAAAATGTTGCCCAAAATATCATCACCCTTCATAAACAAAGAAAAGGATACAAATAGATAGTGAAGGCACTAAATGCTCCTATAGAGACACAGTTGGACAGGGCACAAAAAGGAATCTATCAATGGCTGGAACCAGATTTATGAGAAGGCAGGTTCAGAAAAATCCTTGAATCACTTCAATTATCCTAGCAAAGTCAACAGAGATTACAAGGTGTTTGGTTTAATTTCTTTGACATGTTCTATGCGTAGGTTGTGCATCTATTCTCGGGATATGGTTTGACGTCTAAATTTTCATTGGCAGCCCAAATCTTGCCTTGTTTTAGCCTAGACATCAGGGCTATGTTTGGACAGCTATTAGACATCTTTTAAACGGAAAATTGCTTGCTGGGAGTGGAACAGTTCACCAAAAAAATGACAATTCCATCATCATTTAAAGCCATTAATCAAGGATAACTATAAAAAATAACCATATTAGTGTCCACACCAACACATCATAACATTCTGTTATATCGTCTGCCTCTTTAAATGCTCATGCTTTTTAAAGGGTGGATTCTGATTGGCTGCCAATATTTTTATTCTTCATCAGCTAGAGAAAATCTGAAAAATCTATAAACTTCCCTATTCTATAGTTATAGTTATCGTCCTTGTAGTGAATGTTTTTTTTTACTCCCCTCATGTCATTTCACAGCTGTCTTTCTGCTTATCACAAAAGAAAAAACAATTTTAAAAGTTGACCATACATTGTTGAACGTACACATGTCAATGGCCCACTGACCTTCATTGTAAAATCTGTTTAGAATGAAATGAGTGAACTTTAAGAACTTATCTCTATACATTATTTTCTATATTAAGAATAAAATTATTAATATACTTTTACTTATTTATTTTTTTCATGTTATGTTACTGTTTAATCTTATGTTGTGTCTCTTCACAAGTTTAGAGGATGCCTCTATCTCAAGGTTTTCAGCATCACTGGATGACATTGTCATTCTTTATTATATTTATATTGGTAAAAGAGAAAAACACATCTACATCAAACTGGGGTTAATAAGTGTGCTTAGGAAGAGTCATTAAGTACAACACAGATGTATTTAAAGACACACACACACACACACAGACAGAGAGAGCACCCACCTAAACATGTCTGAAGGCAATGAAAGAGTCGGTAGCATCTGTTACTGTTTGAGAGGATATTACAGCAGAATGAGTCAGAGTCAAAAGCCCTAGAAGTGTGTAATGGTGTCATGAGCTCTAATACTTTGTACTGCATATTTATTCTTCCCATTGCTCATCACAGAAAACAGCTTTTGGTTGACTGACTGTACGGCAGATCCCACAGGCGGTTCAGAGAAATTATACTGCAAGAGCAAGTAAACATAAAGAGTGTTAATATCCCTGACCTTCGCCATCCACTGGGAAGAAGTGTGACCAGTGAGCACTGTGATACAGGTGACCCAGTACATAAGACTTAATCACTGATGCCACACCCGTCGTGTCTGTCTCACTCCGCCACACCTCATTAAAAACAGGTGTCATTAGGTTTTGGTAGCATGGCAATATAAATCACAAGCCTTGTCTTTCTCTTTTTGCTTTCTCAGGGATATTTTTTTTCTTAATGTGACTCTGGGGAGGAGAGCAGATGTGGTGATTGGAGCACATTGTCCTTCCCTGAGGTTTCTGGGGGAGAGAATCACAGGATTGGTCAATTAACTCACACAATATCCCAGTCATGGCGCACCTCTTCAGGGCACGAATAAAGCCCATGGTGGGTTCAGTGGCAACAGTTACACAGTCTTTCACACCGGGTAAGTGTGATCCACTGTTCCCACAAAGTTTGGAAAAGCAGAAGTTTTGGAGTGTTACAAAAAAGACTATGTTTTTTATTTGGATATTATATATTATTATGGATATTATATTTTCTTATTATATTTATTTTGTTTTTTTGGGAGCCTACATGTTATTGTAAAGTTACACCAATTGAAGGAAGTTTAAGTGTAATCACTTAACTGCTTGATAGTATAACTTTAATATGATTCAAAGTTAAAGGGTTTTGGTTTCAGCCAAGTATTTACTTTTTGGTGCGTCACTAATTTGGTCTGCTTACATTCATCCAAAAGTTTTGTGGGAAGAAGGAAATGTAAACAAAACACACAGTGAATAATTCCCCTGAGGCACGGAAATATGACATTTTGTCGGTGAACACTGTGTAGTGTGAAAAATGCGGCCAGGTTTATTCTCTCTCAACAATAAAGGGAAAACAGACATTAATGTCTGGAGGGATTTAGATAATGAGAGTCATTGAACATCATCTGCATGTGATCATTTAATCCTAGCTTAGAGGCGCTTCGCGTCTCTTTCTAGGGAGATGCCGAGACATGTTTAGAGGGTTTGACTGCACAAGGGTCAGTGTGACACAATGACCTACAGAGAGGATCTCACTTTTCTTCCTTGTTTTCTCTCTCTCTTTCTCTCACTCTCTCTCTAATTTGTTCCAACTGGGAAGTCTGACCATATTAAGAATGTTGTCAGACACACGCATAGGCAAGCAAGCTTGACAAATCACACATTACATCACACCCTGCCTTGCAGCGCAAATGTGTGCGTATAAAACAATGTGCTGGCAGTAGCTGGTAAACTTGAGCTCATTTTCAGTGAACTACAAAGTGCTTTATTGAGTCATGAAAGGGGAAAGTAAGGAATTATTTTTGAGGCAGATTTGGGTAACACTTTACAGTAAGGTTCCATTTGTTATCTTCAGTTAAATGGATACTCCACTTTTTTTGGAAATAGGCTCATTTTACCACTCCCCTAGAGTTAAACAGTTGAGTTTTACCGTTTTCAAATGTATTCAGTCGACTTTCTGATATTTAGAAGAATATCAGTAACCAGACAGTTTCTGGTCTCATTGACTTCCATAGAAGGAAAAAAAAATATACTATGGAAGTCAATGAGACCAGAAACTGTCCGGTTACCGATTTTCTTCTAAATATCAGAAAGTCGGCTGAATGGATTCGAAAATGGTAAAACTCAACTGTTTAACTGGGAGTTTTAAAATGAGCCCATTTCCAAAAAAAGGTGAAGTATCCCTTTAAAGTGTTAACATTTTTCAACTTATGTTGTGATATAGTGCGAGTCTTTGTGAGTGTGTTACATTCTCTTCATCACTGGCTTACTTGATTCATGATGTCTTTAAAAGGTAAACCTACTAAGTAAACTCTGAATCGAAAGCCAAAGAATCCCTCATCAATTATCGCTCAGTACTTCCCTGCCAATTCGTTCTCACTTTCTTTCTTACTCAAAAGTTGTGTTTGAATGAAGACTTACACCCCCAAACCCACTTAGGCTCATGACAGTGCAAAGTCGCACAATTGAACACTTACCCTTTTCCTCTCCACAAACACAGCCATATATGGTAAGCTGCGTTCGTGGAGGTAAGAGAGACAAGGAGAGCGAGAGAGAAAGAGAGATCTGCTCTCACAGAGAACTAAACAACCCTCCATCATGAAAATCTCTGCGCATAGATTATTTCAGCCACGCCTTGAACAACCCTAAAATCAGGAGGCTGTGTGTAAAGACTGTATAAACATTATGACCAGTAGCTGTAATTTTTCCCTTTTGGTGGACTGGCCGACTACACGTCGTTACATCACTTGTTTTCACTAAAATAAAGAATGATGAGCCCCTGCAGAGTGAGGATTGGTGGGCCTTCAGAGGTCTGATGTTTGCTGAACAGGCAAGGAATGTGTGGTTTTGCACATTCACTTACTCAATGGCAGAATTAAGTAAACTTACCTCATCTGGAGATACTGCGGATGCATGCTTACAATAAGCGCTGATATTCTTGAAAATGGCTTGTAAAGGATTGATGTTTAATCATGACATCAGCAAGCCTATAAGAAGAACCTGGGGAGTCGGAAAATGAGGTGCCCTTGAGTCATAGGTATTAAGCGTGGAAGAGTTAATTGCTTCCCCCCGCTTTCTCTTGCCGCTATTGAGATTTGAACCCACGACCTTCAGGTTACAAGTCTGACCCTCTAATAATTGGGCCCCAAGTGCCCTCGGAATTGTTTCAGTAGTAGAAGTAGTAGTAGTATCCCTTTAATTCAGACTCATGGTCCATCCATACAAAAAAAAAAAGAAAATACAATAATACAAATACAAAACACAACATTACAATGACTCATTTTTAGAAGACACTTATACCAGTGTTCCCAAAACTGAGTCATTGTGCCTAACATTCACCAGCACCACAACAACTTGATTTACAGAATCATTCAGTCGATAAATGAACCTGAACATCGCAGGACAGACTGTATCCACTCTGGTACTCACAAACAACTCACTCACACAAGTTGATCTGGGCTTTTTTAGTAACATCCTCAAAGCGTCATTGAATGCTACTTGCAATTTCTGAAGGCTAGCTTTTTTATAGTTCAACCACAGATGTGCAGTGTACAAAGGTGAACAGTATGCTTTAAATAGGGTCAACTTGACTCCAACAGTGCAGCAACCAAATTTGCGTACCAGAACATTTGCCCGCACATACAACATACGGCACTGTCGATTAATGTCATTGTCATCTGTGAGCTGATCTGGAATCAGATGACCAAGATATTTCACTTTACTGCAGATATTAAGAACCTTATCTGCGAGCCTAAAAACAGGAAAAGTTAAATGTCTGTCTTCTGTGGATCTGCAAATCATGATGATTTGTTGTTTTATCATATGGTTGTTATCACGTTTTAGTTCCACCCAATAATTAATAATCATTTAATAATAATTGGAAGTTTATAATTATTTATACGCCCCATTAGAAATTAACTGTGTAGAGAATTTAACTTCTATTGAAGTAAACTGCTGGGCCCTGCAAAGCTAATGTTAGAGCCTTCAGACTGATCTCATGAAGTAGCGTGTGTATGACACGCCAATTCGTATTTCCATTTTTGGCGTGCTATCAAGACGCATAATCACTTTTCAGCGTGTTTATGAACGCCGTTGACTTAACGTTATATATGACTTACCTCAACCCCGTCCCTAAACCTAACCATCACTGGGGTTAATGGCATTTATGACTGTTCCCTTACTATCCTAGGTAAAAAAAAAGATATGACTTACCTCAACCCCATCCCTAAACTTAACCATCACTGGGGTTAATGGCATTTATGACTGGACATTTGACGGCGTGTACAGACACGCGGAATGACGCTGTAGTTAATGGCGTAGAGCCGTAGACATACACGCATACACGCTGATACACGTGGATAGCTCAAAATGCGTAGAGATAACACGCCACTTGACTCGAAAGTGGCATGTATGTTTACGCAAAAGTCATGATGTCATGTTGGAGCCTTAAAGGGATAGAGCTCATTTTACGACTCCACCAGAGTTAAACTGTTGAGTTTTACCTTTTTTGAATTCATTCAGCCGATCTCCGGTTCTGGCGGTACCACTTTTAGCACAGGTTAGCATACATCATTGAAGTGCACAAGACCATTAGCATTTCTCCCTAAAAAGTTACCAAAGTATATCGAAGTGTTTCGATATTTTTCCTCAGGAAACTTCACTGCCATACCATGAGTGCAGCAGGCGTAATGTTATGACGCAGTGCCTAAAAATAGTGCTCAGCTTCCAATGTAACCGGGACTAAGTTTGTGTAGTCATCGCGCCTGCTGCACTCATGGTACGACAGTGAAGTTTCCTGATTATTATGCAGGAATGAGAGTCTAGTTCCCTGCATATCAGCCTAGAAAGTCACAACTTTACATTTTTCGTCTGTCTTAGTGAACGATGTAACTACAGAAGATTCAAGTTATAAATAGGAAAAATATCGAAACACTTTGGTTATTTTTTTGGGAGAAATGCTAATGGTCTAGTGCACTTCAATGTATGCTAAGCTATGCTAAGTGGTACCGCCAGAACCGGAGATCGGCTGAATGGCTTCAAAAACGGTAAAACTCAACAGTTTAACTCTGGGGGAGTTGTAAAATGAGCGTATTTCCAAAAAAAAGTGGAGTATCCCTTTAAGACCCCTATTCATATCCTTCTTCTTATCATCATGCCTAACTACACATCCAAACCTCAGAGGAATAACACAAATATCCTTCCTGCAGCTGCTTCACTTGTACACACGCTTCCCTAATCAGAAACAGCATCAACACAACATCAACTGCATAAATGGACCAAAATAAATGCCACAGACTTTTTTAATGCTTGCGCATTTGCACTAGCTATTATTTGAGAATGTCATGTCCTCAAAAGAGAGAAAGGGAGAAAAGGGGGGGGGGAGGTTGTTAGAGAGGTTAGAGAGAGTGTGTGTTTCGGCAACCTTATCCTTATTTGGGAGGAGGAATGTGGAGGAGGTCGAGAACGTAACTGCTATCAATGACGGATCTCTCATTCTCTCGCTGTCTACTTTTTTGAGTATATGCTATGAGCAACTTCTTAATTAAAAATATTATATAAAATATTTTTTATATTATAGTTGTATATTTTATTGTGCACAAGACATCTTGAAATCTGAATTAGTATACTAATAGGCTGCATATCATCATGGAACAATTCACATAATCTCATCTAACACACGCATGTGCACACTCATTACATCACACTGCAATGAAGCTGCATGAATCAGTGCCACCCTTTTTATACCTGAATAACCAAAGCAGATGTTTGAGGCAGATAAATAATGATGTCACCTTTGAGTGGAAGATGGCAGTGCTGGCAGTGTTTATTTATCTGGTTCGCCACATGTGGACCTCAGACTGTCTGCCTCCCCTCAACAGAATTCGCTCATGTGTGTTTGAGAGCCTATGAGAGTGAGAGACGATTTAGAAATTAGACTGCAAATTAAACTGTCTGAACAAGAATCCAGACCGTTTGTCCTCCAGGATTGTAACTCATTCTGGATTCTGACGTGTTAAACAATTGACAGATATCAATCTATTCGTGCCTCATGGGGGATTATACGCTGTGTCTTTACTAAACAATAAAACTGCTTCATAAATGGAACATTGACTGCAAGACAGAGCAGAATAGACATGCCTGTTACGTGTCAAATCATTGTGCAATGAGCAGTAACACTTGGCTCGGCTGTCTAAATTTCACAATTTCAATTCCAAACACCAAGAACCAGGTTACAATGGAGAGCCATGTTTGTTCTTATCCTGTTTTAACCACCACCCATGACACAATCACTCACCTCTTTACACTCAAATTTACACATCTGTAAATCTCAATTTACATTTCTATAAATGAATACTTTCCATATAAACAAAAAAACTCCAACAAAAAAAAAACATGAAATTTGTAGACAGGGCCTCTTCATACCCCGTTATGACATGTGCGTTTAACTGACCCAGGATGACATCACATGATCTCATGACTATGGTAGTCGACATGTCAGCACAGGTTTACTCCGAGCAGCCCTCGCTCCACATCAGTAGGCTGGAGACGGGAATGCAGGGAATTCTTCTGTTTTTGCTGATTTCTACAGAATGGCAGACGGAAAACGTATGTGTCATACCGTAGCAGCGGGCTTTTCTGACTTTTGTTATTTAGAAACTTGTGGTCATTACCCTAGTAACGGATATATTTTTACTTCCTGTTTAAGGTGATGCTATGGTGTATCTGCCAGCTCATCAAATTTATCAGTGCTATCTTAAAACCTATATTGTCTTTCTAAGGAAATGGAAAAGTTTTAAATAAGTTTTGAAGAAAAAAATGTTGCTTGAGTTTTAACTAGTGCCTTCAAATCGATTAATCACATCTTGCATTAAAGTTTGTATATATACAAATATATATATTAGGGCTGTCAAACGATTAATCGCGATTAATCGCATCCAAAATAAAAGTTTGTTTTTACATAATATATGTGGATGCACTGTGTATAATTATTTTTTCTATATATAAATACACACACATGCATATATATTTAAGAAAAAAAATTATTTAGATACAAAAATATTTATATATAATATAAACTATATATAAATCTATATACAGTATATACTTGAAAATATTTCTCAAATATATACAAGCATGTGTGTGTATTTATATAAAGAGAATAATTATAAACAGTGCACCCACATATATTATGTAAACAAACTTTTATTTTGGATGCGATTAATCGCGATTAATCGTTTGACAGCCCTAAAATATATTATATATATATATATATATATATATATATATATATATATATATATATATATATATATTAGGGCTGTCAAACTGTTAATCGCGATTAATCGCATCCAAAATAAAAGTTTATGTTTACATAAATATGTTGGTGCACTGTGTCTAATTTTTATATATATATATAAATACACACACATGCATAGTATATATTTAAGAAATATTTTTCATGTATTTCATGTTCATTCTGTATTTAAATTTATATATAATTTATATTATATATAAATATTTTATATATAAATATTTTTTTCTTAAATATACATGCATGTGTGTATATTTATTTATATACAAAATAATTATACACAGTGCACCCACATATATTATGTAAACACAAACTTTAATTTTGGATGCAATTAATCGCGATTAATTGTTTGACAGCCCAAATATATATATATATATATATATATATATATATATATATATATATATATGTGTGTGTGTGTGTGTGTGTGTACTGTATACATAAACACATATATTTACAAAATTTTATATTGAAATTTTGTTTTTTGTTTTTTTGTCTCTTTTCTTTTTTGTCTCTCTTTTTTGTCTCTTTTTTTCATAATTAAAATAAATATATAATAATAATAATAAATATTAACATAAAATAATACATATTAAAATTAGGGCTGTCAAACGATTAATCGTGATTAATCGCATCAAAAATAAAAGTTTGTGTTTACATAATATATGTGGGTGCACTGTGTATAATTATTTTATATATATATATATATATATATAAATACACACATGCATGTATATTTAAGAAAAAAATAATATTTATATATAAAATATTTATATTTATTTATAATATAAATTATATATAAATCTATATTCAGTGTATATGAAAATATTTCTTAAGTATATACAAGCATGTGTGTGTATTTATATATTTACAAAATAATTATACACAGTTCACCCACATATATTATGTAAACACAAACTTTTATTTTGGATGCAATTAATCGCGATTAATCGTTTGACAGCCCCAATTAAAATTGATGATAATAATTATACTCATAATTATACTAATAAAAAGTTGTTGTTGTTGTTTTTTTTTTTTTTGTTGTTTTGGGGGGGGGGGGGTCATATTGAGTTAACAAATGGTTAAATGTTAAACTTAAGGATTCTACCTTTTTCTGTTTCCAAGACATTAAAATTTCATGTTTTATCTCAAAAACCCCACTTATCAGACTAAATAAAGCCATAATGGCTGTCAGTAAATAGGATCGGTAACTAAACACTCTTTATTTGCGACGCTATTCATACCATGTTCCAAACATCGACCTGCAGGATATCAACAAAACAGAGATATCAACAGAGTATATCTTTAAACTTCATTTCTTTGGATTGAGATGAAAAACAAGCCACTCCCCTGAATCAGTCACTGGGGAGATCATCACAGTAGCCATTCAGTCCCTGCAGGAATTACGACTTTTCCACAATAGATCATCAAATGATTAATAATGTCTTCAAATGGACACCAACAATGATATGGGGGGAAAAGATCTGCTGGCCAGGCTTGGAAAACAGCTGTTCAATCAGCTAAACCAGCTAAACAGCATGGTCAGTTTGAGGGACAAGACCAGTTTAAACCATCTAAGAGCAGTAAACCACAAGTAATGAGTAATGCCTGACCCAGCCCTTATATAGTTCTCTCTTTCCTCAAATAGTTTTTAATTCCTCTTTAACTTCACGATCCACTCGCTCTTCTTCTTCATTTTCTTATTCTTCTTATCACATTTTGATGCCTTAAAATTACACCATGTACCCCACCTGACAGCACACACAGATTCAACCATGCACATACATGCACGTACACAAGCAAGGTTGCATAAGAACCTGCACATGCAGACTGCGCAAGACCTGTGCAAGGCCAAGACACAATGGCAAGTGAAAACTCATTCTTGAAAGCAAAAGTTGATGCTGTGCATCACATGAGCCCATGCAACTCTTCTACACTGATGTGTGAAGGCTTTGGGTGTGGTATCTGAAGACCCACACCCAGTTTGTGGTTCACTGAGAGGAAAGACCCCATATGAAGAGTGAGTTTACCATCACTTAAGTCTCATATATATGTATGCAAATGACGAGAACCACAAGGGCAACTAAAAACACAACTAGAAGAAAAAAACATTGCATTGAACTCACACCAACGAGTGACAAAAACATTACGTTTTTGTCATGCTCTTTGTAATGCAAAATTAGCATGTAGCTTACAAGAGGAAATCAATGCAAAAATTGTATTTATTTAGCTAAAGCTATCTATTTGTATACCTATATGCCGTGCCTAAATACAGATAAATTTTTTCGTATCTCCATGCTGCTGTGGGAGTTGGCCAGTCTAGACTGATTCTGGAACAGAGGTATGAGATCAAATAAATGAGGAGGCAGATTTGACTTGGCCTAACCTGTGCACAGCCCCATCTAAGGTAAGAATGTGTGCTTGCCCCAGTTAGTTTAAGAACACAGAGCGAGACCAGAGGAATATTTCAGATTGTTCACAGAGCTTTGGCCTCAGCTTCAGATAGAGTGGATGTTTCCTTTATAAATGATCGTTGATGAAGCCTGAACAAAATCTCTCCCTTGGTCGTGCTTACATGATGGATGCTTTTGAGATCTATCTATCTGAACTGATGCTCTACATTTCCATCACATGTTAGAGCAGAAGGAGGATTTTTGTAATGTCACGCATTTTCTTACATTGAATATGAACAAACATTTGTGATTTCATGGGATACAATGACCACTCGAGCATTTGGTCCTCGTTATCCACAGTTCAGAGATGTGAGGTCATTCCTCAAAAAAAAAATTAGGAGTGTGCAGGAGGGATTTTTATCATTACCACATCCGAACTGGAGGAGCACAAAGCAACAGCGCTCCCTCGAGACAATGTGGAGCGAGCAACCATAGAGTTGATCCATTTGAAGGTGTTTGTCGCCCTCTTGTGTTTTAGAAATGCTTCATCTTTAACAGTCTATGGTTGAAATCCACAATCATACAATTAATTTCACAAAACAATTACACTAGTTCATTATTTTATTCTGTAATGTAAACATATCTACAAGCGAACGTGTATCATATTACCAAGGAAATGAACGAAACTTAGCAACAATTTAGTTTCTACACGATACAGCACAGCACTTGTGTAAGATTCCCAAACATAACTTTTAAAAATTAGTTTTCCAAACTTACATTTCTTTTTAAATTAGCATAACGTGTCTGTGTGCCAGTACCATAGCCTAGCTATCATGTCACGGAAGTGGCTTTTTGTAGATTCTCTTTATGGATCCACATATCACAGAAGTGGCTTTTTGTAGATTCTCTTTATGGATCCACATATCACAGAAGTGGCTTTTTGTAGATTTTCTTTATGGGTCCACATATCACAGAAGTGGCTTTTTGTAGATTTTCTTTATGGGTCCACATATCACAGAAGTGGCTTTTTGTAGATTTTCTTTATGGGTCCACATATCACAGAAGTGGCTTTTTGTAGATTCTCTTTATGGATCCACATATCACAGAAGTGGCTTTTTGTAGATTCTCTTTATGGATCCACATATCACAGAAGTGGCTTTTTGTAGATTCTCTTTATGGATCCACATATCACAGAAGTGGCTTTTTGTAGATTCTCTTTATGGATCCACATATCACAGAAGTGGCTTTTTGTAGATTTTCTTTATGGGTCCACATATCACAGAAGTGGCTTTTTGTAGATTTTCTTTATGGATCCACATATCATAGAAGTGGCTTTTTGTAGATTCTCTTTATGGATCCACATATCACAGAAGTGGCTTTTTGTAGATTCTCTTTATGGATCCACATATCACAGAAGTGGCTTTTTGTAGATTTTCTTTATGGGTCCACATATCACAGAAGTGGCTTTTTGTAGATTTTCTTTATGGGTCCACATATCACAGAAGTGGCTTTTTGTAGATTCTCTTTATGGGTCCACATATCACAAAAGTGGCTTTTTGTAGATTCTCTTTATGGATCCACATATCACAGAAGTGGCTTTTTGTAGATTCTCTTTATGGATCCACATATCACAGAAGTGGCTTTTTGTAGATTCTCTTTATGGATCCACATATCACAGAAGTGGCTTTTTGTAGATTCTCTTTATGGATCCACATATCACAGAAGTGGCTTTTTGTAGATTTTCTTTATGGATCCACATATCACAGAAGTGGCTTTTTGTAGATTTTCTTTATGGATCCACATATCACAGAAGTGGCTTTTTGTAGATTCTCTTTATGGATCCACATATCACAGAAGTGGCTTTTTGTAGATTCTCTTTATGGATCCACATATCACAGAAGTGGCTTTTTGTAGATTTTTTTTATGGATCCATAGGCTAATACTGTCAAATGGTAGGCTTTTGAAAGATTATGGCTATGTAGGCCTATTGCAGTATTTACACGAAAAAACATCGGGAAAACGTTTTTATGTCATTGCAATTTTGGTTCTTTAATTGATTTCGTGTGCTGTTTGTTTTTGATACTCTTTTGGTTAGGAAAATGCTTTTACCTGTCATGTACACTCTGGCATTCACAAGCTTCACACACGGCTGAATGATGAAAGGGATGCATTTGAAGATTTGTAGCTCTCTTTTTGTTAAGTTTGTTCTAATAGTCAAACTTAACAAGAATTATGCCGGATATACCGTGCATATATATATTAAAATCTACTCTACAGCTCGCGCAGTATGTATCCAGTAAAGCGACGCTCCTGGTACAACCTCATGGACTACAAATACCAGCAATATGAGGGAGCGCAGAACTACTTCCCCGTTGATGTACAGTACAGACAGGGACTAACTACGTTGTCTTCTATACGCTTATAATTAATATGCATTACTCGGTTGATTAAAAAAACTACAATATAAACTATGGTTAAAGTATAGACAATATAAATGTATCACTAATATGTAGCCGGAAGTAGTTACTGGCGGTGCATTATGACGCAGCGGAAGATCAGTATTCTTCCTTTCCACCATTAGGTGAGTGCGTGGTGAGAGCGCGCTCCATCGCTCTCTGTAAATCTTTGAAAAAACACATTGTTTATTCATTTATAAATAAAACAATCTATCTTTAAAACTATTGTTATTGTGTATATTACAGCTCGCAACCATGGGCCGCCGTCCAGCCCGTTGGTAAGTTGTGAATTTAGTGTTTTAAGACTGGGCCGTAATTAGTGAAAATGGCAGGGCCCGCTAACCATGTGCAGCACACCGGCCTCTTTCGGCAGTGGCCGTACACTGACACGGGCTACTTTCTGCTATTAACACGAATGTGCTCTTAAAACAAGTTTATCTTCTATTAAAATGCTTGATATAAATTTTTATTTGAAACCTATCATCTTTAAAAGTGGAGCATACAAATAAGCGCTTACTTGGTGTCTGTTGACGTTTAGCTTTGTGCTGCATTTGTATAATTTACAATCGACAAATGTGGCAGGATGTTTTGCTTTATATATGTATATGTATTACGGGTGTCTACTTTTACGCTGATTGAGACATTGGTTTTGAGTTGCTAATTGTCTGTTGCAGCTACAGATACTGTAAGAACAAGCCTTACCCCAAGTCCCGCTTCTGTCGAGGTGTTCCTGGTAAGTTATTTTGGAAGACATATCAGAAGAATTTTAATACTATTTTCTGGTCCTGAAAGTGTTAAGTCGTCGAAGTTTATGTAATGAATATACTTTGTCTAGCTGATAACATTTTAGCTCATCCATCTGCTAATAATTGCTTTTGTGTATGATTAAACGAACTCCCAATACATAATGACAGCCTTGAATAATTCAACGTTCATTTGAAGCTTAGTTGTAAATTCATCTGCTTTTAAAAATCCTTATAATTTGTAAAGTTAGATAAAACAATTAGAAAATGTGTTAGTCCAAAATTGTAGGAACCCAATTTAGAACTAACAATAATTCAATTTGATTTCTTCATATGAACAATTATATGGTCATATAGAGTTGTCCTGATTTAGCATGTCCTTCTCAAACTCAGATCCTAAGATCAGGATCTTCGACTTGGGCAGGAAAAAGGCCAAGGTGGATGAGTTCCCCATGTGCGGTCACATGGTATCTGATGAGTATGAACAGCTGTCTAGTGAAGGTGAGTCTTCTATGATACTGTTTCATATCTTATAATATTTGCATATTACAGAGTGGTTTTTGATGCATAGTCTTAGTTTTTCTTTAATTTTCAATTTGTAATCTAGCTCTTGAGGCTGCCCGTATCTGTGCCAACAAGTACATGGTGAAGACCTGCGGCAAAGATGGTTTCCACATCCGTGTACGCCTGCACCCTTTCCATGTCATCCGCATCAACAAAATGTTGTCCTGTGCCGGAGCTGACAGGTGAGTGTGTGTGACTCTCACCTGCAGCTTATTAAGCCGACTAGACAGGTTTGCTTATACTTGTGTGGTGTGCAAAGGCTGCAGACAGTAATTCTGTGGATGTGTATGAGCCTAGCTGTGCAGTGCCAGGCCCTTTAAAGGGACCACAGAGACATAATATTGCTATTTCTGTTTGGACATTTGTGTGTAAATTTAATGTTTGTCTTGTCTTCAGGCTCCAGACTGGTATGCGTGGTGCTTTCGGAAAGCCCCAGGGCACAGTGGCCCGTGTGTGCATTGGCCAGGTGATCATGTCCGTGCGCACCAAGGCCTCAAACAAGGAACATGTTATCGAGGCTCTGAGGAGAGCCAAGTTCAAGTTCCCTGGCCGTCAGAAGGTACTTGAAATTAATTTGAAAAAATGTGTTGGTCAGTGGATCTCAAACTTTTGCCCCACTCCCCAAACCTTTAAAAAACTCGCTCCCCTAAGATAACCAACCACATCTCTGAAAACTAGATAATTAGTCTAAAATCAGAAATGGATTTGTTTTTAAAAATGGACACCTGCAATAGTTTCACTTCCTAATGCCACTGAAAACCGTAAGAGAATAATGGACCTGAACTTTAAATTGAATGTAAATATTTCAGTGACGAACCAAATGAACGATATATAGGTGTTTACAGTGAGTTGACAACTACTCACAAGCTCAGCTTCTTGTACGTCTTCTCGCTGCTGAATGGTACGCTCACAGTAACACCTTGTGATGCCGTCCACTGAAGTAATTTTCTATGGCGGGGAACTTCTATGAAAGGCTTCAGATGATGCAAAGTCAATTGTCTGAAGAAGAGAAAAAAATGCAGTGGAGTTGACATTTGATAATGCTTTATAAAACCACTGTTTACGCACTTAAACGTCTGGACTGAGTCTTACCTGCAGCTTATTAAGCCGACTAGACAGGTTGTTTGTACTTGTGTGGTGTGCAAAGGCTGCAGACAGTAATTCTGTGGATGTGTATGAGCCTAGCTGTGCAGTGCTGGGCCCTTTAAAGGGACCACAGAGACACATTGCTTATTTTTGATAGATTTTCCTATTGAAACATTGAGTGAATTCATCTTAATCTTCATCTCAAGGTTATTGATGTGCCGTATTTTCCACCCTTTTAGATCCACATCTCGAAGAAGTATGGCTTCACAAAGTTCAATGCCGCTGACTTTGATGACATGCTGGCAGAGAAGCGTCTGATCCCCGACGGTTGTGGGGTGAAATACATCCCCAGCCATGGACCCCTGAGCCGCTGGAAGGCCCTGCACGCCAACTAAGCACCACACACGTCATTGCATCTGTGTGAACCAAGGCTCTATTGACCACAAATAAAGTCCATTCTTTGATTTAAAAAGTTCTTTTGTTGGGTCTTTCTTTTCTGGCTTGCATTTGAACATGAGTTCAGATGCAAAAGCCTTTAAATGCCATTTGAAATTTTCTTCTAAAATGACCATTTTTATCAAACTTGTATATTTAGGTTCAGTAATTTCACTTAAATGACAATTAATAGGTAATCTTCATTGCCATTTAAGTGAAATTACTGAACTTAAATATACAAGCTTGATAAAAATGATCATTTTAGAAGAAAATTTCAAATGGCACTTAGAGGCTTTTGCATCTGAACTCTTCACATGTTAGTAGTTAAGTACATTTAGTGTAAACTATATACAGGGAATAACAAACGTTTGTGGAAATACAGATGGAGTTGGTTTTATTCAAAAGCGATTTCTCCTGAATAAACATAAAATATTTAAAGTTCTAGATCATCTTGATGGGATTGTTTTGGCGCTTGGCTGCCTAGCTTTGTGTCACTTGTTTTAAGGCAAAAAGTATTTTTTATCGGACTTAACAAGGTTAATATTACTGTCACCTTAAAATTGTGTAACCTTGTGAAACAAGTGAATGGAAAGCTCATTCATGTTTGTCAATTTATTACAAAAATAAAATTCTCTCCAAAGATTTAAAATATTTAACTTGCATGAATAAATGAGAAATCTAATGCTATCAAAAACAAAAGCCAACTGACATATACAACCTGAGCCAGCAAATCCATGATTATCAAATTCTAGAAGCTGTAAAAAAATATTTAGTCACTTCCACTAATCGGCAACACATTTTGTATATGCAGTTGTTGGCTCAGTATGAGCTCAAGTACATAGCAACTGTGTAACAGCAAAGTAAAGTCTTCACTTCATTTAGGTGAGATGAAGAATCCACTTGTGGTTGATTTGTGTTCATATGATCACCTGCAGTATCAGCAAGACATTCAGCACAAGCGCTGTAGGTAAAAGACATGATTCTCTGTTGCTTCTTGGGAAAACGCCTGATTTTTGAGACTTGAGGACCACCTCGATGGGGTAGTGATCACTTACTTCTAAAGCCTATAACAGACAATCCGGAGTTCAGTGACATGAAAATGCACAAAATAACAGTAAATGCTGAATTTGGCTTACCTGAGCCTCTGTAAGATGTAATTCCTTAGGAAAATTGAACGGCTTTGCTGAAAACGGTTCAATTGTTCTGAGAAATGGCTCTCCGTGCACAACAATTCTGTGGATTGTAGCCATAAATAGGAATCATCATGCCATGTCTAAATGCAAATTATGCTAATAAGAACATTTTGCTAACATACCTGTCGTATGCACAGTCAGTCGACTGTTTCACCGTAGTGTCCACGTTATCCTGAATCAGCCAGATGAAAGATGGGTCAGAATAGAGCCTGATGTTCTTCCGGTTCTTTTTAGCCACGTAAACACAAGCTGCATTGAAGTCCCCGAGGAACATCACATTCTGGCAAGATGACAAAAAAAGCAAGGTTTAAGACTTGATCTCAAGATTTGATGCTCTATATATAATATAGAAAAATTCATCACCACACCTCAATTTTCCAACGCTCCCTGACATCCACAAAGACATCGTAAAGTTCATCAATCTCTTTGGTGGCATTTGAAGGAGTAGTGTGCTGCGGAATCAAGACAAACTCCTTGGCCACTGTTAATAGAGACATTATCAGATCATGATCAAAATCATCAAACTTCAGCTTACAATGGTGTGTCTTTGAATAAATTCAGTGAGCAAGTTGTTCTTTTTTTTAATTTGACCTGTTTTAGGGGCTTGAAAATGTACCACAAAGGGTTCTCTGGAGAAAGCATCAACATCCCCTATTTGCGTATCTGGATACTGATACTGCTGTTTCAGCTTTGCTGTGCTTTTCCTGTATGAGGGGGGAAAAAGAAATCAGGAAGCTTATCTTGTAAGGCCATAGATATATACACTAGATGTCACCTTGGCTACGGCAGTTCATTAGAACGAATGCGTCAATAGAGCCACCATCTTGGAACAGGGGCGCCCCTCCACTTTAATGCATCAGCGTCAATGTAGACAAAGGTCTAACGTAAATAAAATGACCATAAATCATCATGAATGAGAGTTTTTTTTTTTTTGGTTCATTCCCACGAACAGACATTATCATTGATTCCCCAAAAAAATAACTTTTTTTTTAAACAACATTCTTCCTAGTTCATATTTCATTTGTGTGAATATCATACACAGCACAAAAGTCCGCCACCATCAATTAATTTGAAGTAAAGGCTAAGATAGCATCGTTACCTAGCTACGTCTTATGACAAGACCCCTGTTCCAAGATGGCGGCGGTTTTGACGCATGCTTAGAACCCCAAGGTGACATCTAGTGTATATGTATATGTTGTAAGGCCTGGGGAAAAAACAGTTGTGGTGATCAAGAATATTTTTGTATTAATGAAAGTAATGCAGCAAGACATACTGTACCTTACCTCTCATAAAGACATATCTAATATTAACAACACTTTATCTAGGGATGAACCAATAATCATAAGCCAATAATTGTTTTTGTTTTATGCTTGAGAACTGATAAACATATTCAAATTCTAAACTATTTTGACTAATTAACTTGAAAAAAAAAAACACCAAGCGCTAAAATCAATCATTTTAATTGCTAAAAGTGAATTTAGGCATCACGACATAATGTACACTATAAAAATATAGTGTATATTCAATTTGTGATTTGCTAAAGACGGTATCATTAAATTATGATTGTTTTTAAATAACTTTAAGTGAGTGTTAGAGGACAGTAAATCTAATGCGAGTTACGTAATCAGACTTTCATGTAACTAATAAAATAACACATTACTTTTAAATTTACAACAAATTAAGTTTATTCAAGTTCCTTTGTTACAGATTCAGTATTCCACAAAATAAATAAAAAGAGTGAAATGCAAACCTGCAACAATTAAATGTTAAATTACACAAATATACTTTATGTATTTAATCTTTAGACTTTACTGTATAACCCAATGTCTTTGCTGCTGAACTTCTGTGACCCAATTCAACCATACTAATAAGCAAAAATTACTTTGAATAAACATCACATGTGTTTTTTATGTATTTATTTTTTGTTTTTGAAGTAAGAGTGTCAAACTTTTCCCCCTGGGTCCTATTCTTCAGCAAACCAAAATGGCAGCACATCTGAAAGGTCTGTTTGCCTCTAATGCACAGGCATGAATTTCGGTTGGGGTTAAAAAAGAAACAAGCAAGCCCAGCCCAGATAAGAAAAAGTAATGCAAAGGTAACACATTAATTTCCATAAAAAGTAACGCAGCTAGTTAATTTTTCTAGGACTAACGCAATATTGTAATGCATTACTTTCCCCAACACTGCTGATAAATCAACATATCCGCTGATAATAAACATCTTCCCGATATCATGTGCATCCTTAGCCTTTATATTGTCCTAATGTACAGAAGTGCTGAACACATACCTGTAAAAAAAAACGTATTGCTCCTGATACGTTTGTGTTCTCCCGAGACGTCCACTTGCCACATAGTCATAATCATTACTATTAAGCCTGGAAACAAAATATAAAGTAACAGCATTTATGCACTATTTGTCTCTTAAATCAGATTTGTTACACTTTGAGTTCATATTTCATATTGTTTACCTGTTGACTGCATCAAGCAGGCGTGGGATGGCTTTATTTTTCTGATCTCTGACCTCCTGGAGTAAACATATATCACAACGAGATACAATCTGCAAGAAAGAATAAAACAGTACACATTTAGATTTATGTATTATATATTTAAAAAAAAATAAAGTAAAAAGCATTGTAGTGTTCATCCTCTTACCCGTGATATAGAATTCATGATTGTAGGATTGGCTGATTTTGAATCACCAAAACTCTGAACATTAAAGGCACAAATTCTGAAGCCATAGCAGGTCAGCGAGCCGGAGAGGGTGAAGAAGGTGAAGAGGAACAGTCTGCCGGTCATCCTGAATGTAAAGATTGAGAGAAAGACCTTTTGTAGATATAGCTTTACAATGCAATGGGAAAGAAGAACAGCCTTCAAATGTTATTAACAGGAATAGACACTGCAGATGTGTAGAAACAAATACAAATAATGTAGAAGCAGGACAATGGAGAATAAAAGACCTTAATTAATATTTTGTTATCATATAATATAGCTAAACAAAGTCATTTGAATGTTCTGTTATAAGGCTGTCAAACGATTAATCGCGATTAATCGCATCCAAAATAAAAGTTTGTGTTTACATAATATATGTGGGTGCACTGTGTATATTAATTTTATAAATATAAATACACACACATGCTTGTATGTATTTAAGAAATATTTTCATGTATATACTCTATATAGATTTATATATCATTTATATTATATGTAAATACAAATATTTTATATATAAAATTTTTTTTTAAATATACATGCATTTGTGTGTATTTATATATACGTATATATATATATATATATATATATATATATATATATATATATATATATATATATATATATATATATATATATAATAATTATACACAGTGCACCCACATATATTATCTAAAAACAAACTTTTATTTTGGATGCGATTAATCGCAATTAATCGTTTGACAGCCCTATTCTGTTACAGATCCTGGAACTGATGAGTAATACTTCATATGATTGTGGTTTGTGGTATGGAATGTTCTCATTTTTAGAATTTTGAACTGTTTTGAGGATATTTTTTGGTCAAATATTAACTAATTTCCCCATTCCTATCCCTAAAAGGTCACTGATCTAACTAGAACAAGTAAAAAACATACAAAGACAATAACAATTCATCAGGTTTGATGAATTTGAAGACACAAAATCACTTAGATTTTCCATTGAAAGACTGATTAACAAAGTGTTGACTGTTTTTTAGGATGAGATCTGTGACAGTTAACACCTATTGTAATGATAGACTGTGTCATTGATCAGGATGTGTCTGCGATAAGGTTAGCAACCTTTTCTTAAGTAAATAGCCTATGGTGTTAGAAGTAATCCAGAGTGTAGATAACAGGTTGAAACATGATCTGTGAGGTCTAGAAGTTTTTAACAGCTTACAACAAAGAACTTTCCTATATTTGCCTAGCAGCTACAACATGTTTGTAACAACCACATGCTCACAAACTGTGGCCGCATATTAATATACTCAAAAGCAGACTTCCTTACCTCATTTGCTGGGTTTTGCTTCAACAATGCTGGTCTCTCTTTTCTTTCCCTTTCACAGCTGAAGACTTTTCCACTGGTGTTATTATACTCAGGAAGTCTGAGGACACACCCTCTCCTGCTCTGCTATTTGTGGACAAAGGGAGGAGCTTTTCTTGCTAATGTATGAGGAGTGTGGGGCTTTACACTCCCTGCCTGCACTAGAGATAAATACAATACATATGCGTGCAAAACAGAATTATGTGGTGTATAATGTTTTACTATCTTCTCGTCTTTCAGGTCTTTCGAGTTTGCTTTTACTCAACAGTCCAACATGACAACATCATAGTTGCTTAAGTAAAGTTGCATGAGTGTCTGCAGCTACCCAGCAAACATAACATAACGGTTTTAAATCAATGAGTGTGTCAAATTCCAGCAAAGTTACTCATTGATTAAAAAGTAATCAATACTGATTGAAAATAAAATAAATATTCCTTGGGAAATATGTTGTTACTTGTGCAGTTACCTATTGGCTTTATGCACAGCGGCACTACTTCCTGAACTTCAGCCAGCTCCTTGTTTCCTGTCTGCCATTATTGGACAAATTTGATTAATTCAGGTGTGTCCAATTATTGTTGCTGTGACAACTGAGGTCAGGCACACCTGAATTAATCAATTTGACCAATAATGGCAGACAGGAAACAAGTAGCTGACTTAAGTTCAGGTGCATAAAGCAATATTCAATATTGCACAGTATTCAGCGAACTCTTGCTTCACAAAAAGAAATAAAGCGGTGGCCCACACATAATCTACACAGCCAGAATTCCTCAGAAAACTGCAGATATCCTCAGATCTGATATGCATGTAATCACACAGTTCCAAACATACACATGTTTGATTAAAAGTATTTTGGATAATTTGAGTATGCTTTCAGTGAGCAATAAATGTGCCACCAGCTCCATTTAGCGCACATTTCAATACATTGTATATATATATATATATATATATATATATACCATTTCAGTTTTTTAACACTACATAAAAGCTGGGATAAAATACAACCAACAGAACATATAAAACTGAATCAAAAAGTTAAACAAACATCTTTAAGATTTTTTTCTTTACATGTGAAATAAAGAAAACAGTTACAAACTGAAACTGGAAGTGTTTCTGGACCAGTGTTGTTTACATCTTGCAAAATGGTCTATATATATTTATATATTTATATATAGTAGCCTATATGACAGTCTTTAAAATATCTTATTTTGTGTTCAGCAAAAGAAAGAAACTCATACAGGGTTGGAACAACATGAGGTTGGTGAGTAAATAATGACAAAATGTTCATTTTGGGGGGCACTAACTCTTTAAAACCACAAGCAAACTGGTTGTGAAATCTCTGACTGCTGAAGTCACACGTGACTGCTGATCTGTCAAGCGATGGCGCTAGAGAAGCGCGCTAATTTTGCCCTATGACGTAACTGTCGATAGTTCGTTTGTAATTTTACTTTCAGTAATATATTTGTCCGTCCTACAAAACAATTAATGTAGCTAATATTCTAGTTTAAACTGAATATCTGTTTTAGTCCGTCGGTACAAATAAATAAGTTAGTGTTTTGTGTCGTTGAAAACATACAGGCGAGTTATTTACAAACTGAATTTGTGGAGTTCCACGTAATTGACCTTTATTTTGTTTCCACAGCCACTCTTTTTTTCCGCGAGGAACATATGCTCGCTGAAAATAAGATGAAAACAGAGGTGTCCGTCGCTGCTACTTTCATCAGTGGTTTACTGAGCAGAAGCAGCAGCAGTGTGTCTCTCACTGGAGATCAGCTGCAGCTCTTCACTCACACACTCACTGATGCGCTGATAGGTGAGACAACTGACCTGCTTTTCTCACACGCCTCCGAGTATTTTTATAATTAATTGTAAACAGATGGCATCAGGAATATTCTTTTGAATAACCTAGTGTAATTTTCATGACAAATAATAATAAAATGCATTTATTTATTTTTTAAATTTAAATGTATTTTAAGTTTCAGTATGCAAGCTATTGTATGCAGTTTCACCTGATATCATGTCTCTCTTCTAGAGCACTATCAGCAGCATTGGTTTCCTCATGCTCCCTGCAGAGGTTCTGGCTACAGATGTTTACGGATCAACCGTAAAATGGACCCTCTCATAGGAAAAGCAGCCTCTGCTGTTGGACTTGCACAAGAGCAGCTTTTCTCATCACTTCCAATAGAGCTGACCCTGTGGGTGGACCCTTCAGAGGTGTCCTATCGGATTGGTGAGGATGGATCCACTTGTGTTCTCTACAAGTCCTCACCGTCACAGCCTAAAAGTGCCTCCTCCACAGATTCATCAGCCCACAGGAAGTAGAAACTGAAAACCAGACAATCGAATTGATTAAAAGAGTTGAAGATAATGGAAGGGTCTCTGTTTTGAGAGATTTTGAAACCCTCTCTCTATGTAAATTCTGCACTTGTTTAAAACATTAAAAGAGTAGCTGAATGTGGAGCATAAACGTTAAATCCTACATATATCCACAAGCACAATTTTGGATTATGGGCAATGTAAAATGAATGGAAAAGCATCATTTGTGTAAAAATAAATGGAAAAGATAAATGAAGACTAAAGACCCGTGCGGCACAATTGTGACATGGAAAATACATATGACATTATATTTTATTAGTAACATTCTACTTACTATATTTAACCTCTTTTTTAAATTAAATATTTATTTTGCAAAAAAAAAAAAATAAAGGAAACAATAAAAGTTCACATGAGTTATAATAAAAATTAACTCAAGAGCAAATGTCATTTCAGAAAATTACTGAATCAGGACAGTTTTACCATGCATAAACTAGAAATCTGTATTGATGATACGTTTAGAAAAGAATCAGAAAACACAGCAGCTAAATGACCATTGATGAAACTCAAGAACAATATTACTGCAGACATGTAACTTTACTTCAAAACAAGAACAAAGAAAGACAAAGGTACTTCTAAACCATGACCACCAAGTGTTTTAATAAAGTAAAGTACTTTATACCTTCTTTATACTGGTGGAGGTTGTTGAAGTTGGAATCCTTGAAGTGCTTCACACACACAAAAAATGTCTTTACCCACAGATGTGGGCACATTTGCTTGATAAAGAAAACTCAACCTGGCACTTCAAAAGGTTCTAATGCTGGGAGACGATGTAATGAAGCATGCGTGTCACTACATCCAACAACTGAACATTTTGACTGACCCTCTCGTAACTTCTGCATCCTTGAGCTTGGACTACTTGTCTTGGGGACATTTTAATGTTCAACAATATTATCGATCTGTGTTGTATTGCTTTCATGTTATCACTATGAAGCTGCTTTGATACAATCTGTATCGTAAAAAGCGGAATATAAATAAATGTGACTTGACTACAAAATCGGAGCGAGAAATAAAAATGGTGGATTGCTTGAAGTGTTGGGCCGATAGTCAATGTCCTTATTTGGCAGTTCAGCTGCAAATACTCTGACATAATTGTTCAAAATACGTCATAGAGAACAGAAAAATAGGAACAGGTTGCACAATATAACCTAAACAGAATATAAAGATATAAACGAAGAACCTGAGGAGAATAATTTCAACTTTTCTGTACTTCTAAACATTCCGAATATACAACAACATGCATTTAAGGGCTAAAAAAGTGAATTTAGCATGATATGTCCCCTTTTAGGCCCAATATATTCAGTAGCACCTCATTGCAGTACACCAGATCCAGGGGGAGGAGTTGGATCCAGATCTAAAGGGTGGAGGTGGGTAGGATTTGGGGTGGGGTTAGGGATCAGGGGGTGGATAATGGGTAGGTACGTATTGTGCCAGAACGCCCACCCTCAGTACAGATGATTAGGAGGCCATGATGGACAGAAGCCAAGGGGCAAATTTGAGCCAGGTTACAACCCTACTCTTCCGAAAGACATCCTGGGATTTTTTTGTTGACCACATGTCAGGACCTCGATTTAACGTCTCATCCGAAGGATCATAAACTCAATCAAAAAGGATTTTCCGGGTATCTTCACTGCTAGGCCCTATGCAATTTCTAATATATTTTTCCTGATAGAGTAGGTTTCATCCTACGTCCCATCAGGTTAAGTAACGGCACCCAGAGGGAGGTCGAGGAAGTACGTTTTTAAAGTCTTGGAATGCATTTGTCTGAACACCTGGTAAATTCTTCTCCCAGGATATCACTGATGAAAACAGGCAGTCCTCCATAAGCACTCAAAATCCAGAGGATCACTGGTAAAGCCATCAGATCTTTCCCACTTCATCGAGATAAAGAAGGTGAAGTTATGTACATCATTCAGCATATCAACTGAATGCTGCCTGAAATCTATTTCACAGCACTTTGTCATGCATTTCCAGTATAAAGATGATGTTATTTCTCTTGCCCAAATCAGGAAATCTTTTGGATTAATCAAGAACAAGGGAACAAAAGGTTTTCTCGTCTTCTGTCAATCCATCTGCTTCTGTCAATCATCTACCTACCATATAATTTCTAACAATAAAGCTTTTGAATGTCAGAGAAATGGACAACACTCGTTTCATAATCTTAACTCACATGACGAGTTTTGAAAGTTCACCATATTCAAAAATGCTGTCCAAGATTCCAGAACTAATAGTAATATCCTGTTGAACTCCATCCTTTATTTCCATAGCCAGAACTGTTCTTTCCCCTATATTTCCCTTTATTTTCAGGATCCCAGTGTTCCCTGAAAATGTCTTATTATATCACTAAAGGGAGGAACATGCAGGTCTCAAATGTTATTGTAAGATCATGCGCATTTACAAGAAGACAGCAAAAATATATCAATTTCAAAGTGTTTTTATCCACTTTACTCCCTTTAAAGGGATACTCCACTTTTTTGGAAATAGGCTCATTTTACAACTCCCCCAGAGTTAAACAGTCGAGTTTTACCGTTTTCGAATCCATTCAGTCGATTTTCTGATATTTAGAAGAATATCAGTAACCAAACAGTTTCTGGTCTCATTGACTTCCATAGTAGGAAAAAAAATATATACTATGGAAGTCAATGAGACCAGAAACTGTCTGGTTACGGATATTCTTCTAAATATCAGAAAATCGACTGAATGGATTCGAAAACGGTAAAACTCGACTGTTTAACTCTGGGGGAGTTGTAAAATGAGCCTATTTCCAAAAAAAGTGGAGTATCCCTTTAAGCAATATTTCAAAACACATGCATATGGACATGAAATGGATTATAGCAATCAATAAAACATTCCTTTTGACAGGAATGGGGGCGAGTGGTCCATTAAATAACCTTAGGACAGCACAGAGTGGGTTAAGTCCAGTTTCATGAATTGTTTTTTAATGGTTCACAGGCAGTCACTGCAGAGGAACTCTTTAAAAGGTCTCATTTTACTCAGAGGCTGTGACACACAGCGCTGCTCTTCACACAGGACAACAACTATTTCTCCTCACAAGATGATGGATTTGAGGATTTTACTCTTTTTCATGACCGTGCCATGGATATTTTGTGATATGGCTAGAACCAATAAAATGGTACCTAAACACAAAGGGATATTGAAAACAGTATATGACGAAGAATCGATCTCAGAGAGTAGAGTTGTCATGGAAGTCAAGAAACCAAAGGTATGACAATTTAATGCTGATAATGCACAAAGAAATATGTAAACATTGTCATCTTAAAATATAGAATTTTGCTTAACATATATGTTTTTGTTGGCTAAAATGAATAATATATATAATCAGAATGCCAGATTATCATAAATCTGTTCTAAAAAAGGTAACCTATGCAATGGAAAACCTGTTAAATCCATAATGGGATTATGTCCAATGGAAACCAGCACAATTGGCAAGTTATGGGAACAGGGAAAGGCAAAATAGCATGCGAACTGGTTGAACGTGTTGATGAGAAGAAACAAACTAATGGCATTTTCTTGTAATCCGCTTTAATCTAGAAAAAGGTCATTCTTAGCCCAGACTATGATAGTCCAGCTGATAAAGATGACGAAAGTCCAGGAGTAGATGACAAAGATGACATGGGTATTTATTCTTTAATTTTATTTTGCACTCATTTGACCAAAAATAATATTTTAGCCTCTTTATTTCTCTTTTCATTTTATTTTTCAGAACTTCCTACTTGCCTGCAGTGTGTGTGTCTAATTGGATCAGTGTATTGTGAGGAGGTTTCTCCTGACATGACAACAGTTCCACCACTGCCAAAGGAAACGGCTTACTTCTATGCGCGCTTCAACAAAATCTCTAAAATAACCAACAAAGACTTTGCTGATATTGGTAAGACGGGATGCTAGAAAAGCTTTTGGGTGTTTCCACCAAAAACACACTGTGTAATGATTGGAACCGGATAAATGTAATCAGAGCAACTGAGTGAAATTTTCCTTAAGACTATTTGAAAAGACTAAAACAGACAGACCTGAGAAAGGTCCCTTAGAGTCACTGGTATAGAAGGGGAGACATCTAGAGGGTTTTGTGCATTTAAAGGCATAGTTCACCCAAAAATGAAAACGCTGTCATGATTTACTCACCCTCATGTCAATCTAAAAACTCCTGTGACTTTCTTTTATTGGAAATTTGGACCTCGTTGACTTGGTTCACACTTACATAATCAGAATATGCGTATAGTGTTGTCCGAGCAGAGGGCTCTGAGCTCGAAATTTGGCCTGAGCCCAGAGTACTCCCCCCTATCCTTAGCTGGGATAGGAATAATCGAGAAGGAGGAGTTGGGGTGGTAGAAGGATGCTGGAAAACTGTCATGGGACAGAAGTTAGACGGCTCTATAAGCCTCCTCTCATGCGGATTGGTTAGATTATCTGAACATGCTCCTCCCGAACTTTGTTAATAAAACATATTTTTTTATTAGCAACTATTTTCCATTAAGAACTTTTAACATCTATGGAACATTGTCATGCATAAAAGGTCATTTTTAATGGAAAATAGTTCTCCAGATAAAATGTTCTTCAGACTAAGAAAAATATTTTTAGAACTGTTCATTGAAAGGGTCTTTGGGAAACCAAAAATGACATTGCTCCAAAAAGCCCTTTTTGAACCTTTATTTTTTTAAGTCTATGGAAAAAAACACTACTCTTTTATGTTCCGCAGAAGTCAAACAGGTTTGGAAGGGCATGAGGGTGAGTAAATAATAAAGACGTCCATGTTCAGTTGCACCCCCATTGTAATGTCCAATTGTGTATATCCCAGCAAACAAAATGATGTTCTTATCATCAAAATGATAAGAACGTATACCAAAAATCCCCATTAAAGTAGCCTATAAAATTAAGAAGATTCCCTGAATGTTTTCAACGTAAATGTTTTATAAACATTTTTTCTTGGTCATGCAACTTCAGGGAACATTTCATTTTATCTTTCTTCAAACATGGTGGAAATGTCACCTCTGAATGCTTGCTACATTTTTTAAACAAATACTAGTAACATTTAAAAAATCTTACTACACGTTTCAGGGAAAAAAACGTTCCATGGACTAGCTATATAACGCTTGAGCTGTTTTGAGAACATTACCCAGAACTTTGAACGAAGTTTTAGTTCAGAGAACGTTGCTAGCTGGGATGATTCGTCCATATTGTGTTGTTTTCATAGCCACGCTGAGAAGAATTGACCTGTCTGGCAACCTCATCTCTGAGATAGAAGATGGCGCCTTTTCTAAACTCGATCAGCTCGAGGAACTAACGCTCGCTGAGAACAAGCTGGTCAAACTCCCAATGCTGCCAGCTAAACTTTTGTATCTCAATGTCAATCACAATCTACTCAAAACAAAGGGAGTGAAAGCAAACATTTTCAAGGTAAAAAAAATAATAAAATAAAGATTCTGAAATCTTATCAATACATTGTTTGTCTTATTCATCATGTTTGGGTTCCATTTTTTTGCATTAGAAACTCAGCAAGCTGGCATACCTGTACCTTGGGGACAACGGACTGGAGGCCGTCCCACCGCTGCCGGAAAGTCTTCGTGTGGTTCATCTTCATGTACGGTCATTTATAGTCTAAATACTTTTACTGTAGTATTTAAGTGTGTCCCTACAAGTATGGCTACTTTTAAACTCGTTTATCGTTTTCAGAACAACAACATAACGTCACTGACGGATGACGCGTTCTGCAAAGGAAACAACACGCACTACATCAGGTACAACATGCAGGAGGTTCGGCTCGATGGAAACCCGATAACTCTGGCCCAACATCCCAACAGCTTCATCTGTCTGAGAGCTCTGCCGATTGGACACTATAAGTAATGCTCTTGGAAGAAGAAAAGAAAATGTTCCAACTGGCAACTGACTCGTCCACCTGGCAACTGCTGTTATAATGAGACAGCACATTCACAAAGATTTAAAGGACAAGTTCGGTATTTTTACACTTACGATAAAAACTACGATAAAACCACAGAAACCGCAAATTCTCAGGCCAGCAGCATGTGTTCAAATTTCAATCTTATTCTTAACTGTTTTATTTAATCAGAAACGATCTTAAAACAGGGCTTTATACCGAACTTTAACAGTCCTTTAACAGAATAAAAAATATTGACTTGTAAGCACTCACGCATTTAGATGGTTTTAAATCATTTTTAAGATGCAACTATTTTCTTGACTTTTATTCATTGTAATCATTTTGTTATATTTGCAGTAGGTTTTTTTTTTGGTCAAATAAAAGTTGGAAATAAGATTGAGGTGAAACGTGAGGCAAAGAATATGTCTGAGAAAACGATGTTCAGTGGGACTTTTACTGATATCCATGCTGGTAAATACATGGACCAACAGACTTTTATGGACTTTATCTTTGTAAACTTACTTACAAATGGCACTTTTAGGCTACACTACAACTGACCACATGTAAAAGTAAAAAAAAAAAATCTTTTTTGTGGATAACTTTGATAATTATGGCTTAGCTTATGGCTTGACTAATTATATTATAATGATTTTCTCGTAACTGACTTATCGCATAAAAATGAGAAAGTGATTACAAGAAAGTTTGTCAGCAAATCATTATTATGAGTAATTCTCTTCTTTATGAGATGTCATTATTTTGTTCGATAATTTTATGACCTTAACTAGTTTTTGTTAAAGTTTTTCCCTATTATGAGATGTGCAAAATATATACAAGAAAGTTTCTCATTATTACGATATAATTATTCATTTTTTATTATAGGCTACACAAGAATTTTAATTACAATACACTAAATTATTCGATTTTTTCCTGTATTTATGACATATTTACTCATAATTAGGTCTTTTTCAATATTTTGAGATACATGATATCAGATCATTATTTTATACCAAGTCATTAATATGAGAGCTTTTCTCAATACAATAAGATTCACCCCCAGTTTCACAGAAAAGTCTTGTAAAAAATACACATTTGAGCTGTTTTAACTGAAAGTGATCTTAAAATATATCAGTGTAATTTTGTTTTGTCTAAGGTTGCTCACTAAACTAAGGCCTAATCCTTTCAAGCCCTATCTGTGAAACTGAGCCACTTACTCATAGTTATGAGATTCATTTCTCTTTATTATGACTTACAAAATCATAGTTTTACTCATTTGTAGTTGAAACAGGCTTACAAAGTGTATCGGTTAGAATCACAGGACAGATAACTTGTATTGCATAAATAACCATCTTTATCTACTCAATACAAAAATTTGCAATCTTCTGTCCAGAAAAAGTCTTTTGCAACACATCTGTCCATAATTATGCAGTCCCTGTCACAGCTGCTTTACAGTTGATATACATTATAGTATCCCCATTTTTGATTGATATCAAGTGTGTAAGTGCAAAAGTGTCAAATTTCAGTCTCTTCATCATGACGATCATGTATTTCCAGTGTGTTGTGATGATCTCATTTGGCTTCAGACTCTGTGAGCACAATCAAGCCCTCATCAATCTTGCTTTGGTATTCCCTCTCCGATTGTTTTCTTCTGTAGACATCATCTGTGGGGGCAGAAAATAATGTTACCACTAATCTATAATAATAACCAAGAATATACAGTAATTCATGTGGTTTTTGATTAAGTTTTAGTTAAATTAAGTATCTTTTATTAACTTGACTTAGAAAAAAAACATTACTGGTGAATCTAGACAAAACAATGACACCGACACTATATTTTAAGATGTCAGCGCAAGTCACTTTCAGTTAAAACCAAACTGCCCTGACTGTGAATTTTAGTCTTGTCCCTGTTTGAAAGATTTCAGTAAAATGAGTAAATCATCATTCACGTTTCATTAGCACGGGCAGTCCGGGACGCAGAAGGATGCACAGAAACGCTTCAGAGGGGCGTGTTTAAATCTAGGCTACATAAGATTTGACTTAATATACTTACAAAATGTTTCTCGTCCTATTCTCACGTTAATCATGATCCACTCCATGACACCCCCGATACAGAAAAACAAGGGCAAAAATCTGTACGTTCCAAAACGTCGTTTTCCGGGAACAAGACTTAATATATATTTTAGGTTCCGACTTTTTTTAAACATACTTTTCTTTCAAAACACAATTACCAGATAGATACTTCTAAAGCACAGCGCACTAATAAATTAGGATTTAAACACTAGAATACAACATCTGAACAGTTGTGTCCTTTAACACTGATCTTGTACTTAGCGCATGTCATGTACCGTCATGTAACAGCTTCGCAAAACATGGCGACGTAAACGTCATGGTTAATAGTGTGTTCTAATAGGTCCGCTAGCAGGACTATACCAAAACTGATGTAAGAGAGGGAATCGTCTTCCTTTCATACAGTCTTTTGAATTGGGTTTACACACTCACTGGCATAAGGTTAAAAAGTGTTTAATCACTCATATATATACACACAAACACATATATATAGTTTCCTTGAGCTCATGTTGACATGTTGACGTTGTTATAATATAGGTAAACAATTACATATAAGTACATATATTTTAACTATATATATATAGTTAAAATATATTTAAATATTCTTATGTAAATGTGTATCTATATTATAACAATTTAACTTTGAAACGAGCCTCTCCATGATTTATATTACCAAACGCTCTCAGTAGGAGAATAAAATGAGACAATTAGCTCATGTTGATGTTCATGTTTTCCCCTTCTTAAATGAAACTGATGGAACAAATCAGTGAAATGTATTTCCATGTACATCATGTGGACATTTAATACACAGAATGTGTTGTAGAATGTAGAATGTGAAATACATGCACACTAAAATGTCGATGTTGCACATAGTGCACAATCTTTGACAGATTTCTCATCTGATGGAATGAATGAATAATTACCTGAACATTTTCTGGTGATTTTTTTTTTACATGGTCAAGGTGTTCATATATTATTGAATAATTATTGAATATTGCTTGAGTGCCATCTTTATATGCATTTATATTATATCATATATCGTTTTGATGCTTTCATTTTGAACATTTCATTCCTTTTCTTTTTTTTTTGCTTGGCCTCAACTGACAACTCAACTGAAATACATATTAAAACATCACATTGGAAACAGCAGCAACCACATTTGAAATGTCACCACGTTCATAAATGGGTCAGTCTTCTACTTTATATGCAGGGCGGCAGAAAGTCCAGTGATGCTCCACTGTGTTCTCATTGGCACGCTCACTCATGTGGTGCACCCGTGTGTTCCGAATCGTGAATCCCTGTTTGGTGATGTAGTCCATGAGGTGGACCCTTAGAGACACCTCTTGATGGTGGTCACAAGGTCCAAAGGTGAAAGACACCTGACAGTCTCTGGTGTCCATCATGTGTTTGTTCCACTTGGTAAAGCTGTTGGATACTCCCTCAAGCAGCGAGTGGACCTTGGTGGTTATGGTTAGTTGCGTGATAATAACAGCTACTGGGTTTGAGTACTTAGACAGCTTGCGGGTGCTGGACAACTCCACCACCTGCTCAAAAGTGTCCAATGGGTACAGAGGTTTTGGGTCACTGAGGCATTGGATTAAAGGCTCAATCTGATAGAAGTCAGCTTCTTTACGCAGAAGGTCGGTCTCCATGAAGTCAACAGGAAGAGTGAGCTCAGATGTGCGCAGGAAGTTTAATATGTAGCGAAAAAGCGTCCCATCCCGATCGATGAAGTAGTTTCCTTGAGCGTCCCGCGTGGTGGGAAAGTCGCCGCGGAACATGGCGCCCAGCATGGAATCGGGGTAACGCTGAAGAGTGGAGATAGAAGTCGTGTAGAGTTGACCTCCGACATTTAAGGTGACTGGGTGAGTCAACTAAAAGAGATGGACAATAGTGAGAAATCTTTAATGCAACGCGTCACACAATTAAAAAGTTGTTTCATTAGGGACTTTAATGTGACTAATCTGGTATTAGCAAATGTAAAAACAGAAGTTGCTTAAAGATCCTAATAACAGGTAGTTTTACCAAAACCAAAATTAAAAAGTCTGGTAATTGAAACCGGTATGCTGTTCATAGTGTTGTATTTTCAGTTTGATTTATTAAAGTAGTCAAAGTTCTTTGGCAATGATGGCTGCTCTATTTTTCAGCCACTTTTGGTCACGGTGAAGAGCATGTCGGCCTGACAAATACTGGTAAAAGCTTAAAGGTCATAATTCGAAGGCTACATAGACTAGACCTTGCAGTCAGAAAGACAAATAGCTCATCTATCTATTAAAACTTTGACATATTTGAATGTCAGTTATGGAAATGGATCTGATTACAAAAGTCAATTTAGAACAGGCTGCAGGTCTGAACCAAGTTTGTGGATGTAGATTGAAAGTAGACTACATTTCTAATTATTATCGATGTAATTACAATGAATCATTTTCAATGGCAATCTGTGACTTTTGGGATTTTTTATCACCTAGTACTGTAAGAAAACTAAGGCCTGTTCACACCAAGGATAAATAATTACCATAACTATGAATTTTGAATAATCGCTCTAATTCTATGAGAATGGCGAAGTCCACATAATGCAGGAACGCCACTACTATTGGGATCACTTTCATAATTTATTTCCAGCTGATGAATGATGAAAACACTGACAGCCAATCAGAATGCAGCAGACTTAAAGAGCTAGAGCATTTAACATTAAAAGATTGTTATAATAAATTCTATATTCTAGTTAAACAAATATACACTTTTTTCAGTAATATGAATGTCTGAATTTCAATTCATTTTACTTGTACATCAAAGTCAAATTGCAATACTGTATGAAACACAACTCAAGGATTTTCTATTAACCAATATACTTTAATATTATAATAGCAATAACTTCAGTTAAAATATTTCTCCACATACTTACCCTATGCCCCCAGTCCCCATTATCCATTTGTTAAGGATAGGTAAACCGCTCTGACTCACAGAAGTAGTTCGTATATTATGATTACCTGCAAATAAGAAACGCAGTAGTCATACATTTAGCCAAATAAATGTATAGACCCACCCAATTAAGGGTCTTTGAATATTTTCTGAGACGGTAATGACGCGCACATAAACACAAGATGCATCCCTGTGTGTGAAGCTCAGTGAATTAGATGCTCAATAGCATGCTAACGTAGCTGTTTTGGTAAGACAGCTAAACAGGTGATCTGCAACGTAATTACTTACCGTTTAGAAGAGTTAGGAATGTCCAGCGATTGTACCTAACATTTAAAAAAACAAACATGAACATGTTTTAATAAAATGAGACGTTTTTACAAGGAACCTTTGCTAGCCAGCTAATATCCAGCTAGCTACCTGCGAACTACAAACTTAATTTAACGATGACATAAATGAATAAAATAAATGTTTTTTTCCTGGCTGTGATACTGTATGGAATGACCCCCCAATCCTTACCCGTCTCCAGAGCTGAGGGGTTTAATGGTCGTTTTTGGTCGCGGATGAACAGGACACTGAGAGTTTTAGCTGCTCAAAGACGAGAATACAGCAGTATTCCGCACTGCCACGTGACCTGCACCAGCATAGCATACATTACGGCAGATTTAATGACATTCTAGATTGCCTTTTAAGGCTGGGGATAAAATTTTGCTTTGCACAAATATCACATAACTACAAAATCTCACCAACAAGAACTTATGGACATGGCAAATTCGATATGATTGGACATGTCCCATTATAGTAACAGAGCTACTGATGAAATGCTGCAATGGTGCCATAGATAGGCTATATAGAGGCACACACACAGCAATTACAGCAGAATAATTGTATACCCTGCCATATATTAATACATATAAGTTAAATACAATTGCAATGTATTTTAATAAATATGAATTATATTAAATTATATTAAGTTTCCCCTTAATCCAGATTGTAGCTCAACTAATATAATGTTTTAATCCATATTTTAATATTTAAATCCATCAACTCCTCCACCTGAAAAAAAGTAACATTTATTGACAACATTTATTTTCTTTTACACGTAGTTTGCATTGAGCATTATAGCCAATCACACACGTTTCTGTTGAGTTTAAAACTGCACTCAAGCCATCTTAAAGTTTGTCTCGACAAACTTTAATGTCTTATTTCAGTTTACGAAATTTTTTTTTGATCAATAGTTTTAGTCTTAGTTTCAGTTTTCGTTTACTAAAATAACCTTGATACACATATTTTGCCTGTTAATCATAGGATTTACAAAGACCCAGAATGCATGTGTGAGTATTCATAATCAGTTTCATGGTATACATAAACATTGCATGGTATTACCATCTGATGCCATAACTATACCATGAATACACTGCAGCACCTTGCAACAGGGTCTCCCACCCTTCTCTCTCTCTCTTAATTCATGTGTCCTCATGATCTTTAATAAACATAACGGTCCCTCCCTTGCAGTGACATCTCTTCTCTGATGACGTTTATGACGCAAGTGCAAAATCAGGTGTCACCCTACATTTTTTCTTGTTCTTGAAGTCATTTCACTGGGACATAGCCTAAAAAACAGCCTACAACACATCAGGGAAGAAACTGCAACTTCCATTTAATGCTGACTTTAATAATAGTTAATGCATTAACATGAACAATGTGCAATATTTTTTTACATATTTTGTAAATCGTTGTAAAATTAACCTTAATGTTAGTTAATATAAAAACAGTTGTTCATGTAAGGTTCTCATAGCACATTAACTAATGCCAACAAATTAAAATATATATATATATATATATATATATATATATATATATATTAGGAAATGCTGCAATTGACATTAAGACCAATAAATGTTCTCATAGTTAGTTCATATTAACTAATGTTAGCAAATAAAGTCTTATTGTAAAGTGTTACCATACTTTTTATAAAGTGTGATCTCTTTTAATCAGTCAAACTAAAAAAAACACTGCAAAATTATTCCAATTAATATTATTTTTCCCTAAGTTTGTTATATAGGCCTACTACGGTGCATTTAAGTATTAATCAAAACAACTGATAGCAGAGCAGTCTCAGGATTTCTTCTTCGTGCTGGCGCTCTCTTTGCTCTGCTGAGAGATGATGAAATCTAAAATGAGTTTGGCTGTTTGTCGCGGTCGCTCCATGGCCACAGAATGACCGCAGTTCTCCAGCAGATCAACGCGGCAGTGTGGAAGAGCCTCGGCAAGCACCGCTGCGCCAGACACATCCACTACCTGAATATAGAATATTATTAACACTGAGTATGTACTAAAAAACTACAATGTGAAGGTGTGTATAGCTGCTGTATACATGCTTACACATACCTGGTCCTGTTTGCCCCAGATGACTTGTAAAGGGGTAGTTATTTGCTGCATATGCTCGTGCAAAGCATATTTTGAATTTTCACTCATAATTTCCATGAAAACTGTGGTAGTTTATAGAGAAGATATTTTAGGCAAAACAAGACTTTCTAGTATGTTGCATATTTAAAGTAAATACATCTAGTTGGCCCATGTTCATACCCTCGTGATAAAAGTCATTGTGTGGGATCCGTACATCCACCAGGCCTTGAAGAATCTACAAAGAAAGGTAAACGCCACACATGGTGTGTGAAAGTGTGTTCTGAATCTAGAGTAACCCTACATGACATGTGTGTGACTAACCTGTTGAGGCACTCTGAAGCGCACGTGAGAACAGAGCTTCAGCATCTCCTCCATCTCCTCCGGGGTGGATGGGATAAGAGGAATATTCAGTGTGTACTGGCTGTGCTCCACATCATGCATCTGACTGTCAAACTTGCTCTCGCTTTGGTTCTTCAGACCTTCAGAGAAAAATGTGAGCATGTAGGAGTGAGTCATTTTTGTTTATTATTATGTTACGTCCGTAGGACCTTATCTGTGCATTCTGTGTCAAAGACGAAATATATTGACCAACCGACTGGGCAGATGAGGGTCAAACTGTAGAGATCTGAGGGATGGCAGGCTGCATACACTCCTGCTACAGTGCCACCCATTGAAGTCCCCACCATGTGGAACGGCTTTCTGTTTAGTCGAATGGCCTCTACAAACTGAGTGGAGTAAAAGAGGGAAATAATAATAAATGCTGCCAACACAAACATGTAATATGTACACCTATAGTACCTATCCGGTCATTACCTGCCGTATTCTCTTGACTTGGCCCTGGACTGAATAGTCATCCGTGCTGGTACGTGTTGTACCCTCATGCCCTGGCATGTCGACGCACAGCAGGTGCAGATGTTTGGGAAGGTACTGTTCAGGATGAAAACAAAAACTGCTTATCACTGTTATAATGAACAATATTCTCATTTTCTACCTCACACCACAGCCATGTAAATATACCATACCTTGACCATGGGGAGCCATGTGTCCTTATGAGCAGAGAAGTCGTGCAGCATGAGTATAGAGGGCCTGAGGCCTGGTTTCCCCCTGTGCGAATAACAGAAGCGATAACCTCCACAGTCTGCATAACGTACCTGCAGACCAAGAGTTCTCCTCCAGTACCTCCACAAACACAAAGCGGTCATGGGTCGAAATATAATGAGCAAAACAAATGTGCATTCACATTTACTGCCAAAAATGTATAACATAAAAGCAAAAACAATAATTAAGATTAATAAATGCTGTAATAAACTATTGTTTAATGGAACCTTTTTTTAAAAGTCAAGTAAAAGTCGATTGTGGTCGTATGAGGGTTACCTAACGTTAACAAATAATTTTTTTGTAGTGTTCTCATATATATATATATATATATATATATAAATGAAATATTTAAAAAAAAATGCATATAGAAAAAAAATTATGTATAGCTATAAAAAGTAGTTTTAAAATATGCACACCCATTTATATATACAGTACAGTGTGCGAAAGACTGATATAACACTAAAAATACTTATTTTGTATTATTTTCTAATTTAATGAAAAATTATATTATTAATATGTGCATTTGTTATACATTGAGTAAAATATTAATCACAAATTTGGTTAACAAAAATATTTGATTAGGGACATAAAAATCTGAAAATTCCACCTTTATTTTCATTTACATTTGTGAGCGTGTGCATTAATATTGACATATTATAATGAAGGCAAATGCATGTATCTATTATTTATAAGTGGCATTTACCAGTAATAGACTTTGATGAGCGATGATGGCCACAGCATAAAGGAGGCCATGAAAAGAAGGAGAGGGATAGCAAGAGTCCCTGCAGCAATGGCAAACATATTCATCATATCCTGATCCATGGCAACTCTGGTTTTATCTAGTCAACCCCCTGCAGAGAAATACAGCACACAATTACAAGCAGAAAGCCTACCAAACATTAAAAATATCAGGGAATGACGAAAAACTTCAAAATACCTTTGTTGCTCTGCTATAAGGCAGCCTATGTATAGGTCAGATTCAAAGAGGATGAGGGATAGGGGAGGGTCTAGCAGCATCTGTTTGTGTCTAATCAATACATGTAACCTAGATATGTCACCATGCGCTTCAAATATGTACATGACCATCATTTTAGTAGCACTGCCTACAATACATTATTTTTTTTCCTTAATGTTTTTATACATTCACACAGACATATTTTACTATGATCTTGCTATTATTAATACAACTAAGCCTTTGAATTGAGGTTAAAAAGTATACATCGTTAAAATAACAACAATTGCCATATGACTCAACAAATAGATCTGGAACAATGAGAGCGATGAACTTACTTCATAAGCTTAATCCTACACTGACGTCATGCAGTGAAGTCAGTCATAATCAAGCCGTTTCAAATGACAGATCCTAAAAGGTCATACTGTGTCTGGTCAGTGTGCTGCCTGCACTTCGAATATAATAAAAGTGAGCTGTCTGCTAACCTCAATAAACACAGAGATGGCACCCAGAGCGAACTGTCTGTGGTGATCCCATGATCTCAAGAAATCAATGAGGTCACATGGAAAATGCAATGTTTCTCTTCCTCAAAATAAATAAAGGGAAATTTAATAATGGAGTCATTTCAAGTACATCAAGTACAAATTTTAAAGCTATTTAGTTGCATTTATGCTCATATCTGCTTACAAATTTCTAAAAGATTTCACAAGATGAAATCCTCTGTATGTCTAAAGGCATCATTGCATGCGAGCAAACTTATGGAAACCATTTCACCTTAGTTCAAATGTGTGATTTTAACCAACCATTCAATTTAGTTTTACATCAAATACAGAGGAGAATGATAATATATAATAAAAATAATACTTGCATATATTTATTATATATTTCAGGCATATATAAATGATCTATATTTTTATAATAGTTATTCTAAAGGAAAGAGCTCCATGTGACATTCCTGGATTTGGCTAATAATGCATATGGTTCAGTGCCACATGAGCTTCTCTGGGCAGAATTTGAGATTTGCAATTTAGTTTCTCAACTCCAGAATTCAGCACTGCATGACAATGCTTAAAGGTTGGAATAATGGCAGGATGCACCATTTCTCCACTTGGCACTGGCTTTTACCATGGCAATGGAAGTAATCATTAGGGCATGGAGATGGGTAGTAGCCTCCTACTACTACTAGACTTTCTATTTATCAGAGAATCCTGATTGTTTTCCATCTGATTACACAGCACAACCATTTTCAACAAGGATAATAACAAGAAATGTTTCATGAGCATCAAATCAGCATATCAGAATGATTTCTGAAGGATCATGTGACCTTGAAGACTGGATTAATGATGATGAAAATCCAGCTGTGCCATCATAGACATTTTGAAATATAATTTAACCCTAAGAACACAAAACAGTCATTTTACATTGTAATAATACTACAATAAAAAAAAACGAAATATTACTGGTTGCATCCTTTGAGAGCATAATAGACTTTTCAAAAACAAAAATCCTACCAATCCAAAACTTGAATGGTAGTCTATGTACACACATACACAGATGAATGGATTTCATAGAACACTAATATGAAACGGAGATCCTGGAATATGCTCATCTCCCCATTTCACTGCTAAGATGTATTTCCCCCTTTCCTTTACGGCATAGTTGATCCTATACTGATGTCCGCCCATGTGAATGATCGACACCCGCTCGCAGGGGACAGTGGGACCATGCATGCCGACAAAGAGAAGGTTTCGTCCTACAACACAAATGCAATTACACTCAGCTCTGAGACAGACATTTCTTTTTTATTACTTGAAACGAGTTACTTAATATTCTAGCTAATGTCAAGCTGCACTCACCAGCTTTACTGCAGTCCACATAAAAAGTGTTTTTGCGTCCTAGAATGCCCTTACTCAGGCCTGGACCATGGCAGATGACTTTACTAGCATTAGACAGGAAAACTGGCTCAGCACTGCTGTCAGATGATATGTTTATCTCCATCTCTGACAGAGAGGGTTCCTCGAAACTGTTACACATCTGATTATGATCTACAGGCAGAAAAGAAAGTACCGTCAGACCCTAAACACACAAATATCTCCCATGCAAACTGGAAATCGTCTTCAAAAATTGCTAATTCATACCATAGGATCTTTGTCCTTGCGTGAGACTTTTATCTGTGGCGGCACTGACAGACACAAGGAAGGGGCTTTCGGAAATATGCTCCTCATTAAACATGACTGAAACCTCATAGTCACCTGCAGGAAAACACATTCTGTAAATGTGTCTATAAATAGGCCATTCTCTTCCTGATTCATTCTCTTCATGATATCAAAACTGCAAAGACGGTCAAAAATGTCCATACAATATCCATTTTTGAAACTTTACATACAGTATACTGCATAACAGCAATTACCCACCAGGCACTTGTGCCGTGTAGGACACATTGTAATAATCATCCAGCTGATCATCAAAGTGGAGCTTAATCTTTCCAGGACCCTCTACTGAGACAGACAGAGTTCCTGCACCGGCCTCACGGGACCAAATATTAAAGTCAGCTGCAAAATTAAAACAACACATACTTCTGATATGACTCACAATAGAATTAGCCAGCTGTAGCAGTACAAAACAAAACACCTTGTGCTAACAAAAAAAACAAAGAGAGGGAAATATTAGTGGGATACCTGCAACACTTGCCAGAGCTGTCTGAAGGCCTTGTCCCCACACCTGGATCTTTTCACATCCTCCTTGTCCAAGAGGGCCGACGGTGTACTGGAGTGGGGAGCCATGGATTGTCTGGCCTCGGTTCTTGACGGTCACATTATAAACTCCCATCTCTTTCGCAAGAAAGCTCACTGCATAGGTGTCACTGCCAGTAGCAACAATAACAGCCTCCCCTGGGGTTCCTGATGGTTCAAGCACATGTGCTGACAGAGTCTCAGTATCGGTACCTGTGATGAAAGGGAATGCGTTTGTTTACATCATTGGAAAGTTCTTGAGGAGTGAGATATAGTACCTGGATTAGTGAGATATGCTATTCATCTAACCAGGGATTTTAAAGGCTAAGCTGCATTCACTCCCAATGCTGGCAATAGGAGACGCTTTCTGGTTGTAAGTGATGTTCTCTCTCATAAGTCCACGGTCTGACACCACTGCTGTAAAAGGACTCCCTGGTGAAGAGACATTATATATTTATTATACTGAAGAATATATATATATATATATATATATATATATATATATATATATATGTATATGTATATCTATATATATAAATATATATATATATATATGGGGAATGGGATAGGGAAACGCGTAATTCGAACTCGGGACACCCACAATGGCGCTATATATGTTGGCGCGCTGCCTACAAGGCTTTTGGCGCCGACAATACAATCATTTTTGTTCATGACTTTTTTGAACAATAGAAATAGAAAAAAATATTTGGTCCCACTTTGAGTACTATGTTATTATGTACTTACATTGAAATTAATAATTTGATACAATTGACTTATTGTGTAAATAAATGTTTTTACATTGTACTTATATTTAAAAAAAATACCAGCATTTAATTACAGCGATAATAATGTAATTACACAGTTGAGCCTCCCCTCACACCTTAACCTACCCTTAAACCGACCCATACCACCACACCTGTCCGTAACCTTACCCATATCACACATCAATAGCAGCAAAAGTGTTTTACAAGACAACCCGAACACAATAATACATTATACTTATTGTTCGATGTAAGCACATATTACTTAAAGCCACTTTATATAAAGTGGGACCAGATATTTAACTTTTTTTGTAACAATGTAAATGTCTTTACTGTCACTTTTGATTGATGTAATGCATCATTGTTGAATAAAATTATTTAATTCATTTTATTGCATTTTATACAGAAATATTATTAAATAGTATATTATATTATAAAATATTATTAATAATATTATTATTACAAAGAGTCAGCTCTACAAACCTGGAATGTCCTCATCTGAAAATTTAACAGAGATTTTGTAGGCCCCAGCCTTGATTGGGTGGTACGATATTTTGCAGGTTCCTTGCTCCATCTCTTCAGTGTGAACATCTACTTTACTGGGACCTTCAATTACAACCGTTAGCCCACCATATCCTGCAGGTTGCATAAAGTTCAGGATTATTATTTTTTTAAAACTTGTTTTAGATTTCATATAAAGTTTGCACCATCATAACACAACAATCCAAATCTCAACATGAGCCATACATCAGTTAATTTGGATTATATAGTCTCATACCTGCATCCCAAGTGTCCACCACAAATTCAGACATGCAGAAGGTGTGTCCTGTGTGCAAGCCTGGCCCGAAGGCCTTGACCTTGCTGGAATCTCCTATCTCTGCCTGACTGATGGAAAGAGAGATAGGGCTGTTGCTCACATGCTCACAGTCTTTCATGATGCTGACCAGATGCTCACCAGCCTCTCTGGGGATGAATGATACACCTGCATAACAAACAAAGTGCACCTCTGATGAAGTTTGACGGCAGTATCATGATCTTCCCAAGACGAAGATGTTTCTGGATCAACATATTTTGTTAATCCAGACATTTCTGTCTAAAAATGTAGTCCAAACCATAACCCTATTAAAAGCTAAAGCTAACCCTATCCATAACTTAAAATCATAGGGAAAGGATAGGTGAATAACACTGATGTAGAAACACCTAACCATGGTTGTAAGCCTTATCTTGACCCTCAAACCTGATTGGTTGATTTGGAATGCTTATCCAGGAACATGTTGTACTTGGGGAAATCACTTTCCCCAGCACTAAGGGTGTGGGCATGTGTGGTCCATTTGATGTGGTCAAATGCTAAAACGGGTTAGTTCACCAAAAAATGAAATCTCTATCATTAATTACTCACCCTCATGCAGTGGTGGATTGAAGGTTGAACCACTGTAGTCACATGGGCTATTTTAACGATTTCTTTACTACCTTTCTGGGCCTTGAGAGTTGCAATGACATTACTGCCTATGGCTGGTTCAGAATCAGAAACCTCTTGGTTTTCATCAAAATATCCTAATTTGTGTTCCGAAGATGAACAAAGTTCTTACAGGTTTGGAACGACATGAGGGTGAGCAATAAATGACAGAAATGTCATTTTTGGGTGAACTAACCCTTTAATGCTAGTCGTTTTATTTTTACCAACAGTGTGTACATTAGTAGATAGCTCACCGAGATGGCTGTCAGGTTGTGTTTTCAGTAAGCAGGGTACATCATTGCCTGTGGGTGACATGATGCTGGCAGAGAGCTGGCTAATGTCTTCTTCAGTGATGTTAATGGTGAAGTCAACAGCACTGCCCAGTTTTACCTGTGACATCCTCACTTTTCCATCTATATCGGGTTTATAAAACCATGCATGCATTAATTTGCATTATAGACCACTTTGCAAGATGTAAACACTGGTCCAGAAGCACTTCCTGTTTCACTAGGAAGTGAATGTTTTTGTGAATGTTTTTTAGCACTACATAAACATTGGGATAAAATACAACCAACAGAACATAATACAACTGAATCAAAAAGTTAAACAAAATTTGAAATAAAAGAAACCATTTACAAACTGACACAGGAAGTGTTTCTGGACAAGTATTGTTTACATCTTGCAAAATGGTCAATACATTTTTTTTTTTTAATTGTTTCCATACCAGTAATTTTAGCCTTGAAAGGGCTGCCTCGGATAGGCATTTCATTATGATGAACATGGATCTCATAATCTCCAGGCTCAGTTGGGATGTAGCTCACAGTACAAGTGCCATCTGCATTGTCCAAGCAGCGCACATCCGTCTCAGACGGACCATGAATTGTGATGTCCAGTTCACCTGAACAAATAACAAATTACTGTAGGGTCCATAGAGCGTAACAGTTGGGTTCCTAAGTAAAAACTCAATTCATTTTCTCAATAAGGAAAATGATTTTCAACTTTTACTTATAAATCTTTAAAGAAAAGCTGTCAGTCTGCATTATTTGAACTTGATTTTAAAATAATCATGTTTAACAGCTGATTTTGTGGTGAAAAATACATTACCCATGATGCTATAAATAAAAAAAATAAAAATTTTGAGTCATGACGAGCAAATCGTGCCAAAAGACCTCTGCAGAAAGTGTCAAGTCCCATGAAACACCGTAATTGGTGTAATAGAGTCGGTCTCGCTATGCTGTCTAAATACTTAGTACATTCAGCTTTTTGCAAAATATTCTTATATATATGTTTCAATACATATAATCAACAACACTGAAACAGTTCTATTTGGGATCGCACTCACTAGAAATCGCGATCATGTTACATGTCCCCCTGTGGGTGTACAAAAATGTGCAGAGTCTGTTATTACGGAATCAGAAAACAAATGCTCACTCGAGGCTGAATCCTCCTGACAGATGGTGAACGATGCCGTCTCATTTGCAATTCCATACATAAGGCCACATCCATAGGCCATCGTGCTCCGCTTAGCACGACTATTTGCATAATACTGCAGTGGAAGTACTGTAGGAAGGAGAATGAATCATATTTAATCCACAGAGTTGCAATGTCAACAGTAAAACGTTTCTATATTTGGTTTGTAGAAGATCCAAAAGAAGAGGGACAAGTGAAAGTTTCTCATTCCCAGAGGATGTGTGCAGTCTAACCTGGTAGATCGTTTCCGGTCGATTTAATAAGTAGCTGGTGAAGACCCTCTTCTGAAGGATCAAACTTTATAACGATGGTACCGTCTTTGTTATCAATCATGTCAGGCTGTGCTGTTTTTCTAGACGGTGTGATCACCTCACCTATGAATGCCATTAAAATAATAATGTGAGGATACAATCATTAAATTGAGCAAGTGAATTCAGAGCAACAGCTCACCTGTAATTTCACCTTCACTTATGTCTGATGACAGGACTAGATCACAGGATATAAACCCTGATTGATTACTGGCACCAAGGGGAATTACATTTCCGCCCTCAACCTAATGAGCAATAATAGAGATGTTGAAGAGATTCAAGGTATGACTTGTCTCAAGGACTCCAGACACTATTAAATGGCCTGAAATTAACCTTGAAGAAACATCACACATTCATACCTGGTTTTGAAAGCCTATGTGACCGCTTGAAGCGTGCAAGGAGGGTGACTGGTGACTATAATTCCTGTCACAATTAATCAAGGGATAAATAGAGAACAAATTAGTGAATAATGAATTGGATACTGAGAGAGACTGATTAATGCATATGGTTTGATAGAGACTGGAATGTAATTGCTTTTTTACCTTTGAAAATCCTCCTCACTGGGATTTGTGCCTGCTGAGGAGTGAGAGTCTTCAGTGGAGGGTGTGTGTGTTGCTGCATAGGCCCTGTTCTCATTATTTAACACTTCAACCAGATCCCTGGTGCCTAAGGAATCAATACCACAACAAACAAGGTTTCTTTTAAATTCTGCTCAATATTTGATGACTTCCAAACAGATAGATACAGATCTATAATAATCAGGTCCTCACCATCAGCTTTCACCAAGTCAGTCTCTGGGGCCTCATCAGTGTTGCAGCAAGCTGTGAAAGTTTGAGGGATTTGAGCACGGACATCTTCCTTTAATTGTCTACTACAAACCTCAAATGTATTTATTCCATGCACTTCATCACTAGCAGAGTGCGGCAGGACATGAAACCTCAATGGACTGAAAAACAAATAGTATGAATGAAATCATGAATATATGAATGACTTATACTGTCATCACAAGTGTTAATTTTTTTGGAATTATCATTAATAATAATAATAATAATAAGAGTTCTGCATTATTATCATTAACATTAACCCTTCAAAGTCTTAGGGGTTTTAAGTCCACCTGGCACTATGTAGATATTTTGGCTTCTGGAATGGTCAATTTTCATAACAGCAGAGTAAAGAGAGACATCTCTGGATTCTATAGATTCTCAGCTACAATGTGGATGCATTGACAACACACTTTTTGAGGCAATTATGTGTGTTATAACGTGATATATCACCAAGAAATACAAAAAAAAAGACATTATTTTTTATTATTATTTTTTAAATTAATTATTTAAATAATTAAGAAATTATTTGTTTTTATTATATAAAAATATGAAACATAAATATATAATAATAATATATATTATTTTCATTAATAATACAAATATGTAAAATATTTTTTAGCTAAAAATATTTTATTTTTTTAGTTTATTACAATGTACTATATTTCAATTTAGTACATGAAATAAATACACATCGTCATTGTCATATTATTAAAATGTTACCACAATAAATATATATATATATATATAAAATAAAAATCTTACTTGCAATATGAATCATCATCAGCATATTTGACCATTAAAGAATGAAGACCTTCTATAGTGGGAGAATATTTCACAGAGTAAGTCCCATCTGGGTTTTCTTTGACCTCAGTCAGTTCAGTCTTTCCTGTAGACATGAAGCTTTGTCAGTTACACAGGATACAGCCATAGAAATCTGAAACGCCTATCAAAAAAAGCTGGTCCTCACCAGTGGGGGTGATCATCAGCACACACTCAGGGGGCTTCCCAGATTTACTACAGTTGATTTTGAATGACTGAGGAATTTGAGCACAAATCTTTGGTCCTGTATTATCAACAGTCAAGTCTGTCTGGGACTCTGAGAGGCTATGAAACAAATAAAGCACCAACTGTTTCTGTTTCTCTCTTGAAAGAATAAAATGTATTTATTTATTGTACATTACAGTACGGCCTAAAATAGACTCATCAAATACACCTTCATACCTTCTAAAAGTGTCTTCACGGGTGTATTTGTGCATCGCAGAATTTTTCAAATTTGGTGCGCAAGCCATCTTACAAGTTCCGTCCCTGTTGCCCATCACATCTGTGGAAAGTTTGATTGAGCATCCATATAAAAACCCCCATGTGACTGTCTGATTACCCAAGCAAACACACAGCCATGCAAATGTCAAAATATATCAAAAACTTGGCTCTGACCATTAGCTTTCACCATGGTGACAGTCTCTGGGTCAACACTGTGGCACTTGGCGGATGTTTGAGGAGCCATAGCATTGACTCTTCCCTCCTGACTCGAAGGTTCCTCTTTATTTAGGACATCTTCATCCCTTCTAACAGAGTGAAACCTGTGAAGACTGAAAGAGCACGATACTAGAACATGAGGACATGCATGTATTGAGTGGCTTCACACTAACATCTTATTTATGTGCTGCTTTACCTTCTGAAGGAATCATCATTGGTATATTTGACCATAATTGAGTGAGATCCTTCAACAGAAGGGGAGTACACCACCAAGTACGATCCATCTCCATTGTCTTTTGCACTTAATAGCATTATTTTGCCTGAAAAGTGAAACAGTCAAATTCAATTATTTAAAACGACAAACAACATCCTCTCAATTATATTCTCACCATCAGGTGTAACAACAGCTACAGTCTCTGGCGGCTCTCCGGTGCTACTGCCATCAATTGTGAAGGTCTGAGGAGTGTTTACACACACTTGTGCGTCTAAATCCAATCCAAAAACTGGAGTCCCATTCCTCAAGCCTTGGCCTCCATGATGATTAGATTCAGAATCAGGCATAGGCAGCACTCGAAACTCGAAAGGACTGTAAATTAACAACATGCATCAAATTACATGTCAGTTGAACTTACATGCCTCTATGATGCATTTAATCAATATTTCATACCTATAAATGCAATGCTAATACCTGCTAAAAGAAGCATCTTCAGTATATTTGACCATCAAAGAATGAAGTCCTTCCATTGAAGGGGTGTAGTTGACGGTGTATGTCCAATCGCCATTATCTCTGACCTCAAATACCTCAGTCAAGCCTTTTTAATGATGAATAAGATGTAAGACTGTAAGATCTGCAACTGAAATATGACAGTAGTTGTGATCTAATATAATATTTAGTGTAATACCATCTGGTGTCGTTATTGCAACAAACTCTGGAACTTTTTTTGTGGAGGTGGAGTCGACAGTAAATGTTTGAGGATGCCAGGAACACATTCCTGATGTCAGACCTAGACATGCTACATTAACCTGAGCTGTATCATCTATCGGCAACACTTGAAAATTGAATTGTCTGTAAAAAACAAAACAAAAAAAAACACCTATATTTAATATTTATAAACTATATTTTTAACAAAAACTATTTCATTTAAAATAAAAAACAAAACAAAGACACTTGACTTGGAATTAATTAGCAAATAAATATAACTTGTTATTTCTCACCTATTAAAAGTCTCCTCACTAGTGAATTTCACTGTTAATAAATGACAGCCATCCATGGTGGGCAAATAGACCACGCTATAAGTGTCATCTCCCGTTTTTTTCAGCTCCAGGAGCTCCGTGGACCCTACAGAGCAAACATTCACAAACGTTCACACACATCTCAGGGATAGAGATTTGTACAATGACTGCAAACAGAAGCGTTTTAATTTTACTTTGTGCTCACCATCAGGTCTCACCACAGCAACAGTCTCAGGTGCTTCTCCACTGCTATTGCAGCCAATTGTAAACATTTGGGAAGTTCTACTACAGATTCTACCTTTAAAACATGGAACAATAATCTCTTCCATATTCACAGCATGAGCCGAGGGAAGCTCTCCATCGCAGTCACAATTAGGCAGAGCTTGGAATTGGATGGGGCTATGATAACAAAGAGAACAAAGTAAAGAATAGTTACAATCCGCTTTAAGGTACTCTGCTTCAAGGGATCCAGATAATGTGCTTTACTTTGCTTTAAAAGATTGTCTAACCTGCTGCTTTTATAAGGACTCTGTGGCTCTATGAGAGACTCTCCGTCTTCCATTGATGGAGTTGGACTCATTGTGTAAATCCCATCTTCATTGTATTTGATCCCTGTCATTTCAGTACCTACCCAAATTAAAATAATGTGCAGACATGTCTCTTGGACATTTAAAAAAAAGCTGAATATAAAATTGACCTACCATGAGAATCAGTATTTGTAGATAAACAAAGCCCTGACTGCAGACTGACTCCAGAATCTGCAGAAACATCCTCTACTGATGCAATAAATGGACTTCCTGTTGAATACAGACAGCAGTTGTGTAAAACATCATCTTTGATATGATTAAAATTTCAGAACTATGTCAGCAGCACAGCTACTTTCATTGTGACAACAAAGTGAATCACTAAAGTCATACAATTATTTAAAAACTATATAAAACATTTAATTTTAATACAAACATTCTAAAATACATTTAAATATCTATCTATGAATAAAAATGAGTTATTTGTGATTTAATGCCATATCATAGCAAAATCAATAGTAAAAATTGTAAAAAATACGATTCTCATTATTTTATATTATTAATATCATCATCATCATCATATCATTTCAATACATTGTTTTTAAGACAAAATTGTTTTAATATAAATTATTGTAAACAATCAATATACAAAAACATAAAACAACAACAAAATTAATAATAACAATTATATAGAATCTGGTGCAATTTAATGTACAATAAAAATTCTAAAATTATTCCAGGATAAATCTTTTTAAAAATGTCCATGAATAGAATAAAAACCGGAATAAAAGTCTTGAGTGACCGATCTGACATCTCGTAATCAACCTAGTCATATCCATTTTCAAAATGATAACAATAACTAACTCCTTTGATTTAGTACTGGACTCCCATCATTTAGTTTGTTATATATGCATTCATTCCATTACTTTCGCCATTTATTGTAAATGTACAGATTCAATATGGATTTAACATCAGATGTGCATTTATCAATGAATAAAAAACATCTATTTTCATTCAAAACAATGCAGTACAGTAAAATAAGTTTAACAGTCACTGGAGTTTGACAATAGAGATATGATGGTAGTTCTTCACCATTCAATAAATAATCATGTGTAAATCTTAATTTTGACCTAAACGGCACCTAGTAAAAACAACTTTATTACACCCATATCTGAAATAATAAAAATAATAAAAAAAGTAAACCTTATACTAGGATTTATTTAATATCATTGAAGTAAATAAGAATTTAAAGCTTACCTGGAATGCTTTTCTCTCCAGAGGTAATGGTGATCTTATAGTCACCAGGCACTGAAGGAGTATATTCCACATCATACATGCCTTCACCTTTGTCTTCGCATGTCACCTGACACTCAGATGCACCCTCCACTGTTATGCCCAGATCATCAACTGAAGATCTGCCGAGAAAGAGAAACATTATGGATCAAAAGTGCTTGTCAAAAAATGTTTTCTCTGAATGCGTACCTATAACTACATACCTGGCATTTACACTGAACATATTAGGACGTCCAGTGAGGCCCTTTCGGAGACCCAAACCATTTGCAACAACTTGACATGAGTCAGTTTTCCTTTCACCAACCACAATCCCTCCTGAAAAGGCAAAATGGACTCATAACAAACAAACACATTCCGAATGCAAACTATTCATCATGTCACAAACATTAGGATTCTTCTTTTACCTTGCCTGCTCACTTTTACATGGCTTTTGTAGACATTTGGACCCACAATAACTTTAGCAGGGAAGTTGGGCACCACCTTTCCTCCATATTTCAGAAGCAGCGTATATACGCCTCCGGTTAGAGGCACATAAACAGCCGTGTAGGTGCCATCTTCATTCTCCTTCACTTCAGTTTGGGCAATGACCCCCGAGTCAGAGACGGCCTGCACAGATAGATCTCCAGATCCTGCCATTGCACAGTCTATATTTACAATGCAAGGTTCTCCGACTTTCCCCTGTAGCAGACCAGGACCTGTTACCAAAACTTTAGACGGGTCAAACGGTTTCTGTATATCAGCTTGGAATGGAGAGCCGGTTATGTGAGAGTTGTCAAAAAGCACATTTATTTTGTACAATCCATGCTCTGTGGGGAGGTAAAACACTGTACAAGTGCCATCTTGATTGTCTAGACATTTTAGTGTAACTTCACAGGGTCCTTCCACTCTTATTGCAAGTCGTCCACTGCCTGCGTTGCTTGCGTCAATGGTAAAGTCTGCCTGTTCTCCAAGAACACCTTCTTTTAGGCCTGGACCACAAGCCCTTACCTGAAGAAATGAACAACATCTGACTCTACTGTTCTTTCAAGTTAATGCACAGAAATTGTCCTACTCAATACCTTTGTGGCGTCGCCTGGGTTGTTTGACGGGCTGATTATGTTCATAACAAGTTCTCCATGACTACCAGGCCGTGGATTATCTGGAAAGTCTTCATCGAGGTCCATCTCTTCATCTTAACACAATCAGATAACATAAAATCAAAAATGTCTAGGACATGAATAACACTATTTTCAGAATTAAAGTAATGCTTTAAAATATTCATTTTAACCGGAATAGTTCAAAACAAAAATTATATATTTATTTAGTCATTTTTACATTTACTTTTAATGTTTTCCTCACACGGATTTCACATGGCAACTGTTCCAAAACCAAATTTTTCCCCATGTGCATACAATGTGTTTCACATGTATATCGAAACAATCTCTTAAATCAAATATGGCATTATATGATGCAGTTAGGTCTAACAAAAGTCTTTGGTTGCTCCCAATTGTGAAGTGTTTAATGCATGTTATATCCCAACAGGTTATGTAAAGTATCAATCTGACTAAACAGCTCAATGCATATGGATTAGTTAATGGAGGGACAGAAAGCGCTAAAATTTAATCAAAAAGATCTTAAAAAGAAGATAAATTTAAGTCTTATGGGTTTGGAACGACATGGGAGCGAGTAATTAATGAAAGAATTTTAATTTTTGGGTGAACTATCCCTTTAAATATATCAATGTATCAATTTTATTTTAACTACATATTCACAAAGAATTTAAAAAATATCTATTTATCTGTCAATTTGAACTCATTTGATTCCTTGACATTGATTCCTTCATTAAAATAAATAAATTATATATATATATATATATATATATATATATATATATATTATACACACACACACACACACATATATATATATATATATATATATATAATTATTTAACTATCACACCTAGACATTTATACACTGCGCTGTATGAAAAGGTACAGTGTGAAGATTCTTCAAACATTTTCATTTTGCATTCCACTGAAAAAAAATACCAACATACAGTCTGGAATAAGATTGTGATGATAATTTTTGGAAGAAATGTTCCTTTATGCTTACCAGCGTAATACATTTCTGATCCATCTGGTTTAAACCAGACTGGGCTACATGGTGTAATCTTAATCCTGTGAGGCGTCACCTGAAACAGTAATGACACACTGTCACATTTCACACAAAATCTTACAGAATCACAATCATAGGCGTCCAAAGCACTGAACATTATATTTTAATACTCATAGGCTCATTTCTTAATGTATGTTTTTTCACATGTGATTTCGGTAAGCATAGTTTCATTCCCTCATGACAGAGGGAATGCCAGTACAAATAGACTAATAAACATCCTGTGAGCTCTGGTTGCTGCGCCAAGCAGCCGTACATCATCACCAGACAGGTTTAAAGCCATTGTGAGATGAAATGGAATTTCAATAAGGCAATAGATGCTGAAACATGAATGCAACTTGATGGAAAACAAAATGAGTTCTCAACCTTAATCAGACCATGTAAATGAAATGCACAACATCTAATGCATGTTCACATATTGTATAATCCTTGCACATTGAATTCTAAAGATCATATTTACTGCTGTCTATTAAAGGGATACTCCACTTTTTTTGGAAATAGGCTCATTTTACTCCCCCAGAGTTAAACAGTTGGGTTTCACCGTTTTCAAATGCATTCAGACGATTTTCTGATATTTAGATGAATATCAGTAACCAAACAGTTTCTGGTCTCATTGACTTCCATAGTAGGAAAAAATATACTATGGAAGTCAATGAGACCAGAAACTGTCTGGTTACTGATATTCTTCTAAATATCAGAAAATCGGCTGAATGGATTAGAAAACGGTAAAACTCAACTGTTTAACTCTGGGGGAGTTGTAAAATGAGCCTATTTTCAAAAAAGTGGAATATCCCTTTAAGATCAATATATGTACTCACAATGAAAGGACTGCCAGGAACCATGACTCCACCCCAAGACACAGCAATGGTATGTTTGGAGAGAGAAGATGGGATGTAGGAGCAGACAAAGACACCAGACTGTTCAGAGGCAACACTAACATCTACACATTCTCCATCTGCTCTCTGCAAAAAAGTCAAACCACTCTGAAAATTAAAAGTGCTTTTAAATTGAATAAAAATATGTAAACATGTCATTGTATTATTAGTACCTGAGCATAAACTTTAAGCTCTCCTTCACCAGCTTGCCTGGTATCAACAGTGAACTGGGTTTGGAGGTTCACTACACACCCAGTTTGGGAAACACCTGGTCCTTCTACTTTCACCTGAAACCCAACATGCATTCCTTATGAAATAATTTCACATCTAATGAAAATATGTCCTTCATATAAAAGGACATATTCTCTCAGGCTCTCACACTGAACACACGTCAGCATAAAAGGATTGATAGGAGAGAATTTACCTTTTCAGGGTGGAAGTCTTTTCTTTTATGTCTGATGGAAGCCATGAAGGGACTGTCCTGGATTTCTTCATCATCACACATTACGTGTACAGCATACTCACCGGCCTCAGTCGGCCAGAACCGCACGAGGCAGGAGCCGTCATTTTGGTCATCACATGTGATCTTTGCCTGAGATGGACCTTCAATGGCAAAACCTTGGAAAGATAATTGGTGAAAAGTGATATAATTATAAAATATAATAGTTGAATATGTATGTAGTGTGATAATATGTATAGTACATTTAAATTTCATAGCTATACCATGTTTTATTAATACAATATAGGTGAAAAGGGATAATAACAAAATAAAGAATAAAAACAATATAAGAAATGTAATGCATTGCAATACATTTCTACATTAACATCCACTCACCCAGCATGCCAGAGTCCACACCAACAGATTCCACCAAGAAATCTGCTGACAATCCCACAATCCCTCCCTCTAGTCCTGGTCCCCATGCTCGAATCTTCTGTGGACCAGCTTCTGAACCAACATGGACTTTAAATGGGCTGTAATAGAGAAACATTAAGATTTTATTTCAATAATATGCTTTTCTTTGTTGACCTTGTGTAAATGAGAGCGAACCTCTTGGCAATGTGCTGGCCAACCCAGGTGATGTCCACTGTGTGATGTCCTTTAGCAGTGGGTGTATATTCAAAGGTATACACACCTTCACGTGCACCCTTCTGTCTGACAGACACTGCTTTGTCACCTGACATAAAGGGGTGACATTTAATTTAGCCCACAAATGGGCTACATCATTGTGTATCTTTATATAAATTGTGGGGAGTTTATGTACTCACTGGGGTCTTTAATAAGGACCTCCAGATTACCAGGCCCAGCTTTGCAGGTGTCCACTTTAAATTCGGTCAGCTGACCTACTCTCATGCCTTTGGACTGCAATCCCCGGCCTGTGGCACGACAGGCTTTGGGTTTTGGCACTAAAACAAAAGGAAAATAAGTCCAATGTTGATACAAATGATACAAATAGACCCAAGCCATTAAAATGCCATAAAGGTTGTCCACTTTATGAAAATAATTGGATTCGGGAAAGAGACGCATAACATGTCATTGGACATGGACATTTTTTTTTTTAAAATCAGCATCAAGGTATTGACTGTAGGTTTGATGACGCATTTGCTGCTTTTATTGAGACCAACAACAGCACGAATACATGTGATATTGCTTTTTTACAACAGTTCAATAAAGTCAATAACAAGTAACTTACATTTTAGACACAATATTTCTAATATTCGCAACAAAGCCAAATCAGAATTTAGAATGATAACTGGGCCATTCTACGGAATTGGTGCAAACTGCTGTCCGACAACCAAAAAACACATTTAAAAAGCAGATCCTTCTATTAACTGCACAATTACTAGAAATGTGTACCTTGGACATTATACAATTTGCATACAAACAAAATTTGTGGAAAAAGACACCTTTTTTTCAAGATGTTTCCAATTCTGACTTTGAAACAATTCTGAAGAATGGCCCAACTATAGCAATAACTATATTAGCATCTACACCAATGGAAAATAACATTTGGTTGCACTGCACTTGTTTGAGCCCCCTTTAAAGTTGGGTAGATTATTATTGGTTGTTCATCAACTGATGAACAATTTCATCCAACAATATTGTTTCCCTGTGTTGTTATTGTTATGGCTGTGGTGGTGTGGACTTCTAAAATGTCATAAAAATTAAAACAATCATCAAAATGTAGTTTATATCATCATTGTTGTGAATGGGGCTGTAAAAAATATGCATTTGAACTAAAGTAGTGGCATCTGTCATTGAATGAATAAGTGTTTTCGAACAAATCCTTTAAGTTATTTATTGAAATATCATAAGGACAGTAAATTGTCACTTACTGGCATTTCAATGCAACCCGCAGAAAGTCTTCTAGTCAACAAAATGTTTTAATAAAAAAGTTCTCAAATTATCATCATGATCATCTTTTATCTCGTCTTCGTTATAATTGAGGACGTCAAAAAAACTAAACAGAGGGGGTTATATAAAGGGCCCAACCTTTCTTTGGCTTGAGTGGGGCTCCAGGTTTCAGCCTGGCTTTGGGGAAAAGTGAGAGGTATGTCATCACTGACTGCTCATCCACAGCTGGATCAAGAATCTCCTCTGGGGCTATGAGCTTAATAAATTTATTAAAACAAAATAATGATTTTGAAAAAATTGTCAATTGAGAACAACAGAATCCCTAAGGAGGTCAAAATGTATGTCCATTGTGGTTGAACTCACCTGTGGAACTCCAAGCCAGTCATCTGCTTGCTGCATGGCTTCTTTAGTGTTACTCACCCGATGCACTGCCTCCCAGCTCTCCCAGTCAGGACACAAGCCTGTGGAAGCACAAACAATAATACTGCTCCCCTTTCAACACATGAGGAGTTTAAAGAAGACTATTTAAGAAACTTTTTATACCTGGTGCCAGTCCATCCACTAATGCACCAAGAGCCTTGCCATCCTGCCAGTCCAGGCTGAAGTTAGTGATTGGCAGTTCAGGGACTTTGTTTTGGATCCATCCCAGAAGCCTTATCTCTGGAGTCAGTTTGGAGACAGAATCGTTTGCCTCATCCTCCCACGCCAGGGTGGAGATGGAGTAATGCTGAATCAAGGTCCAAACTAGACCCAGGATCAGCTTCAAATTCCCATCCACTATGGCTTTGCTGTCTGTATGGAGAGAATGAATGTGTGTGTCTATTTGTTCCTTCAAGATGGAGACCTGCTTTTGGTAACATAAGTTGATGCATTAAAAAAACTTTTATAAGTCAGGCATACATTCAAATAAGAGTTGGACTGGGAACATTGCTCCGGTCCAGCTCACAGCTAATTGACTGAAGTGCCATCTCCAATATGACACTTTGACTCAAAGCCTTCCCTCCCTAATTAGGGAAGGGGCCATAGGAATTCATAGGAAAAACAAGTTTTAGTGTCAGTGTGGGAGCAGTTGCATTACAACATCCTTCTGACGAAATGCGTATGCTTTTCAGACAACAGACGAACAAATCTTGACTTTGCTGTCGACCTTCTTGAAAAATGAAGCCGTTATATAGATACAATAAACAGTTTAGTTTGAGTTTATCATTTTAAATAGTTAAAATTTTTATGCTTTAATTTATTCTTATTTTAGCAATATATTTGATTCATTTTAGTACATCACCTTAGACTTGTTTTATTCCAGTTAATTGCTAAATCAAGTTCTTCATCTAATATTTATATTATTTCAGATTTATTTCAATTACCAAAACCAATTTTAACAGTTTTAGTCAACCATAACACCCCTTAATCACATCATAAATGATGAAGGAAATAAAAAAAAATGCTGTATGTTTTAAACAATACTTTACTTGTTAATAGTATAAAGACAATTATATTATTAGAGTAATTAGTATAATTAGAGGCGAATTATGGTTTGTTCTTACTAATTATTACATGATATTAATTTTAAGGGGAGTATAAGGCGATAATTTCACCGTAGCCATGTTTATATGCGCTATAAGCAATTAAATTTTTTACTCGTATAAAAATTAAATAGTATGCCACAGTGCCAATAGTGTTTCTGATTATATAAAACAAACTTGATCATAAATCTTTCATAACATTCCAACTCATCTTCATTCTTTTTTAATTGCTGTATAAAATATCTCCTATTTGACATACCTCACATTTCTTTATCGCAAAATTCATCTAAACAATATTCAGAAACAAAACCTTAAAATGTTTTGACATCTCTTTGCAAACGCTGAAAGAGTTCAGGCAGGTTGTAACTTACCTATAGACACCAACTTAACCTTTTCATGATCCAAAAACTCCAGAGCCACCGAAACATTGTCTAGCTTGAGCTGTCTGAAGGTGGGTCGCGCGTGGTACTTTCTAAACATCCTCTTATGGCTCAGGACCTCCAGCAGCGAGATAAGGACAAGGCCATCGCTCAGATCAAACTTAAGATCGCTGATCTGCAGCTCCACAGCCCTAAGGTGTTCATTGCACCAGCGTGTGAAGGTGTTCTTCTGTATCTTTTTCCACGGGGCATCATCTGCCAGGTTGATTGCAGCTGCAGTAACACTATCTTTAAAGTCACCCATCGCTCCCTCTGATCAGTGCGGAGCCAGAAACCTTTTATACCAAACTTAGAAGCATGAAGCTTTCATGTAGCTTTGCTGGTGGTGGGAGTGCCTTACAACCCCTCATTCTGGCCCATAATTATTATCATACAGCACCTCTGAGATCTGTTTTTACTCTGACATTAACCGTGTCATCATGCCGCAGCCCTGCATCGTGCAAAGGAATAATAAAAACAGATTCTAGTTACATCAGTGCTTGAAGAATGCATTTACTCGGAAGACAGAGGTCAGAAACAAGATCCTCAGGCCGGGGGAATTCAGCTAATTCCCACCTGCAGCCAGATGAAGGTCTGACATCACTGTTGCTGATAACCTTATCGCTGGTGACGTTACACTTCATTTACTCCAGAATAAACTGAGCATATTATTGCCAGAGCTCTTTTGATCGGGGCACGTCCTCATATTTCCCATGCGGCATTGAGGAGGGATGACTCATTGGGGCGGACTGCATTACACCATGGAAGCGTGTGCCTTTGGCTGCAGGTTTTTTGATAAAAATTTGGTTAAGGATATCATTTAGTGGGGGTGCGTTTATGTGCCCAGGGTGTTTTGTGAAACTTTAACAATAAGGTTATCCGTTTTACAATTTGATTCGATTCGGATTCATAAGCTCTTAATTTGATTAATTTCAGTTATGAACGTCCACGTAGTTTACATACTCTTACACAAAGTAATATAAGACTAGAATTGGTTGTAATGTATATTTTTGATTCACTAAAAAGAACTGCCACATAAGAGACATTTGTTTGTGAATTAGACCACAATGGTCAAAATTGTATATTTTGCTGTAAAAAGTATATAAAGCTTCATATGAGGTATAAAAATGTATTTTGAACAAACATATTACATTAACCTAGGTGAATACGGTATATGCTGTAAATACCGTTTATTGCTAATTAATGGTACCTAATAATACATTAACAATTGGCCCTATTGTAAAGTGTTATCAAAATGAAATTCATTTGATAAGCATAAATGATTAAAAAAAAAAAACAGGGACTTAACATGGCTGAACTACACTTATTTATTGGAATTGCATGTTTGTTAGATCAGGTAGCTTTTCCTTAAATCTCTGTACAAGTAATAATAAACATAAATCATAAACACTATATTATAAGTCTCTTTAGGACAAAATAGCTCTCTAATGTCCTAAGTGAACAGTGATTATTTTCATCATCATTAATAAGAATACGTCAAATCCTTATCACAAAGTACAGTGCATAGACTAATTACTATTGGCTTTGTATAAGGTGCAAGGACACATACACGTTACATGGCGGATTTAGGACTTGAACCCACAGAATGTATTAAAACTTAAATGGATGCATCATGTCTCGAATGTGTTATTGCAGTGGGATTTGCAAAATTCTCAATCACTTTTAATGGAAGGTATAAACGTTTGTTTATTCGATGCTACTGTATGTTATTTAAGGCAATTCTCTAAGTGTTTGTTTGGCAAAGCAACAGTGTTCAATAAAGTACCTGTTATTAGCCAGATACTTCAAATGCTATGCATACACAACGCCCAATTTAAAATATACATGTATGGTGCAACTGAGGGAATGTTGTGATGAAATTACTCTAAGGCCATCGGTATGCGAGTAGAAAGTTGCGTTTAAGCACTTTTTACTCCAACTAACACCACACAGACTAAAAGGACACAAAGGTTAACACGTCTGAGAAAGATTGACTAGGTATGCATGTCACGGTGTGTGCGCTTGTTACTGGTTCATCACGTTGTTCATTTTGAGGTCTTTGAAAGCAAATACCCCGTCACAGCAATGGTTACAGCGGCAACAGGCATCCACCTGATCCATTTTCCCTGCGAAAACAAACATGACAAGAGATGACATCATCTGTAGCACCTCATCACCAATCAGAACATGTTTACGATCAAGGATGCACATGAGCCGAGAAGGGGACACAAAAGCCACAAGGACGGCACGCAGACAAAATACACACGGTGCAGGACAAAAGAGAGCCGGGATGCCTCAGAGCTACGCTGGAAAACTACACCCTACAAAATGGAGTTCGTCAGAAACACTTGTTAGTGTGCGTCTTATAATACAAGGCGGACCTGTAGTAGGGAAACGGAAGCATTTTGCAAACGACCGGACAGCATTTTGTAGCTTAAGCAGAGAACTGTTTAGTGGTCATGCATAGCCCTGAGGATGATGGATGCTTAAGCAGAGGAATGAGACGGGACAGGAGCACTGTGTACCTTTCTACCACAATGGGCCCAAGCACCAATACAGCAAAGCCAGGACAAGGCCGATGGCTACGGCTAGGATGGGCTGCAATAAAGACAGCTAAAGGAGGGAAGGGAGGGATATTACTGAATATCTTATTTTTACTGACTGTCTTATTTTTATGTGCGCTATTATTGGACTGGTAAATTTTACTATCATCATCATCAAAAAAAAAAAAGGAAATCAAAAGGTGAAGCGTGTAATTCTAAAATGCCACAGTCTGTTTAAATGCGACACATCAACTTTTGGTTTAACCGATGCTGCAAGTGTGGGGCAGTACCCCCTGTCTGTCTATGGCGTGGGTTGATGCAGCAAGCCTTTCGTTTGCCATCTCACAGTGGTTTATCAGCATGGAAATTTGGAACTATTTGACATTTTATATATATATTTTTATATTATATTTTATATTTTTTTAATTTTTTATATTACATTTTTATTTTTTAATATATTTTATATTTATTATATATTTTTTATAAATTTAAATGTATTTTTTATATTTTATACAAATAAATTAATAATTTAATAATTAAAACATTAAAAGAATTTTGTTCTTAAGTGACTGTAAAAATATAAAATATTTGATTCATACATGAAACTGTCACAAAAAATATTAAGACACTTCCTTCCTCATTTTTGTTTTGGTGGTATGTTCGAGAAATATTTAGCATGTATTTTACGTAGTCACATGGAATTTTGAGGTGAAAACTGCATATTGCAACATTTTAATGACTCTTTTTATAGTGAGTGTCAGAAAGGGTAGAAACGTTATTGGAATCAGTCTGCAACTACGTTTGGTGTTGTTATTGGCCACAAAAATTACACACTTCATCTTTAGGCTACACAAAATGTTGAAACAAATGTGGAAGTTTATTGTCAAACAAACGGTGCTATATATTTCATCTCGGATTTCAAGGACAAACAACGCTCTTTCCTCTTGAACTGTCCCTATTGTCAGTGCCCCTGTTGTTGAACATAAGCGTTACATGGATTGAAAACTCACATGGTTGTCTTTGTCCTGCAGAAGCCTCAGGCGCTCTTGGCTCTGCTGCAGCTCTAGACTGATGGAGCCTTTCTCCTCCTCTACATTCTCATACTTCTCCCTGAGGCCTGACAGCTCTGACTGGATCTCCTCATACTGAGAAAGAAAAAGAGAAAGAGTAGAAACCTTTCATAAGGAGCAATGAGCGTAGTCAATAACACACACACACACACACACACACACACACACACACACACACACACTGTGTATCCAGGGGCCAGGGCTTTTTTTAGGTGCACAGCTCTTTTGTGACATGCCTGCTAATGAGTCTCAGGCAGTTCTACTTTCATTCTCAACTATGGTGGGAATAACCTCTTTCTGCAGTTCTTTGATCCTGCTATTGCCTTGCTCCAGCTGGATAGTGTCTCTCTGGTGTTCCTCCTGCAGGACGCTCAGCCGTTTCTCCATGTCCGCCTGCGTCTTCTCCAGGGTCTTGACCGTGTTGCTCAGACTTGTGGTCTGTTTCTTGGAGCTGAGGCAGAATGCAGGTTCAGATTGCAGATCGATTACATCATTACATCACAAGTCTGCAAAATGATATTTTTCCAATTTAAACATGAAGTGTAAGGCTGGGTATTGAAAAAGATAGAACGATTCGATTAAATTTCAGTTTAGATTTCAGTTGATTCTGATTTGATTCAATTCAATATTGATTCATTTGGATATCCATCAGGTACATTATGTCCAATTATCAAAGGCGAAACAAAACTAAATTAAAGCTGCAAAACTACACAATATACTGTCAATTGAATTAAAAAAACTGTTAAAATTAACAGTCAAAATTCAATAGCCATTTATTTTTTATATATAATAATCGCTCAAACAGTAACAGATTTGTATACGCACAATGAAATTGCACACAAGGCAGTTTTAAACACTAATTTTACCCGGTCAAAAACAGCTCTGTTTTTAGCACGCCGTTTCAGTGCACATGCCTTTAAATGATAATGAGCGACGCTCACTCCGCCCCTCTTTACTGCAGGCGTTTCGACGACACACGTGGAGTGTTTCCTTGACAACAGCTGAGGGTATATTTTGGAAAGAGAATGGAAGCGGGAGTCTCTGAGGACACATCCGAGTCAGACCCGGAACAAGATGACAGCCGCAAATAACAATGCCATTCCATATCAAAATGAAGATCAATTGAAACCCAAAATCTGATATTGTCCTAGTGAACATTTTTAAGTACAGTGAGTAACAGTACTACAATAACAAATGTAAAAAAAACTGTTTGCCTGCCATTCTCACTCTGTATGCACATAGCATACATGAAACGCGCTGATGACGTATGATGTCTGCATGAACAGGTTTTATGAACATGAATTAGTTTGAAAACAATTTGCAATTACATTTGGTACTTCTAGTGGCACAGCAATGGCACACTTCATGTTTCATGACAACGCTTAATACAGACCTGTCCAGCTCTTTCTCCAGCTGCTGTTGTTTCTTCATGAGCTGTTCTTTCTCTGAGCGCAGGGTGTTGCTCTCACTCTGCAGGCTGATCTTCTCTTTCTGCTGTTTATCAGCCAGCTGCTCTCTCTCTGACCTCAGAGACACACACTCCTTCCTCAGGCTCTCACAGTCCTTCTGCAGCCGCTCCAGCTCGCTCGCTGCATCACACACACACACACACACACGCAATTAAAAATATACCCAAAGACATGCACACAAATCACAGATATAACACACACACAAAACGGTGGAAGTGATGTGAGAAACGCGAGTCATCTTTAGAATATCTGTCGGATTGCTGCAAACACTGCCGTGAATGTTGGTTGATGGACCTAGGGCTTGATTTTTGTTACCTCCACAAACACATTATTTTCCTCATTCATCAGGTTTCTCTGAAAGGAGGACAAATTCCTCTAATAGATAATAAATGTGCAAAAAACATAAAAAAAGCCTTCATTTAATTGGGGGCAAAATACAGGAATTTAGCCTGGCGAGGCTTTCATTTTATTATTATTTTTCCTCTGAAAGGTATAATGTATTTGTCAAGGAAATAACCTTTTAAAGGGATACTCCACTTTTTTGGAAATAGGCTCATTTTACCACTCCCCCAGAGTGAGTTTTACCGTTTTCGAATGTATTCAGCCGATTTTTTTGATTTTTAGAAGAATTTAAATAACTAGACAGTTTCTGGTCTCTATGACTTCCATAGTAGGAAAAAAACATACTATGGAAGTCAATGAGACCAGAAACTGTCTGGTTACCGATGCTCTTCTAAATATCAAAAAATCGGCAGAATACATTCGAAAACGGTAAAACTCACTCTGGGGGAGTGGTAAAATGAGCCTATTTCCAAAAAAGTGGAGTATCCCTTCAAAATGAACACTTTAACCAATGCATAATAATGTTAACATAATTTTTATTACTATTATTATAACAATATCATAAATATTCCGATTTTTTCAAGCTAATTTGATGTCATACCATTTTTATCATATGATTTTTAAGAGGTACAGTACAGTCATTTATTTGGGTATTAATGTTTTACAACAACATAATAAAAAATGGTAAAATTGGAAGTAGAAATATTAATGAATTTGCATTTTGGTTTATAAAACACATGGACGAGAAGTGTTGACGTTCTCACGTAATTCCACGATTTTTAGCAATTGCATGAAGCCGGTTTCAAATTCTGTAGGTCGGTCCAATCATCTGTGTTGGGTTGTGGGTACCTTGCTGTTTGGCAGCTCTGTCTCTCTGCTGGTTCTGCTGTTGCTGACTGGCCTGTACACTGTCAAGCTCACGCTCATACTTGTTTGCAGCCAACTGCCATTTCTCCAGCTCTGAAGTTAGCGTCGCCAAGTTCCCCTTCAGAGCGCTGACCTCATGCTCTCGCTCGGCTGCCGTTTTCTCCATGGTGCGGCGCAACACCTGCACTTCCTCCTGAGCTGCGTGCGCTTCCTGTCTCATGCTGAAGACCACGCTGTCCTTCTGATCTCTGAGATTCTCCATGTCATCCTGCAGCTTCTGGAGCTGAGCTGAATACACATGTAGACCATTTGGTATGATACATTGTTGAGTAATAAAAACCTAAGCATACACACCCTCCTTCACTTACTCTGCAAGACCTTTATCTGTTTTGCTGACTCCTCTGCCTGCTGCTTATTGGCTTTTTTCTCCTCCTCCAATAGGCCTGTAATACACAACACAAGCCATCAGGGGGACCTATTGAGCATGACTGCCATCACAAATCATTTGAAATGTTCACAGGCTTACACAAACATACAATAATAATCATCATCATCATGTGTAATTCATCATTATTTACATAAATAAAAATAGATGTGCTGTTTTCCGGATTAGCTTGGTCTCTCATATCCTAATGAAGAAGACATTAGAGAGTAATCTGTGTGAGCTTACCTTGGAGTTCGACACACTTGTGTTTGCTCGAGTCGGCCTGTTCATTGGCATCCCGCAGTTCCTGGTTGAGGCGCTGGATGACCTTCTCAGACTCACTGGCCTCCACAGTGCTCCTGCTCAGCTCATCTGGATAAATGATTACATTGTCTAATGGGAACTATTAAATGCATAATTAGACACTATTATGGTACTCTGCTGTCAGAGAATCACTCTTTCATCGGGTGATCTGTGTCTTTATCTCTGTATCAGCATCAATGAGTTGCATTTCGACTCTGGATTCTTCTGCCCTCTGACGAAGTGCAAACCCTGTCACCAAAGGTTAATTAAATCAGAATGAATCACATGGTAATTTCCCTGGAGGTCAGAAAATGGGTCTATTCCATGAATTAATAACTTTACTCAGAATAGATCCATCCTAAAAACATAATGTCATCAGTAGGGTTTAAACTGGGATCTGCAAAAAGGATGGCTGGGGTTTCAATAAAGCTGCCATTTGAGTAAAAGTTTCTAATGTTATACAATGCCATTTCATTATAAATCAGAAACATTTTTTTGAGAAAACATTCATGAAGATTTTTAACCTTTAATATAAAGATCCATTGCTCTGCAAATGTTACGTTTACTGACTGCAATTTAGTTTGCCTAAACTTAGAAACAAACCTGCTCCTCTTGCTGGAAACCAGGCCATCTTATCAAATGCTCCAGAAAAATATGACCTCATCTTAAAAACTCAAGGGTGTATATACCATAAATGGCCATATCAAGGACATATCATTGCAATCAGAGATGCATAATTCCAGAAAATTGTACTTCACATGCCTTGGATGACTAAGCTAAAATATACTGAAAGCCTGTGCAGGCTGCTAGAGCGGAGGACGAAGACATTAACGTTTCATGAGGTTCTGCGGAGGGTAATGTTTATGGATGCCATTCTGCATCAAAAACTCAATCTCTCAGCAGAGTACCAGGGCACATTGAAATGCTTTGGCCTAATTTATTTGTGAGTGTGTGGAAAAGGAAGACACAATCAGACAGACTAAATATCTTCTGAAAACACTAGTATAAGCAGAAAGTATTAGCAGAGGCTGGAAACTGTCCCATTGCAGCTCATGATAAAACACTGCCATGCATGATTACATTTGAGCATAATAAAATTATTTTTGTAAAATCGCTTGTTCAGAACAAAAGGTTTTATTCATTACACGTAAAATGCTGATGAGCATTTCTGAGGTATGTAGTAACAGATGTATAAAATGCATAGTTTACACAAATTTCACTGAAACTAATCATACATTTTATTCCTCGTGGTCTGTCATGTTAAACTTAATAAAAATGCATTATTGTTTAATTAATGAATGAAATATGTTTTACAAAAATATATAAAAGAATTAAATAAACGAATTGCTCACAAGTAACTCAATAAAACTTTATACCCAGTGAGTCAAACAACCAGACAGTACCATAACATACTCGAAGTATAATAATAAAAAACAAGGTTTAATATCCTCTAAATGAATACTTAAAGGGACAGTACAGCACTATATTTTGGTTCTGAATTCTTCAGAAAATAACAATTAAAAACTCAATAGCAATAAAGTGTTTTTACCTTTGATCAAACCCACTTTATTAATAGGATCTTTCAGCTTCTGCTCCTCCATTGTTTTCCCCACTGTGACAGAGCACGAGAGCAATTACGTTAATACCACTTTAAAATATGAACTTTAGACATTTTTTTTTAGATATCCAAGTTTAGATAATTGATTGAATAGTAAAGAAATGTTAATATGAATTTCCAGGGGATGCCAATTATGACTCATCTAGTTAATGGGGCGGAAAACTCAAATAAATCACTGTTTTCCCCCCAAAAAAAGGCAACAGAACGGTACGAAAATAAACACAAGCCTATCTTTTCCCGTTTTAAGCGTCAAATTATAGCGTGCGCTCAAAACATAACGTCATGCCAGTTATATAATACAGCTTAGCATCATTGTATCAATTAGGAAGACCACTCATCACCTTTACTTAAGTCTGAGGACTAAAAACAGATGCCATTACCTGTAAACTCGTGATGTCACGTTCTGTCGGTGCCGAAATAGAGCTGCAATATTCAGGCTTCTTTAACTATCGATTCGCTCTGGTGATGAGAACTGGACGAATCCATTCTGAAGGACGGGGGACACCGACGCATCCACGAATCTTATCTGGGGGTTTCCTTGACGAAGCAAGGCTGACACGGTAGAGTGGAGATGATACAGAGTACGTTATAAGAGCTACTGAAGTATATTGAACTCTGAGAGGTCGTTTGTTTGTGGAATTTTTTTGTATGCCCCTTCTTGTGACCCCCTCTTCCCCCCGCAGGTGATGGTCTGGAGGTCTCGCTCACATGGGCATACAAGCGTCCTGAGGCATCTAAAGAGAGGCTGCAGCTGCATGGTAGAATACACTCAGGCCCATTGTTTCACTCGTTAGTGCTTCTCTTATGTAAAAACTGTTGACAATAGTGATCATTCGTGCTTGCATCAGTTTCAACCAAAGCACTGTGATTTCAGTAAACTATCAGTTGGATGTCAAAATGTCAATCACTTTGACTGCCCAACCGATCATTTGAAGGTGTCTCGTCGATAGAAAACATGAAAAAACAAAAAACACCATTGACCTCTCAAAGAAATGCTTGCATTTCTTGCCCAGTAATGGTTGGTCCCTTGTTTGTTTATTTATTTGTTTGTTTCTCCAGATGTACACATATGGCTGATTTTGTGTGCCAGATTCTCAAATTTTAAATTTCCAAGTCTCAAAATCTGTGATAACCAATTTCTGCCAGTAGTCAGCTGCTAAAAGACTTGAACATGGCAAGTGACATGCTGTTTTTTTAATTGCCTGTGGGATATTTAAAACTTTTAATGGAAGTCTCACATTGCATATTTGAACATATCATCAGTGTATTGCTGCTTACTTTATTATAGGCCTGCCGCCTATAAAAATGTGCAAAATTGTGCAGTTTTATAATTTACCTAAACAGGACATTAGGTATTATATGGATACTGTTACATTACACATAAGCATTGCATTTCCAGTGCCATCTCTTTCAATATCTCTATGAAAATATTGTGTTTTCTTTTTCTCAATTTGACCAACCAAGGCTGATGTTGAATTAAAGGGACACTTCATCCATTTACATTAAGCTTTGTATCTTTAGAAACCCAGTCATATTTTTGAATGGTCATGGTTTATTCCCTTACTTATCGATCAAGAGGGCACCAAATTTAAAAATTCTTTTACATTTCGACTACATATATGATCCACTTTCAATAAAGATTAATGTTGAAATGGGTGAAATGCTCCTTTAAGAGTTTGCCATGCTTATGAATCTTTCCTTTGTTGTCATGGTGATAGAGCAAACCTGTCTCATTCATAGTTCTTGCCCATGTAAGTTCTGACCGCACAAGATGGACTGAGAAAAATCACACACCATCACCAGCAGAAAATATTGAAGTCACCTTGTCCAGTGCCATCAGATAACCTTGAATCCTTGAAGGGGATGAGTCATGGTCATAAATCTCTGCGATGTAAGATCTACAGCTTTTAACGACAATAAAAAGAAGCTGCGCTCGTCCAAGATTTGGATCTAAAAAATGGGTATTCTGGGTGCCTGAATAATTCAGTGTTTTGTAGGCTAGATTAAGAAGATTAAGACTATTTCTCTTTCTCTTTTATCCTCTCTAATACTTAATATTCATATTCACTATTATAGCTTAAAAACATACATATAACATTTAAATACATTATTTATTTATTTATTTGCATGATGTCAGCACATGACTAACCTTCAACACTGAAATTTGTTTGAAATAATGTCATTTGTTTCAACTATGAAAAAAGCATTGAAACAACATTTAAAGCAGCACTATGCAGTTTTTTTTTTTTTTTTTTTTTACCTTAACTGTTACTGAATAGCTTCGGAGTTATTGCAATGGTTATATGACTATTTTCGGGTTGAATGTTGGGCATCATGAAACATTAATTTGAGAATTACTATATAATTCTACCTTTATATTATCTTAACTTCTGCTAACAAAAACAGTCCATTACAATGTGCAAAATAATCGGCCTAGCAACAAGACGACGAGAGTCTGTTGAGTGACATGAAATTGGAAATTAGTGCCAGTTTGGGACACTTTTGGGACACTCTAAAAGGCTTAACATAAAAAAGCTTAACTTGACTTAATGTATTAAGACAGTGGCATTAACAGACCAAACTCAGTAAACACCTTACTAATAAAGCATAATATGTACAGAAAAGCAGATGAACCCAGAATATGAACGCAACACATTTAATTACACGTTAAGCATTTTTCTCCCGTAGAAAACCATTACAAAGAAAACGCTTAATGTATTAAGACAGTGATATTAACAGACTAAATTCAGTAAACACCTTATTAATAAACCATACTATGTACAGAAAAGCAGATGAGCCCAGAATATGAATACAAAGCGTTACACGTTAAGCGTTTTCTTAGAAGCAGTTATAAAGAAAACGCTACTAAGACAGTGATATGAAAAGAGCCAATTCTGTACACACCTTATTAATAAACCATTTAATTACACACTTTTTCCTCCCATACAGAAAACATTATGCAACGTTAAGCATTTTCTTTATAATGATTTTTTAAATAGGAGGAAAACATGGGTAATTAAACGCATTTTGTTCATATTCTGGGCTCATCTGTTTAGTAATAGTGTGGTGTTTGGTCATTTAATATCACTGTCTTAGTACATTAAGCCACATTAAGTGTTTTCTCTATGGCAGGAAAACGCTTCAAGTGTAATTAAATGCGTCATGTTCATATTTCGGGCTCCTTGTCTGTTTTTCTGTACGTAGTATACTTTATTAGTATGATGTGCACTGAGTTTGGTCTTTTAACATCTATGTCGTAGTACAGTACATTAAGCCACGTTAAGCGTTTTTCACGTTAAGCGTTTAATGCCCCGCCAGTTTCAGGTACCCGGATGAGCGGACTGCATGGACGACGACCAATCAGAACAGAGTATTCCAGAGTGCCGTGTAATGAAATTAAATAATTAAGGAGATAACATGACTAAACCAGCATGATATTGTTTGTATGTGCAGCACAAAGCCAGACTAATGCCAGCTGTGTGAGGCTGTAATACCCTGCAGGAAAACGCACTCGGTGCTGTGAGAGTCAGTGATGCAGAAAGTAGATGTGTGAGTAAAGTTTGTTTCGAAAGGCGGACAGGTAAACTGTCCCGGTAAGAAGGCAGCACCGCAGGCTTCTGCTGAGAAGTGTGAGATAAAAGCAGATGGCAGGAAAAAATGGAACAGGAGGGGTTTGCTGCCTTTTTACCGCAAACATCCGGGGCCATAGCAGACGGTCAGCATGAGGTGTGTTTGAAAGACCCCATAGCAGCAGTTTGCATGGCCACAACCACTGCTTTACCTTAGTACACGGAGAACATCACAACAAACGCATGCAACGTTTTTTCTACTATTAAGATGTAAAGTTATGACGCACTTTGCATTTTTATCTGTTTATTGTTCAGACTGAATTGACTGATGTTCAGAAAACTTCTTGTGCACTTCAGTGTGTAAGACCATCATTCAAATGAACACCTCCAGAATCAGACGTGCCATGGTAGAGGTTTATCTCTAGTCATTGTCATGCTGCAGGTTATTGTGATAATGAGTTACTGATGTTATAATTGTAGATATAGCGGTATACTGATTATGATACTGAGGGTATTAAACACTTACATGAATAATTGTACAGCATTCTTTCAGCATTACCTCACTATAGTTATACTGTCTGTACTATAAATTCTTAAGGGGTGCTAAATTCATCTAGTAGTCCTAATATATTCCACCTGAAAAGGGACGGCATAGATCTAGCAATTATGAGACCATAATATAAAAATGTTCTGTGCAATATATCAGTTTCCGAAGCTTAAAAAAAGGTCTTTTTCTTGCTATACATTTTAAGCACTTTGAATTTATAGATTTGAAGGTGCTTAATATTGGAAGTTTGTTAGTTATTGAAACCGCAGTCGAATCTAGATCTATATGAATATCTAGCTGATCATTTAAAGCCAAAGAGTATATTTATGGAGTTCCTGAATCTATGCTGTATAGTCCTGGAATACATAAATAGTATTAAGCACTGTACATTTATGGTTTGTTTTGTATGCTCCGTATTCACATTATTACTGTCAGTTACCCATCAAGGCTGACAAACAGTTTTGCACCACTTTGGCAGTCATATAACAGTTCTTGTAATTGGCAGATCAGTCTGCAGACTCCATTACAGATGAATGAGATGGTGATTTTTGTACTGTAAAAAAAAACAAAAAACATCAAGCCGCAGTCATTTCTGTTCCGCAGTCTTTTCTCTTCTGCCATCTCTGCCTTTTCGATTCATATTTCTAACCACGGTACTTGTATCCAGTCAGTGAAGTGCTTTGAAAAGCCCACCAGAATGGTGGTCTATTAAAAGGCAATCTCACATATTTTTTTTGTCCCTATTTCATAGGCTTCCAAGTCCTGGTCCTGGAAAGCCGTGATATGTCCAGGTTTTGGCTCCAGCCTGGGTTTCAACACCTGATGAATCAGGTAATCTCATCCTCTGACTGTAAGAAGTTAGGTTAAGACAGTGATATGGGGAGGATTTAGTGCCAGGCAGGAGGAAGACCAAGAGGACAATGCAGCCATCCAGAATCAGAACTAGCAATCCTTTCTACGCTGGTCTTTTGCTGGTTTTACAGCACCGCCATCACTCCTCACACGCTGTTCTTGTCTGGGAGCTCAGCCTCGGGGGTGCGGGGGAAGTAGACCGTGGTCTTGTGCTCTTCGTAACGGTCAATGTGCTTGAGGTGGACGACCATGTGCAGGGCGTAAGCCAACACAAGTAGCAGAATCAGAGATGTGATTAGGCCCATCAAGATGGCTGGAGTGAAGAAAGTCGCACAGTCACTTGCTGAAGCAAACTTGTTGGACTGGACATTAAAGGCCTGGATCTGAAAAAGAAAAAGTTATAAAATTAATGTTTTCTTCCTGAGATGAGATGGTTATAAAAAAAATGAATTGTGAAATATACATGAACTAGATCTGGGTCTGTTGACTGATAGAAATGTCTTAATCCCTTATTTACACTGCACACGTCTGCGGCGAGGTTTTGTTCTGTCCTCCACGCATGCCAACTCACACCAGGATCGTATCAGAAGAGAAGTGACTGGATGCGCGAGACCACAAAATTTGCATATCCAACGTGGTTTTTCTTGATATTTCATGTTTTTTCTTGATTTTGAGGTTCTGCAATGGTTAAGTTGGCTAAATAATGGTTATATTTTGTCCAGTTTCATTGTGTTTATGGTTGTGTTCATTGCTATGTCTTACTTTGTTGTGCTGTAGCCTACAGACAAAGAAAGTCCAGAACTTAAAAGTCTAGTTATGAAGGACAAGGATAAAAGATTTGTGTTTTAAGATACATCCTCAATAATCTTGTATCTATTTTTCACACACAGTGCAGAAGGAGAACATTTGGACGTGGCGTCCGTCAAAAATAGACTAGGCGCCTAACTTAAGCGAAGCAGTGAGAAGAGCCACTTCTGGGATGCTTCTGAAACGTGCCGCAACGCAGCTGGAATAAACCATAGACTGTAAAAAAACACAAGCATTGACTAGAGTGCCCTCGATGAGCTCCGGTGGCCGTTTCAAAGCCGAAACGCGCCGCAGACGTGTGCAGTGTAAATAAGGGGTTAAGAAAAACAAAAATGTATTTTTAAATAAAGCTAATATGCTGAATATTTTTGTTACGTTTCAAGTTTATCGTCTTAAAATACATGGACAATTTTGAAATTTTGTAACATCTTGCTGTTTTTTTTGCACTTTTTTGTCATAAAATAATTTGAGGTGCTGTGTCAAATTAAACACCCCAATGCTATTTGAACAGCCCCTTATTCAGTGTTAAAATTAAATTTTAACACCTCCGCTTTTTATTTTTTCCCCTGCTGTGATTCCATTTATGATTCCCAAAGAACCTTTCAGTGAACAGTTCTTAAAAGAACCATTTTTTTCTTAGTTAAGAACATTTTAAAAATCTAAAAACATTTTTTAGAATGGAAAGGTTCCATGGATGTTAAAGGTTCTCCACGGAACCATCCATGTACACTCACCTAAAGGATTATTAGGAACACCATACTAATACTGTGTTTGACCCCCTTTCACTTAAAAACTGCCTTAATTCTACATGGCATTGATTCAACAAGGTGCTGAAAGCATTCTTTAGAAATGTTGGCCCATATTGTTAGGATAGCATCTTGCAGTTTATGGAGATTTGTGGGATGCACATCCAGGCCATGAATCTCCCATTCCACTACATCCCAAAGACGATCTATTGGGTTGAGATCTGGTGACTGTGGGGGCCATTTTAGTACAGTGAACTCATTGTCATGATCAAGAAACCAATTTGAAATTATTCGAGTTTTGTGACATGGTGCATTATCCTGCTGGAAGAAGCCATCAGAGGATGGGTACATGGTGGATATAAAGAGATGGACATGGTGAGAAATGAGACCATAATATAATGCTCAGGTAGGATGCCCAATTGGCACTAAGGGGCGTAAAGTGCACCAAGAAAACATCCTCCACACCATTACACCACCACCACCAGTCTGCACAGTGGTAACAAGGCATGATGGATGGATTCTCATTAGGGCTGCACAATTAATCGCACGATGTTGTTATGCGCATCTAATCAGTAAAGCCGGTTCCTTGATTAGTAGTAAATCACCTTCACCTGTTTTCAGATGGAGCGGCATTTACTACAAAGAGCCGTAGTTACCTGACCAGCTGAGCCAAATCGCGTTAAAATCGAGTACATATCGCCAACGATATTTAATGCGATATGGCTCAGCTGGTCAGGTAACTACGGCTCGTTGCAGTAAATGCCGCTCCATCTGAAAGCAGGTGAAGGTGATTTACTACTAATCAAGGAACCGGCTTTACTGATTAGATGCGCATAACAACATCGTGCGATTAATCGTGCAGCCCTAATTCTCATTCAGTTTACGCCAAATTCTGACTCTACCATCTCAATGTCTCAACAGAAATCTAGACTCATCAGATCAGGCAACATTTTTCCAGTCTTCAGCTGTCCAATTTTGGTGAGCTCTTGCAAATTGTAGCCTCTTTTTCCTATTTGTAGCAGAGATGAGTGGTACCCAGTGGGGTCTTCTGCTGTTGTAGCCCATCCGCCTCAAGGTTGTGCGTGTTGTGGCTTCACAGCTTGAATCAGTCGGCCCATTCTCCTCTGACCTCTAGCATCAACAAAGCATTTTCGCCCACAGGACTGCCGCATACTGGATGTTTTTCCCTTTTCACACCATTCTTTGTAAACCCTAGAAATGGTTGTGTGTGAAAATCCCAGTAACTGAGCAGATTGTGAAATACTCAGACCGGCCCGTCTGGCACCAACAACCATGCCACGTCCAAAATTGCTTAAATCACCTTTCTTTCCCATTCTGACATTCAGTTTGGAGTTCAGGAGATTGTCTTGACCAGGACCACAACTCTCAATGCACTCAAGCAACTGCCATGCGATTGGTTGATAGATAATTGCATTAATGAGAAATTGAACAGGTGTTCCTAATCATCCTTTAGGTGAGTGTATATGCCAATAAAGAATTTTATTTTTTAAGAATGTCCAGTTTTGTTAAGCATTTTCTATGAATTAACCTTTCCAAATATAATAACATCAATGAAAACCACAGAGATTTTCAGAAATACTTAATTTCAATAAACTTTTACAAACATAGAAGCACTTTTCATGGCAGCTACCTGAAAATCTGTGAAAGTGATGTGCCAGTTTGCCGAGCTGTCAGTGTGGGAGCTGGGCACCAGTAGGGTGTCATATTTCTGTAAGCTGCTGACATGCTGGCAGTGGTAAGAATAGGTGGCGGGGGCATAGACCTCCGTGGCATTGAACGTGGCCTCATGAGTCCAGTTGTAGTGGATGTGAACACTGTCCAGAGTGAACCAGTTCTGGCTTACTGATTCGTAGAATGTGTTAGACATCTGAAGCCTTCAGAAAACAGACAAGAGGAAGTAATTAACAACTGAGCGTAATTATCATCTTGTGAGGTTTTGTGTAAGCTTCTAAAGGATACGTCAAGATGAGTGTAGAAGTAAAAGATTATTTACCTGATGACAAGTCCCCTGATGTCTTCCAAATCTCCCAAATGCAATGATAGCCTATAAAAATGCAAGATTGTCATCAGATTGTCATATAGATACACACACACACACACATATATACATATATATATATCAAATTTTGAAGAATATAGCTACTATTTGATTCTTCCTTTTAAATAAATGCTCTTGGTTTGATGTTTTGTTTTTGTTGTATAATAAAATTGTATTTTACTATACAATGTAAAGTTTAAAAACACCTTTTGGGGCCACTGTGTATACTACAAAATGCTACTGAATCTGTGGCAGGAAGAGTTTCCAAGAACACTTACGTAGCCTTCTCCTTTGTACAAACGGAGCCTTTGGTGTCTACTTGTGCATTGGGTCCAAACACCCTCTCTGTGAGGTCCAGGAATGTGTTGTTCCTATATCGAATAGCCAGTCTCTTGGCTTTGAAGAGGATGCATATCTTGCCATTGTAAGCTACAGTCAGTGGGGAGTAGGGTCCCGAGCTGGTAGACTCTAGTAACTTCCGTTTGGTTCTGGGCTGGTTATGCAGATGCCACCCATAAGGCTGTTTGAAAATGATAAGACAAACTAAGCGATGATGTATGGAACATGTGCATTATTGATCTCAAATGTTTTCTTATTAAAGGAAAAGCTCAGGCTTAAGATAGCAGATGACAGATATTTCCTAACACTGTATGTTAGTTCTAAATCCATTACTGTGTTATTGGTCTTGTAGGATGCTGGATGAATTAAGGCAGAGATGTTGCTTATGGAAGCCAAGGTCACATTGACTATCAGGGAAAATGCAATACCTGCAGTATTCTTCTGAGTGGGTTTTCAGCTGCAGGCGAATAGCTCTCCTCGTTTGAGGCACTTGGACTCTCAACATGTTCTCCAGCTGCATCACGAAATGTTGAAATAGGACAATGGGGGAGATGGCATGGTGAGTTCTTTCAGCACAGAGAATCACTATATTTTTAAGCACATAAAGTGAATATGCAAAAAAAAAATCACTTCTGCGGTATGAAAGTCTACATTTATCTAAGAGATGAGAACATTACAATCAGCACAATAAGCAATAGAACCACACCAGTATATTGCTTATTTTAATCTGAAATAATAATCCATTTGCATTTGCGTGTAATAAACTTTTAAATAAAAGCAAATGCTTAATCGGTCATTATTCAACAGCTAGTTCCAGTTCTCGAATTTGATTGGCGGTGGGGATTATTCAGTGACTTTTTGTACGGGTTAAATCATTACACCATTGGGTGGTGATATAAGTGATTCATTGAACCATTTTCCGGCAACTGATTTGCTCAAAATCAGTTTTATTCGGAAATGGTTTTTGTTAGTAAGTCATTGAATTGTTCACTCAACCAATTTGTTCAAAATACTGGTTGTTATTTGAAGACATAATTGCTGTGGTTTTGTTTAGAAGTATTTTCGCTAGTGGAGCAAATATAGTTAACTTAAAGTCCCCCTGTGGTGATTTTAATGTTGTTTATATGTCTATGTGTTTTTTCAATATGCTTTAAGACAAACCAGGTAGAACATTTATAAGTCAACACCATTGCTGAGTATTTTCTCTTTAAAACCACAGTGATCTAAAGACTGTCTCAAACGGTTTGAAATCGTTGGTGTTTCTGGCGTCACAAACTACCTTGTAACCAATCATGACAATGTGATCGTCAACGAGTGGATCTCTGAGCTGGTGTAAGTGGGTGGAGGCGGAGGTGTAGAATGAGTTACATTCAAGATATTTTAAGGCATTTTTTTGTCATTTTGGTGATCATGATGATCAAAATGAATTAAGGGATACAATTTTTGACTACATTCCAGGGGACTTGGAATATTGCGTCTAAAAATTCAATTACGCTATATTAACTTCTTGTTTATTAAAATGTACCATAAAACTGTTTCATTCGGCCTGGAAGCTTACACAATGTTAAATAATATAATGTAAATAAATAGATAGAAACAAGAGTTTGACTTTACACTGTTGTGCACAAAGTTAACAGAAATGACAAAAAAAACTCACACTCAGCAGAAAATTTGATAACTATATTTACAAGAAGCTGAAGGCAAACCCAAAAAGCATAACTGCCATGAAATTAATAGATACTGACCTGTTCTAATTCTCACAGCTTGATATGGTGGGACCTCCGAGCTGTGATGGAAAAACAAAGCAAAACAAAAAGTGGGTTGATCTCTTTGTGTCAGGCTGTGGCCTACTTATCAACCTCTAAGACAGATTTCCCATAGATCTACTCAGCTTGATGCACCAGTCATGCATGACCACAAGTCTGACATCTTCAGGGCAGATTAGTGTCTCGGGAGATGACAAGACATTTAGTCGAATGTCATGATTCTCACGTGCTTAGCACCTTGAGTCCATCAACAAAGTGGGGGCTAAAAATGACTTAATGGCACCTTGCGTGTACATACGCACATGTATATTTATCTTGTGTCACCTCATCCCTCACGCTGGAACTTGCTGGATTATCCTAAGATGAACCATTTATACGTCTAATCGCAGAGATAATGAGCTTGGCGGACGATCTCCTAAAACCTTATTAAGAATCTGCTGCCTTATCTGGGAGAAGGTTTCCTGCTGTGTGAATGTGTTGACATCCAGGGCTGGGATCTAGATTCAGGCCTGTTCACCTGCAGCAAAGTCAGCAGGGTGTGTGATTGTGAACGAGAGCATCAGATGACCCTGGCTCCCTCTCTTTAGGTTCATCTCTTACGTGCTACACCACCCCACCCACCTCTACTACACTAGAATTTAGTGCTTAGAGCTTTGTGATCATGTAAGAGATTAAAGAAAACAGCTAAACATCAGACTTGTGGGGAAAATAAACAGATTACTGCATGGAGCATTCATTCAGTTCTTAAGTGTGATATGAGCATTAAATCAACAGTGATTTGGCATATTGACTCTTATAATCCAATCAAATGCAGGTGCGAAAACCAAAGCAAATGACATATGAAGAGCTCTAGAAGTACAGTTGTACAGTTTTTTTTTTCTCTTTCCGGGTAGTTAAAAAATAAGAACAATGTAAGCACAGCAAATATGGTCCACCCAGCCCTGCTGAGGAGTGTGTGTGCACGAGGAGTGACTCTCGCCTTTGTTCTAATGCCAGTTTACCGAGGTCAGCAGCTGAGGACTGCGCTGCTGTCATTGGTTATGGCTGGACACAGTAGCCTAAGTGCTGAATTGAGCATTTATGTAATGAAAAGCAGCGTTCACACTATGTCTTCACCTCACTGGTGCTTTCAGAGCTCAAGATCTTCTTTTGCATATATAGATTATCGGTTTAGCATACAGATTAGCACAGTACACTAGCACAGTAGTCTACAAACACAACAATGTTTTAAAATAGATTTGTCTGTTAAATGTTAATAAGATTATAGCCTTTGGTCTAATTCCACTTGCTGCCTATCTTGTTTTGGTCTGCATAGGCACTGACCCTGAGAAACTTGAGGAGGGTTGTAAACCACGCAACACTTTTTACTCCTAAAACACATTTCTGGACTAACAAGATCCCCAATGTTTTAACGGCCTGCAATGCTGCTCTTATCCCTATAAATCCTAAGCTTTAGATTCTATCTAGGGAGGGATGGGCAAGTTGGTAGGTTGTTTACCATTGCTGCAGTTTTCAGAAATAAAGAAAGAAAGACTTTCGATCTCGACATATTCACATATAAAGTGTATTATTCGCATATAAAGGCATCAATAATTCTAGGAGGTGTTGTGTATCATAAAAACACAAAGGAATAACCCTAACTTTGATCAATTAAAATAACAAAAACCTCAGTTTGGATCTTATTCATATCAAACAATTACAATACTAAAAAGAAGAAATATAATGTGACAAATCAGGCATCATCCAGGCAAAAAAATATTTTTTTTAAGATGTTTAACTTAATATATATATATATAGTAGACACTTTGCAAATCTCATTTAAAATATACACAAAAAGTAGCACAAAAAAAACGCTGTAAAATTTAAAATTGGGTATTTTTTTAGATATTTTTGTGAAACTTTTTTTTTGAAATTTGAACATTTCAATTTAGATTTAAACTAATTCTATCTTGTGGTGAGCAATAGATTACTCATAACCAGTATTCTATTTTTGCCCCCTCTCAGATACAATAATATCAGATAAGTCAATCATTAGTAAATAAATAAATGTAACTAAACCAACATATTTATGCTATTCCAGCTCTCATATGAGTAAAGGAATTCAGCAACTGTACAATAACAAGTACATTCAAAGATGCTCATATAGCCAGAGCCATCTGAATCTCACTTCTTTCTTTTGTTTCTTGGAGTAGCATCTGTAAACTGACTCCTACAGACACTGGATAGGGTCTGCCTGCTGTCCCATTGTCATAGCCATGTTTGAATGTCTTGTACTTACAGAGAAGAAAAACTGCAGCAAAACCACAACACACTCTGAATCTAGAGCCCACGTTCGTCAAATTCATTTATGAGATCCATTTCAGCATTTTCCTAATTAAGCGCATTTTCTTGGTGCCTCTTGCCCACTGTAAAAGACTAAGACAGTGCATCAGCTGCACAGCATCACTGCCCCATTCCCCCTCCCCACGCTAGAGCTGAAAGCGCAGCTCTTACCTCCTGTCCAGGATCGCAGGCACTTGATCGAAGGGCAAAGACAGAGAGATAAACACACACAGTAACAGGGAAAAAAACAGGAAAAGCTTGTGTTTAGCCATTGAGACAATCTGACGAGACTGCCAGAGATGAGGTCTGCTTCATAATCTGCTCTGAACGCACATCCCTAAACCTGGGCTCTCTGACGGGCGGCCCGAGCAGCCAATCAGCGGGCAGGGGGGAGATAATCGTGCGTCATTCGCCTCACAGCCTTCATTCTTGCAGCCTTTCTGTCCCCCCACACCCTCTCCCTCTCTCTCACACACACACACACACTCACTGTTCTGCCCCTCCCCTATCATTTTTCTCTCTCTTCTGCACCCTCTGTCTCATACAAACATACAGTAGCTGCCGGCCAACCTCAAGCAAAGGGGTTTACGTGTTTCAACGCTAGTCCTAGGAGCCTAGTTTCATAAGCACTTAATATCTGGCATGCCTAAAAATTAGTTGAGAGCGTGAAATTGTTTAACAGCAGAATTAAATGTCATGACAACTGACCTAGATTTACACTGAAAGCTTTGATAACCAAAATTAATCAAACAGTAGAAACCTCTACACCTTATCAACCTCCATTGAGCATAGCATAATGACCTTAAAGGTTGTTTTCTCACCTTTATGTCATTTCGAACTTGTATTACTCTTTTTCCTCCTGTGGAACAAAAAAGGAGATATTCTGAAAGGTTTTAAATGTGTTTGCCCATAAAACAACATTGGACCCCATTGACTTTCGTGGTTATGACATGCTTTGAAAAGCAAGAGATTAAATCCTAGAGAAAAAGTTCTCGGTTTATGGTCTAGATTTGTAATGTGTAAATGAATGCCAGCAGAGTGCTTGATTTTAGTGAGCCAAGTGGGTCATTTGCCCCTTGTCTGTAATGTGCTTACGGTGTGATTGATAAGCAGAGTGACAACTGTCAGTTATCTTCATTGGGTAAGACAGACCTATTTTAATGTCGCCTTCACTGGCCTTAATACAGTGAAATGCAGCATAGAGCGATGTCAACAATGTGTTGTACTGCTTTTACTCATAATGGTAGAAGTAAAATCATGAAATGTGCAAATAGCTTCCTTTGAACGTGTTTTTTTTTTCTTTCAAACTACTAACAGGGGGCGTATGAAACAAATTGAGGCCAAATTTAGTGTGCAGTTTAAGATGCCTAATGTTATCGCTATCTGATCTGAAACCACCCAGGATGTCTTGTCCTCAGACACCTTTATTATAGTTTTGCTTACATGAGGAGTCATTTTCAGGGCAATGATGTTTACTGGACCACAGTGGCTAAATGAATCACACCCAGACTGTTTACACCCAGACAGACTAACTCTGAAGGTGATTAAACTACAGGGCATCTACCAGTACCACATTAATCACACCATGCGCCTAATTATAATGATGTTGGGGAAATGTTGCCATCTTGTGGTGTGTATTTCATGAGTGATGAATGTATACTTCGTTCTGCACCAAACTTCATCCTCGCTAATTATTGACATCCACATTAGAACATGAGTATGTTTTTTTTGTTGCTAAGGTATCACAAAAATACATGAATAAAGAGCAAATGTACAGATTACCCATAAAGCCTACCGTATCATATTCCTTCTAAATTTTCAACATGATTAAATCTTTGCTTAAAAACCTTTCACAATTGTTGACTACATGCTTTCTTCCCTCTGATTAATAGTTCATACTTTTTTTAGCAAGTAAAAGGCGTATATATAGGTCAATATAATTGTAAAAACGTCCACCTTCAGGCTGTGATGCATATGTATTTTTACTTTGTAAAAATCAAGAATAACTTTTATATTGTTAGTAATATTTTAAGATGACCACTTACTGGACTGAAGCAACTTTACCTGATTATCCATACATAATATTTTAGAAACATTTTAACATGATACAAAATTAATCACATAGGATACATCAAGCTTTTGTGGAACGCATTGGATTCTCTGTCCTTTACAGAGTTAACATATAGTACAAATAACTAGGAACGAAATGCACCATAAAATATATGAGAAGAAAAAACATCTCAAGTACATTGGAACCTTTTACAAAATAAATGTCGAAGGCAAAACCTAAATTGTCATTGTTTAGCTACTCACCCTCATGTTGTCCCAATCCTGTAGGACTTTATTTCTTCTGTGAAACACAAAAGGAGAAGTTAGAAAGTTTGGGACTGACACAGCCTAATTCACCATTTGTAGTAGGCTACTTTCACTGGATTGTTTATCCATTCAATAAAAGTGAATGGCTTATGTGTATCATAAACTGATATAATTTTGCAGCATACAGAAGAAAGGCATAATCATGAGTAAATCAGAATAGTTAATTCTTCATTTATTTTTGGATTATATATCCCCTTAAGAGATATCTCACTGACACTCCTCAAATGACCTCCTTGTGTTGGCTGATAACAAAGCACTTCCGATTGTGCATCCATGGTAACCTTTATGTTGACGGAAACTCCACAATGCAACAAACTTTTCTCAGTTTGAAGCAAGGAGTTCAAAAAACCGTTAGATTACGAATGACGTGTCAAAACTACGATAAACGACAACATGCGCTATCACTTAAAAACTGATTTGTAATTATAATTTAGGTATGAACACGTAGTTTTGTTTGGCGTTTCCTCGTAGTTCAAGCAATACGAACGAATTTTAAACACATTCATGTATGTTTAAACGGGACAAACCTTCTTTCAGTGGCTGAAATGCCGACCTCGTCAGCGGCATTTAACGTTAGCTCTCGGGCGGAGGATGTTTTGAGGAGGTACAATGCTCTCCCTCCTATCCCAAGCCCACCGGTTCAGGAGGGAGGGTCAGGTCTTCCAGAGAGCAGGCTGACCGTGAGGAGGAAACTCCTGCGATACAGAAGGAGCAAGGAACAGCGACAACAGGTCCAAAAAATGATGTAAGTTAAGAGCTTTCTTTGTTGGTTTAATTTAACGTTATTTTATTGTTTTATTGTTAATAGGTTATTCACAATAAACCTGTGCGTTTCATTTAACGTTAAAATAAAAATGTTGAACTGAACCGTTGAAAGGTTTGTTGTCTCGGTTTTTTTTTTTTTTTAAAGAAATGAGTCATTTTATTCAGCAAGGATGCATAACACTAAAGAGATGACACTAAAGAGATGTATAACGTTAGAAAAGATTTAAGTAATATGTATTTTTTTACTATTCATCAAAGAATCCTGAAAGAAAAAAATCAGCATTTTAGAATTATTTTTGAAGGATCACGTGACACTGGAGACAGGCGTAATGATGCTGAAAATCCAGCTTTGCCATCACAGGAATAAATAACATTAAAATATATTAATATATATAAAAATATTTTAAATGTAATAATTTTCACATAGTACTGTTTCTAAAACATTTTAAAAAAATCTTACAGACCCCAAACTTTTGAAATGGAGTCAGTGTGTATATTGCTTAAAGTGTTCCACTTTTGTAATCACATTTTACCTTTTTGTTGCAGGTCACTTAAATTTGTTAAGTTTTAATGTAGGCCTTAAGTGACCACTTAATTAATGTATAATAATAACAATAGCATGTGTAATAATTAATCAAATATTTGAAAAATGTACTTTAGCTTTAGATGAAAAAATAAATAAATAAAATGAATTTGGATATCGCTGCTGTTTATGCTTGTCAACTACCTGAATATTTGTCATTGGGTGTTTTATAAAAGAGTCATATTGTAATGTGATATCTGTAATTGTGTTAGAGTTGACAGGGCAATGCAAGCTTACATGAAGGCCAAGAAAGCCGGAAAGCCATCTCCTTCATCTCCTGAACCAGAGCTTCCCTCAACTGTATGAACATTTTACTTGCTCATACATCTCACACACTTTAAGTAGTCTCATATACATGCATTGTATTTGTTAATAATATAATTAAATTTTGTTTTCTAGATGATCAGCGAAGAGAGGAAGCAATATGTATGCAATTATATTTTACCTCATAATACACCTCTTTTATTACATAGTGGATCTTTTCATTTAATTGTGTTTTATACTTTTCCCTCCCCGTTGTCCTTGTAGATGAACTACTTGTTCCTGAAAGAGTGTGTTGAGCAAAGTCCTGTTGCACCATTTCAACAACAGTGGCTGGATGCCATGTTGGCCCTTGTGCCCCATCGGCTCTATCAGGAGCCCAGCAGAGAAAAGTTGCTTGAAGACATATGCAAGGAGGTCGGTGAGACCTATCTCAAAGTCATGATCAAGCACAGAGGTGAGTCAAATATTGTCTCTGGAATATAATCACATTAAAACATCACATTATCATTGACACTGACGTCTTTGTCAGTGTCAATGATAATGTGATCATTGACAATGTTAAATGATGATTCTCTTGTGATTTAACAAGGACATTTTCCTGAAAACTAACCTCACACATGACTAGAGATTTACAGAAAATAATATAAAAGCTAGATCTGTTTTGTGTGTTTTAAAGTTTTTATGTAGAAACTGGGGCTTTATTAGTTTGTTATTAATGTTTTTTTACTAGTAAGCACTACACTGAAAGATCCGCGGTCAACTGACACGATTTCTCAAGAAAGCAACAGATCTGCTGAGTAAGTGTGCACATTTTTACAAAGAAAAATGTGCATGTTCTAGCAACATTTAACATAATTATCTTAATATGGCCAGTTTATAAAGTGTCTTATGACCTTGGTTTTGCTTCACCAGGATTCTAGATTTCTCCTGTCCATGGCATGACAGCTTTGTGCAGAGTCGAAAAGTGATACAAAAGAATCTACACATATTGCATCCAGCCATGAAGAGTATCCTTGATATTTGCTACAGTACATTCTCCCACCTGCTCCTTATTGATCTCTCAGACTGCAGGTACTGCTTGATGATGATGATGATGATGTTTGGGATCTTGGTCACTCTTTTTCTGATTACATGCTGTGTATTTGTTGCCTGGGTCAATGGTATATTACATTTACTAAATGATGAAAAGGAGAATATTGCACAAAATATGCAATCTTTTATATTCATGTTGGTTTCAAACATTATTAAAAAGCTTTTACGGCTTTTTAAAAAATGTGATGTGCAACCATCATAAAGTGTTGCACAACGCTAACACTAACCTCTGGACAGTCACACCACTTATATTAAGACTATAAGTAGTAATATAAATTGAAATTTCAATGACTAATGTGTTTCTTGAAACCTGTGTTAAAGGTCCACAGGACATTTAGACTGCGAGAGTCTGAAGAACAAAGTAGCTGTGACGTGTGAGCGAGTCGAGGACACACTCATGAAAGCCTGGTACCCCAAAGTCATTCACCTGCTCACCAGCAAAGGCACTCTGCTGAAAGTCAAACCCAAAAAGCTTGACTCCTTTTACAACTGTGCCACAACCCTTATATCCAATCAGGTGAGTTGCTGAGTATTGTTTTTCATGTAGTTTCATATCTGCTAGCAGTAACTATGAGATTTATTTCCCAACTGTTAGTGTTTTTGTGTGCCTAAGGCTAATTAAATCATTTGTTATGTTTTTCTTATAGCTAAAGGCTCTAGTTGAGAGGAGTGTGGTGACTTTTGTCAACTTGTTTGATCCCCTCAACATCACCAAACTCCCCCTATTCAAGATGGACTTGATATTTGATGACGAGAAGATGGATTTTTATCCTAGTTTTCATGATCTTGAGCAGGCTGTGCTTGAAATGGCAAACCTGATCAGCAATACTATGCAGGTTTGGAAATATGTTGTGCAATTGGTTTACGCATTTTTATTCTGACTATGTAGATAATAAGGATCGATCTATGTGCACATTCAATATTAAGCCCTGCCTGTCCCACAGAAAGTGCAGACAATCCAGTCATGGCTAGCAGAAGGCAACGTTTCTTTAGTGGATGCTAAGCTCTCAGATGATGTTCAGATGTGGGCAGAGACCACTCTTAGGAATGCTGTAAGGATAAACTTGGATGGACCTGCCAAACACTTCCAGAGCTATGGTGAGTAACCAAAACCCAAAAAAACACTAAACCCACTTAGACTTTTACTTAGACTTACAGTTTTTATGGCTACTGTTCTGCTGAATGCCTTTTTTTATCTTTTATTATCATTTAGTTGACAGCTATGACTGGTTAGTCAATGGGACGGCACAGTCTCAGGTGGAAAAATTAATTGAAGAAGAGCATTCTTTCGATGAGTACACTAAGGTCTGCTCAAATTAATTTCAAAACATTATGTGCACTAATGTTCAAAAGTTTAGGGTCGGTAAGATTTTGTTTGTTTTGTTTTTTAAAAGCTGTCAAAATCATATCATTATTAAAATAATTGTTTTCTATTGGAATATATAAAAATGTATTCCTGTGATGGAAATACTGAATTTTCAGCAGCCACCCAGCAAACACTGAACGTTCCACTAACTTTCCCAAATGGTCCCGTGAGGTTATTTTTTTTTGGGGGGGGGACCAAACAAGAACGTTATAAGAACGTTCCATGTAGGTTATTTTTAGGTTCCGTTTTTATAACGTAAGGACAATGTTCCGGGAACATTCCCTTAACCTTCAGGCAAAGTTCTAGGAACGTTCTGGGAACCAAAAACGAACGTTCCCAGAACCTAAATTTGTTCCTCCAGTCTACAGTGTCACATTATCCTTCAGAAATCACTCTAATATGCTGATTTGCTACTCAAGAAACATTTATTATTATTATTAATATTGAAAACAAGTTTGCAATGTGACATATACTATGTAGAAGTTAAAATCGTACTGACAACAAACTATTGAATGGTAATGCATTTTTGATTATATACTAAGGTGTTTGCTTTTATTGTTTTGTGATTAATCCCTTTTACACTAAATGTTTGTGTATTCTTAAATCTTAAATGGCTGCATGTCAGCAAGTGGAAAGGTTTCGGGCGCTGTCACAAGAGATATCTGGTCTTCCCTCTTTGATCCATTTTGACATGGTGCGACTGGACTGTGAGGAGCTCAAACAAAGTCTTGCAAAAAAAGCGAAAACCCTTTCCGAAATCATTGTGGGAAAGCTCGTCAGCTCACAACATCAATCCAGTCTTCAGTAAGATCAGTGTTTTGCCAATGTGTTTGTCATTTATTGACCAAAATGAACATTATTCATTCACCTTTATGTCTCCCAAAACCTGTGAAATTTTAAGGTGAAATATACTGTATATCTGAAATTTAGTGAAGACTTGTTGTTTTTTCAGGATTTGTAAAGAGTTTGAGGCCATTCAGGACAGGGTTTTGAAAGTCCCTGAAACAACCGAGGACATGATAGAAATGATTACTTACATCAATCAGGTGAAAACCAAGGGAATAGTGGAGCTGAACAATAAGATAATGGTGGGTACCTCAGAACTATTTACTTTGACATGTTTTTAGTCAGGATAACAATTCAAATGATTACTTTTAAAAATATTTTTCCCCAGGAAATACAGCACAGGATGAATTATTTGATGAATGTACATATTTTTGAACCAGAGCAACTAGAACTGAATGCCACAGTAGTGCTCTGGCCACAAAACATTTACCCCATCTTTGATCAAAGTGATGAGGTGAATATTTATCCAGAGATGGATTTAAATGGATATTCATTATATAAACTTTAAGATTTCTGTTGGAAGGACTTACACAATTGTTTTTGTAGGTGATGGAAAAAGGGAAGCAAAAGAGTCAGCAGGAACTTCTTGGTCGAAGAGAGAAGCTGCTGCTAGAACTAGAGAAAGTAGGCCGCAGGATCGAGGAATTTGCAGAGTGCTCTGAGCTCAATATGATTCAACAGGTATAACTGAAATGTTCAGTTTATTTGTCCAGTTAAAGAAATAGTTCACCCCAAATTAACGTTTTGTCAGTCCCATATACCATGAAACACCAATGGATATCTGTCTGGTAGAACCTCCACGCTTCTGCTCTCCATACTTTACGATACTTTGTACTTTTCTTTTTTGGAGATTGTTATGGTACATCACCATCAATTTTATTGTTTGGAAAACAGCATGGATACTGTGTTTAAGATCTCTTGTGTTTCATGAAAGTAAAGTCAATACATAGTTGGTATGACATGAAGGTGAGAAAATTACTACAAAACTTTTTTTTGGCAAAACCCTTTCTTTCATCTAACCTTTCATGATTATTTGACTTCTGAAAGATAGTATTGCGATACTTCCTCTCCTTTGCAGTATGCTTCTGATGTGAGAACAGTGCAGAAAAGGATCCAGGACATCGAAGAATCAATTGTCTTTATCAACAAAGAAGAAGCCCTTTACAAGTGGGACCAAACCTTATACCCAGAAGTGGAGGTGATGAAGGAAACTATTGAGCCCTATCAGAAGCTCTTCAACTTGGTTCTGAAATGGCAACGCACAAGAAAGAAGTTTGTGGATTCATGTTCCTCTGATCCATAATCATAAATTGCATCACTTTATTGCCACTATTTTCAGACAGTTTCTTTTCCTCTGTTCTTAAAGAATGCTATCTTGTCTTGTCATCTGTGTGTAGATGGATGGACGGGTCTTTCTTGGATTTAAATGGTGAGACTATCGAGCTGGAGGTTGAAGAGTACATCAGAGAACTATACAAGATGCAGAAGTTCTTACTGCAGAAACAAAAGAAGGCTGAGCAAGAAACGGAGAAAAAATCAGGACAAAAGAAGAAGCCCAAAAAAGAAGAAGAAGAAGACAAACAGGAGAGTGCCACTATTAACATCTGCTCAAGTGTTGTAGAGCAAGTCAAAGAGTTCAAGGTAATGTTTCCACCCTACAGATTAAAGGGTTGGTTCATCCAAAAATGAACATTAATTTACTTACCCTCATGGAATTGCATGTAGGAAGATAAATTACAGAATTTTTATGTTTTATATTCTTAGGAGTACATTCCCTTGGTGTCCATCCTGTGTAACCCCGGGATCAGACCTCGGCACTGGGAGCAAATGTCAGAAATTGCGGGCCATGACTTGACCCCTGATTCTGGAAGCAGTCTGCGCAAAATCCTCAAACAGAACCTCAACCCGTACCTGGAACTTTTTGAAAGCATCAGTGCAGGAGCCAGCAAAGTAATAACACTGTGAATCCACCCTAGATGATTTTATATTTTAAAACACCTCACATATTTTTTCAAACTGTTCACTTTCAGGAATTCGCTCTGGAGAGGGCCATGCATAATATGGTGGAGGTTTGGGAGACGGTGTCATTTCAATATCATCCATACAGGGACAGTGGCGTGTCCATTCTGTCCTCTGTGGATGAGATTCAAACCATGCTAGATGACCAGATAGTGAAAACCCAAACCATGAGAGGGTCTCCTTTCATCAAGCCTTTCGAGACAGAAATCAAGGTGAAATAGTTGAAGGATGAGCATTTCAAGTCATCTTGTAACATAAAAATGAGTCATTTTGAATTTTGTTTTATTCACAATCACAAATGTGAATAACAGTTTCTAAACAAGCTTGCTTCAAAAACCTATGCATTTCCTTTATGGATTAATAAAAAATTAAATAAATAAAGGAATTAATTCATCTGATAAACTTTTCTACTCACCTGAAGCTTAATGCACATATAAAAACTTTTGTGTCTAAATAAAGACTACTGGGTTTTTATTGATTTTCCTGTTCTTAGCAACTGGTTTAGTTTGTGCATAAGAAATATTCAGACAGAAATTCAAGTAAAGAACATTTTGTGAGCTAATTTCTGGTCTGTTAGTTTTCTTCATCATGGTTAAGGGATACTGTGTTAATTTAGAAAGACTAATTTAGATTTTTGCTGATTTAAACCAGGTCTGGGAGGAGCGTTTGATCCGTATCCAAGACACTATAGATGAGTGGCTGAAGGTACAACATCAGTGGTTATACCTGGAGCCCATCTTCAGCTCAGAGGATATAATGAAGCAGATGCCTGAGGAGGGCCGTCTCTTCCAGATTGTAAACAAACACTGGAAGGAGGTCATGACACACTGTGTGAAGGACCCAAAGGTGATGAAACAGACAAAATATAAATAATAATAAAAATTGGAAATCATTTTGCTCACATTCAAGCTCATTCATCGATTTTATTTTATGTTTGAAAGAAACTAATACCAATAATCCCCCCATTTGGACAGATTTTACCTGCAACCTCTCTGCCTGGCTTGTTTGAAAGACTACAAGAGTCCTACAACCTCCTTGAGAACATTATGAAGGGCCTGAATGCATACCTTGAAAAGAAAAGATTGTTTTTTCCACGGTAATAAAAAAAAATCAGGTTCCATACTCACCACTTAGAGAAAAATGTAATTGCTATTTGTTTGATCATTCAGACAAGATTCAGGACAGCAACACTAGCTTAACTAATTATGTGAGTTTGGGGTGTTGTGTTATTTTTTTGGACCAATGGTATACAGGAGTTTCATTCAGGAAACATGTTTGGAAATAGTCATTATATTTGCAGTGCTGTTTAGTGATATTGCAGTATATTTTGCAAATTCTCATATTTACAATTACCCTTTTAGCTTTTATCATTTTTATTAGCTTTTGGTTTTATAAATATTTGCATTTAGCTTTAAAATGATTTAATTTATTTCTAATTTATTTATTTCTATTTAATTATTATTATTTTTTATATTATTTTAGTTTGTCATTTTATTATTGAATTTTCTCTTTTTTAATTTATTTGCAAAGGCAACATTTCTAGTTTTCATTTATGTTTTTCAGCTAATATTTATAATTATTTGAGCTTTATTTTAGTTATGGAAAACCATTTAAATAGTTTAGTTTTAGGTGACAATATAAAAACTGTACACCTCATCATACTATCAAACTGCCATGGAATTCAACCTCTATATGTATAAATAATCGTTTTCACACTCTGTAGATTCTTTTTCCTGTCAAATGATGAGATGCTGGAGATACTCTCAGAAACCAAAGATCCCACGCGAGTGCAACCTCACTTAAAGAAATGCTTTGAGGGCATCGCCAAACTGGACTTTCTGCCCAACCTGGACATCCAGGCCATGTACAGCAGTGAGGGGGAGCGTGTGGAGCTCATCGAGAGGATCTCTACCTCTGAAGCACGAGGAGCCGTGGAAAAGTGGCTGCTGCAGGTGGAAGACATCATGCTGAGAAGCGTCAGGGATGTGATCTATCACTCCAGGCTGGTAAAACTCATGTTTTGCTATTTGCAATTTTTGTTTAAAATTCTTTAATCTTATTACATTTATGCACCATGTTACTGTGATGGATGTGTTCAGGCTTATCCAGACACTAAAAGGAGTCAATGGGTACGTGAGTGGCCTGGACAGGTGGTCCTCTGCACTTCTCAGATGTATTGGACACTTGAAGTACATGAGGCCATCAGGAGTGGAGCTAATGTAAGGAAACCACTCAGTGGGCCATTGAATTCTCTACTTATTTTGCTCTTTGTCTGATAAGATAAGATGTTGATGATTTCACAGGGTCTGAAGAACTACTATGAGCAGCTGCAGAATCAGCTGAATGATATTGTGGAGCTGGTGAGGGGGACGCTGCCCAAGCAGACACGCACCACTCTTGGAGCGCTAGTGACCATAGATGTGCACGCGAGGGATGTTGTCATGGAGATGATAGAGAAAGGTTCTCTTGTTTAGATTTAATATGCATGGTAGCTGACATTATGTAGTTTGTAAAGCAATAATTCCATAATCTCTAAAAACATTTTAAAGTTATTTTTAATATATGGCAAAATTATTTGAATTTGTGGTTAATATATTGTACTGTGGGTTTCTTTTAACATCCATTTCAGGAGTTTCAAGTGAGACAGATTTTCAGTGGCTTGCCCAGCTACGCTACTATTGGGCTAACGAGAATGTTCGTGTTCGCATTATAAACTGTGATGTCAAGTACGCTTATGAATACCTTGGAAACTCTCCTCGCCTGGTCATCACACCTTTAACAGACAGATGCTACCGAACTTTGGTATATTTAATGGCTAATTTATTTTTTGCTATTTATTATGCTATGAGAATACAGAAAATACTCAGCTTTGACACAACTCCTACAACAATAATCAAATTAACAGTAATCATGCTAGCAACTCTATTTTTTGTGATTGTTTTGAGGCATAATTATTTTCTTTTCTAATATCTGGCTTACTGTTCTCTTTCAAAGATTGGAGCATTTTTCTTGAATTTGGGTGGAGCTCCCGAGGGACCTGCAGGCACAGGCAAAACTGAAACCACCAAAGATCTGGCCAAAGCTCTTGCTGTTCAATGTGTGGTGTTTAACTGCTCAGATGGCCTTGATTACCTAGCCATGGGGAAGGTGACAGTTTTTTACATTTCAAACATAAAGCTGCTCTTCTGTAATACACCAAAGACTCGTCCATGACCAACTTATCTGGTTATTCCTCAGAAACTTACACTCAGAAATCTCTTACACTCTAATTTTATTCACTAGTTTATCTATAATTTACTCAATGGGCTCTGTGAATAACATGAAAATGTATTCTTTCCTAGTTCTTCAAGGGATTGGCGTCTACTGGTGCCTGGGCTTGCTTTGACGAATTTAACCGGATTGAGTTGGAGGTGCTTTCGGTGGTGGCTCAGCAGATCCTGTGTATTCAGAGGGCCATCGAAATGAAACTTGAACATTTTGACTTCGAGGGCACAGTGTTACGCCTCAACCCCAACTGTTTTGTCGCCATCACTATGAACCCTGGATACGCTGGCCGATCTGAACTTCCTGATAATCTCAAGGTGTTTTTTTTTATTATGTCTACCTTGTTTCATTAACATCAGGCAATGAGATGTGGCTTTAACTATACTATTCTGTTTTCATGTTATCAGGTCTTGTTTAGAACCGTGGCAATGATGGTGCCCAACTATGCACTGATCGCTGAGATCTCCTTATACTCGTATGGCTTCCTCAATGCTAAGCCTCTCTCAGTGAAGATTGTGATGACCTACAGGCTGTGCTCTGAGCAGCTATCTTCTCAGTTTCACTATGACTATGGCATGAGAGCTGTTAAGGCAGTGCTGGTGGCTGCTGGCAACCTCAAACTCAAATTTCCAGATGAAAATGAGGATATTCTTGTAAGTAAATTAAATGGAAGAATAGTTAGCATAGTATCTTATACCCTAAGTTGGCTGAAATCTGATATGTTATCCTCATTCTGTTGATAGCTTCTCCGGTCCATCAAGGATGTCAATGAGCCTAAGTTTCTTTCCCATGATATCCCTCTTTTCAATGGAATCACCAGTGACCTGTTCCCAGGAATTTCTCTGCCTGTGGCAGATTATAAGGTATGTTTTTGCTTGTTTGTTTAGCTTCTCATTTAGATTGCTTTAGAAAAATAAGAGATTTCAATGACATCTTTGTTCATGTGCACTAGTTGTTCCTGGAATGTGCTCAAAAGTGCTGCAAAAATCACAATGTGCAACCTGTCGAGGCTTTCCTAGACAAAATGATTCAAACGTATGAGATGATGATAGTTCGTCATGGGTAAGTGTGTAAGCTGATTTATATCTGATGGTAAGGTTGGACCAAATAATAAAATATTCCCTTGACTTAAAATATTCCATAGGTTCATGCTTGTTGGAGAACCATTTGCTGGAAAAACCAAAGTACTTCATGTTCTTGCTGATACTTTGACCCTGATGAATGAGTTGGGCTATAATGATGAAGAAAAAGTATTGTACCAAACTGTCAATCCTAAATCTATTACCATGGGTCAACTGTTTGGTCAGTTTGATCCTGTGTCCCATGAGGTGAGAGTTTGAAATCTACATCAGTCAGGTTATAAAAAACAACAGTTTGTTTATTTGTTCATTTTTTCACCTGTTCGTTTCGGTTTCATCAGTGGACTGATGGGATTGTGGCAAACACCTTTCGAGAATTTGCCTCCAGTGAGACCCCAGACAGGAAATGGGTGGTGTTTGATGGCCCCATAGACACGCTGTGGATTGAAAGCATGAACACTGTGCTGGATGACAACAAAAAGGCAATTATATTATATCTCAACAGAAAAAAATATATAGATATGCCTTATATCAATGTTGTTGGAGTATTTGTTATTAAACAGGAGGCTCGTGGCTGTCGTCATTGAAATTTTGTTTTGTATTAGCTATGCCTTATGAGTGGGGAGATTATTCAGATGTCCAATCAAATGAGTCTGATATTTGAGGCCATGGATTTGTCGCAAGCCTCTGTAAGTCAGCCTGTCTCAATATTCACTATTACTAGCCACTTTAGCATCATGAGCCATGATCTATAGCATGCTAACAAATTCTGATTTCTGAAATAGCCAGCCACAGTGAGTCGCTGTGGAATGATCTACATGGAGCCGTCTCAGCTAGGATGGTCTCCTCTGGTGTTATCATGGATGAGAAAACTTCCTGAACCACTTCAGGCGCAAGACAATTTCACACTTCTGCAGCAGCTCTTTGAGTGGTTACTTCCTCCCGCACTTGTTTTGTTACGCAAACAATGCCGGGTAATTGCTTCACGTTATGAATTGCATAAAGCATAACCATGTTATATTATTTTGATCTTAGATGTTGTCAACAAATCAGTAGGAGCTCATTGAGTTAAATTAAGTTTCATATTCCAGGAGGTCATTCCCACTAGCAACAGTAATACTGTTGTGTCTCTAACACGACTCTTTGAGATGTTGCTGACTGGACCTTTACATGAAGACCCAGGGAACAAAAACATACGCACATGGATCATGGTAATTATTAATTTAAAAGGCACAATATAAAACTTTTCACAACACAGCTGAATGTAAACATGAATTTTGGCCTATGCAGGCTGCTTTTGCCTTTGCCCTGGTGTGGTCTGTCGGCGGTTGCTGTGATACAGACAGTCGCAGTCGATTTGATCAGTTTCTGAGGGAAATGATCTCAAGAAGTGCAAAAGACTACCCCATACCTGCTACTGTGTCAAGATGGGAATGTCCCTTTGACGAAAAAGGTCTTGTCTATGACTACAGTTATGAGGTTGGTAAATAAGCGTTTAGTAATATGAGAATTTCAGACCTATTACTCCAGATAATGACTCTTTTCCCCTTCAAATTAAGTTCAAAGGAAAAGGACGTTGGGTACACTGGAATGAGTCGATCAGAAATGTTCCATTGGGGGACAAGAACACCAAAGTACAGGATATTATTGTCCCCACAATTGACACTGTACGATACACTTATCTGATGGACCTCTGCATTCAATTTGGGATGTAAGTATTCTTTTTTATTGTCTTGAAAAACATTAGACCAGTGCTCCTCAACCACTTTGTCTTTTAAAGACCACCCCTTGTCCAACACAATACACCCTATACAGGCTAAGATGCTATAATTATAAAGCTGCTTGTTTATGGCTTCTGCTTGTATTAACAGAAACATTTTAATTTAGATTAGAGTTACACTAAATTAATAAATTATAAATAAAATATTAAACAAAAGTCGTTTTGTGGCTCCCTTGGAAGTTTGCAGAGGCCCTTGGCCCCCTGTTTTAGAACCTCTGCATTAGGACCAATTTTTTCTTTTTTTTAGCTTTGATAGTTAAGCTATAGATTTTGTTTTATTACCTTTATCCAATCTCATCTAATTTTTCTATTGAACTTAGGCCTCTTTTGCTCGTCGGCCCCACTGGCACTGGAAAATCTGTTTATGTGAAAGAAAAATTAATGAACAATCTCGACAAAGACCTTTTCCTTCCCTTCTTCATCAACTTCTCAGCTCGCACCAGTGCCAGTCAGACCCAGGTAGCCACAATTACCATGATGTCAATATATTAGAATGATCCCACTGACTCTATGACTGGTTCTCCATGACACAAACTCTCTTTCTATCCTCTAGAACATTATTATGTCTAGACTAGACAAAAGGCGAAAGGGAGTGTATGGACCTCCCATGGGAAAGAAATGCATCATTTTTGTGGATGACATGAATATGCCTGCAAAAGAGGTGTTTGGTGCACAACCTCCAATTGAGCTGCTTCGTCAATATTTTGACCATGGGAACTGGTAAACTAAACTACACTATAAATACAGTACACTATAAATCAGTATTTTCTGTCCTAGTCTTTTGATTCTTCTTTTATAATCAAGTCCTTTTGCTGTAGGTATGATCTCAAGGACACCTCAAAAATCACACTTATGGACATACAACTGATCTCTGCGATGGGCCCTCCTGGTGGTGGGAGGAACGCCGTGACTCCTCGTTTCCTTCGCCATTTTAACATCTGCAGCATCAATTCATTCAGCGATGAGACCATGGTGCGCATTTTCTCTAATGTTGTGACCTTTTACCTCCGGACCAATGATTTCCCACCTGACTGCTTCACGATTGGTAATCAGATAGTCACTGCAACACTTGAGGTGAGTCATGGGGTTAAAAGGCAATTAAAGGATTAGTTCACCCAAATATTAATTCTGTCATTAATTGTTCACCTACATGTTGCTCCAAACCCGTAAGACCTTTGTTCATCTTTGGAACACAATTTAAGATATTTTGATGAATTTGGAGAGCTCTCTGACCCCTCTAAAGACAGTATAGACTCTATAGACCCCTCTATTACTCCAGTCTTCAGTGTCACATAATCTTTCAGAAATCCTTTTAAAATGCTGATTTGGTGTTCACGAAACATTCCTTATTATTATCAATGGTGAAAACAGCTCTGCTGCTTAATATTTTTGTGGAAACCATGATGCATTTTTTTATGAATAGGAAGTTTAACATTTCTTTGAGATAGAAATGTTTTGCAACAATGTAAAGATCTCGACTGTAAATTTTGATCAATTAAATGCATCCTTGCTTAACAAAATAGTGAATTTCTTAAGAAATTAAAAGCTTACTGATCCTAAACTTTTTTGTGTGAAATAGGTTTATAAAAAGGCCATCGAAAATCTCCTTCCCACTCCAGCTAAGTCTCATTACACTTTCAACCTAAGAGATTTCTCAAGAGTGGTGCAGGGCTGCCTGCTACTGAAGAAGGATTCACTTGCAGACAAGCGAACAATGATCCGGCTTTTTGTACACGAAGTGTACCGCGTCTTCTATGACCGCCTTGTGGACGACCAGGACCGAGCCTGGCTCTTCACACTCATAAGCAATATTGTGAAGCAGCATTTCAAGGAGAACTTTGAAAAAGTCTTTGAACATCTGAAGGATGGTGACAAACTTGTACGTCAAAATAACGTATATTATCTTATGATGTATGTGATGAATATGAAGGAACTTCTGACCCTGTGAAACCAAAGATGATTAGTTTTTTGTATGTTTTTTCCCTCAGCTTTGTGATGAGAATATGCGGAACATGCTATTTGGCGATTATATGACCCCTGACGTGGATGAAAGTGAGAGGCTGTATGCAGAGGTTCCCTCCATTGAGCGTTTTGGTGAGGTGGTAGAAGCCTGTCTGGAGGAGTACAACCAAACCCACAAGAACCGCATGAACTTGGTCATATTCCGGTACCTTTGCAAAAGCGCATGATGTAACATACTGTGATTCTCCAATAAGAGGAATCGATCAAAAGTCTGACAGTGTTGATTGATTGTCTCCCTTGTTCTGTGCAGTTACGTTCTGGAGCACCTGTCCAGGATCAGCCGTGTGTTAAAACAGCCTGGTGGAAATGCTCTGTTGGTTGGAGTTGGAGGCAGCGGCCGTCAGTCCATCACCAGGCTTGCCACTTTTATGGCTAATATGACTTTGTTCCAACCTGAGATCTCCAAAAGCTATGGCATGAATGACTGGAGAGATGATCTGAAGGTATTTTGTTCATTATTTACTCACCATCATGTCATTCCAAACCTCTAAGCTGTTATTGTTTTAATGGAACACGTGTTTTTTAATGAATCTTAATGCAGCTATTTCCATACCACAAGAATTTGTGGGAATGTGAAGATACAAAAAAAGCACAAAAACCACCATTTAAGCACCATAATAGTAATACATACTACTCATGTGCAATATCCAAGTGTATATTACAATATTTCTGTAGCTTGACAGCACTCACATGCCACTTTGAACTTTTGATATATGGTTAAGCTCTATGTGAAGATTATATAAGAAGGCAAATGTGCCCCCTAATGGATTTTGTATTGTCTAGCGCCTGATGAAGAATGCTGGAGTAAAGGGCCAGAAAATGGTGTTCTTGCTCACTGATGCTCAGATAAAGGATGAAGCCTTTTTAGAAGATGTGGACAGCATTTTAAACACTGGAGAGGTCCCAAATATTTTTGCTGTGGATGAGAAGCAAGAAATCATGGAGGTAAGATATCCATCTAAAACTGTTTATTCATATTGTAAGAAAATTATATATATTTTTTTTCTGTGGGTTCTTCTCTGTGTCCACTACAGGGTGTACGGCCCATTGCTCAGGCTGGGAATAAAAATGTGGATTTTAGCCCTCTGGCTCTGTTTGCTTATTTTGTGAATCGCTGCAGAGAGAACCTACATATAGTAGTGGCCTTCAGCCCAATAGGAGATGCCTTCCGAAACCGCCTCAGACAGTTCCCTTCCCTCATTAACTGCTGCACCATAGATTGGTTTCAGGTAAGGTTTGGAGATGGTTAAGCATTTTAGTAATTATGGTCATTTTGAATATAAACCTTCTCTGAAAGTGAATTTAAAGTTCAGTTTCTGATCTCCCCAGCCATGGCCTGAAGAGGCTTTGGAGCGAGTGGCCAATAAGTTTTTGGAGACATTGGAGCTGAGTGATCTTGAGCGTCAGGAAATCGTGCCGATCTGCAAGACCTTCCATACTTCTGCCATTGATCTGTCTCACAGGTATGATGCTGAAGCTAACATAGAGGTAGATCCTCCAAAAATCACTGAAGATGGGTTAACAATTTCTTTAACTTGTGCACAAGCACTTTCTAATGTTGAACAGTAAAGTTATGACAAATATTCTTTCAGGCAAGAGTAAAATTGTGTAATATATTTGCAGGTTCTTGTCAGAGCTGGGTCGCCATAACTATGTGACTCCTACTTCCTACTTGGAGCTCATAGCTGCCTTCAGAATTCTTCTCACTCAAAAACGAGACACTGTTATGAGTGCTAAAAACAGATATACAAATGGACTGGACAAATTAGCTTTTGCAGAGTCTCAGGTAATGTTTTGGAAATAATGTACTGAAGAAAGTAGCAGATAGTTGCATATTTTTTCAATCCATACAGTGGTGTATTTAATACTGAAATGGAAATCCTCATAGCATTTTAAATTATAAGTGATTTTAATGTATCTATGGTGGTTTAGGTGGGTGAAATGAAGAAGGAGCTGGTGGACTTGCAGCCTAAACTTGAGCAGGCTAAGATTGACAACACCAAAATAATGAAAGTAAGAAACAGTAACGTCTATCATACAGTATCTGTGTTTAAAGCAAATGTTCATTTGTTCATTTTGTACTGCCAAATGTATCATTTACAGTGTTTCTGTTGTTCTTATTGTAGTTTTTCAGGTATTTTGACTTTATTTTGATAAAAGTTTTTTGGGTTACTATACATGTTTCTCTTTTGCAGGTGATAGAGGTTGAGTCAGTGGAGGTTGAGGCGAAGAGCAAACTTGTCCGTGTGGATGAAGAAACTGCTACTATAAAAGCGAATGAAGCCCAGGCTTTGAAGAATGAGTGTGAGAGTGACTTGGCTGAGGCCATTCCTGCACTGGAGGCTGCTCTGTCTGCCCTGGACACACTCAAGGTCAACTATATATTTTACATACTGCTTTTTTACTTACTAAATACATGCAAGGAAGAGAATACCTGTCAGAAGTTAAGTATGCAAATGAATGTAATAATTTAGTATGCACTGATGTCAGTTATTCATGTATTTTGAATGAAGAACGTTGTGTCAGTGGGTGATTTTCAAATTGTATTTTAATTTTACGCGAGTCTGTATGTGTAAGCCGTCCATGCTGAATGCAGAATTTCATAAATGTCATACTTTGGGAGCAGATGAAACGATTGCAGAATGTTTAAAACATGTAATAATTCATGTATGATTAAAAATTGGAAATTGTGGTTTATAATACTATTATTATGTAAGATGAGGGCTTATTTGTGATTTCAGCCAGCTGATGTGAGCATTGTAAAAGCAATGAAGAACCCTCCATCAGGAGTGAAGCTGGTGATGTCAGCGGTGTGTGTAATGAAGGACATCAAACCAGAGAAGATCAGTGATCCTGCAGGAACCGGACAGAAGGTGAAAAGCGAGTCTAGTGAGGTCACATGCCAAGATCTGTCTTTGTTTTTATGTTAACCAACAGCATGTTATCTATTCTAATAGATTCTTGACTATTGGGGTCCAAGCAAGAAGTTGCTTGGGGACATGAATTTCCTCAAAGACTTGAAGGAATATGACAAAGACAACATCCCTGTAAGTTTTTTTGTTGTGTAGGGTTGTGTGTATTGTTTTGTAATACTGTGGCTGATGTATTTTATTGATGTTGTTTTCTGATAGGCTCAAGTGATGCATAAAATCCGTAGCGAGTATATGACCAACCCTGACTTTGACCCCGGCAAAGTTGCCAAGGCCTCATCTGCTGCTGAGGGGCTTTGCAGATGGATCACTGCGATGGAGGTTTATGACAGAATGGCAAAGGTAGGGAGACCCTATCTGTATCTCACACAGAGTAGTTTCAGATTGAATTCAGACTTTTATTCACATATAAACATTGATCGGAGAACATAAAAACAAGCTCAACTGAACCTGCCATGCAGGACAAACCTCTTGCTGGAGCTCAAATGTGCTGTGCAACATGAGAATGAACCTCTTTGGTTCTCACAGACATGCTTGAGCTACTGCTTACGACAACTGATGTGTGTTATGTGTGAATATATGTGGGGTGATGATGGCACAGTGGATAAGACACATGCCTTTGGTGTGAGAGACCCAGGTTAGAATCCACTGCGAGACACCAATGTGTCCCTGAGCAAAACACTTAACCCCTAGTTGCTCCAGAGGCATGCGACCTCTGACATATATAGCAATTGTAAGTCGCTTTGGATAAAACCGTCAGCTAAATGAATAAAAATTAAAAAAAAAGAATAAAAGCCTAAAAGACTGTCTATGAAAGGACACTAAACTCTCAGATTTCATCAAAAAGATTTGTGTTCCAAAGATGAAAGAAAGTCTTAAGGGTTTGGAATGACAAATTAGGCTAATTATTATTATTATTTTGTAAAACATTGTATATTAAATTTATATATATATATATATATATATATATATATATATATATATATATATATGAGAGTTTGCATATATGCAAACTCTTTTTCTTTATTATTTTATGCCACTTGTTAAAATAATAATTATTTTCTCTTTCAGGTGGTGGCACCTAAGAAAGCTAACCTAATTGTAGCTCAGGAATCCCTGGCCACCACCATGGCCCTGCTGAACCAGAAGAGGGCGGAGCTAAAGGAAGTGGAGGATCGTCTGGCCTCACTGCAGAAGACTTTGGAGGAAAAGACTGAAGAGAAAGCTCAGCTGGAGTTCCAGGTTGACCTCTGCGCTCGCAAACTGGAGAGAGCCGAGAAGCTTATTGGAGGTTTAGGAGGAGAAAAGTCAAGGTTTCAATCAACTGTGACCAATCTTAGAGATCCATACAACCAGTTAATTCCTATATTCAGGCCAACTGAGTATGTGTTCCTGTATTTCTGCACAGGTGGTTAAAAGCAGCTAATGATCTTCAGTGCACATATGATAACTTGACGGGTGATGTGCTGATATCTGCTGGTGTTATTGCTTATCTGGGAGCTTTCACGGCCAGTTTCCGCAATGACTCAACTAAAATGTGGGCCAAGCTCTGCAAGGTACTACATTGCTCCTCTCTGTAAACACTAGTCTTGTCTGCAAATTAATATTCAGTGTCATTTATTCATTGTCCCTATTCATGTTCTACTCAGTCAAAGAAGATCCCATCCTCTGATGACTTCTCTCTAAGTAAGACGCTTGGAGATCCAATCAAGATCAGGGCCTGGAATATCGCTGGCCTGCCCACTGACAGCTTCTCCATCGACAATGGTGTTATAGTGAGCAACTCCAGAAGATGGTATGACTCAACAAAGCTAAAACCTTTCAAAATTTGGATTTGCAAATGATAATCCGTTATCAGAGCCAAAATGTCATGTTTTACAACCATGTTTTTCTCACTGCCAGGCCGTTAATGATAGATCCACAGGGCCAGGCCAACAAATGGGTGAAAAACTCAGAAAGGGAGCATAACCTGAATGTGATTAAGCTAACCGATGCCGACTACATGAGAACACTCGAGAACTGCATCCAGTTTGGTACTCCACTGCTGCTGGAGAATGTAGGAGAGGAGCTTGACCCCTCCTTAGAGCCATTGCTTCTCAAACAAGTTTTCAAACAAGGTATTTTACTTAAACTTAAAGCAAAAATTTATTTGAGAGAGTTGTGTTTTTGATTACTAGATTAGTTTGACTCTCAAACAGAGGTTGGAAATCAAAGTGAGTTCCTGCTTTGTTTTTGTAGGCGGTGTGGACTGTATCAGATTGGGCGAGAGTGTGATTGAGTACTCAGCTGACTTCCGCTTTTACATCACTACAAAGCTGAGGAACCCTCATTACCTGCCTGAACTAGCTACCAAAGTGTGCCTGCTGAATTTCATGATTACACCAGAGGGCCTTGAAGATCAGCTGCTTGGCATTGTGGTAGCAAAAGAGAGGTGATAAAAAACCCCCAAAAACTTCCATACACACAAATCAGTTCTTCCAGAAAAACGCAGAAGTCAATGAGACCAAAAACTGATTCAGAGTTAATTTCCCTTTATGATATTTCACTTCTGTTCTCCCTCAGACCTGAATTAGAGGAGGAAAGAAATGCTCTGATCCTTCAGTCTGCAGCCAATAAGAAGCAGCTTAAGGAGATTGAGGACCAAATCCTGGAAACTTTGCAGTCCTCAGAGGGGAACATACTGGAAGACGAGAGTGCCATCCAGGTCTTGGATGCTGCCAAGATCATGTCTAATGAGATTACTAAGAAACAGCAGGTGTAGTGCATCAAAGAGCTGGTTTAGAAGAAATCCCTTTACTAATGTCATGATAGCTTATAGTTTAACCTATGTGTTTTGCTATAAACTTTCAGATTGCAGAGAAAACTGAGATTGAAATAGCTGAATCGAGGGAGGGCTACAGAGCCATCGCTAAGCACTCTTCCATCCTCTTCTTCAGTATCGCAGACCTGGCCAACATCGATCCCATGTATCAGTACTCTCTCAACTGGTTTGTCAACCTCTATGTCAACTCCATACATGACAGGTGGGGAATAACTGCACACAAGTTTACGAATGAAGCACTTTTCATTGCATTTATACTTATTGTTCATTTATATTCTACAGCAACAAATCAAAGAATCTAGAGAAGAGACTCCGATACCTGACTGACCATTTCACCTATAACCTGTACTGCAATGTGTGCCGTTCTCTCTTTGAGAAGGACAAACTCCTCTTCTCGTTCCTGCTCTGTTCTAACTTACTGCTGTAAGTTCAAACAAATCAAGCTTTGATACAGTCCTGAATACAACATTGTCATGTTACTGTCAGATAACATGATGGAATTTATGTCCAAAAATTCTAAGAGCTAAGAAGGAGATCGAGTACTCTGAATTTATGTTCCTGCTTACTGGCGGTGTTGGCCTTCAGAACAACGTCTCCAACCCTGATCCAAACTGGCTACCTGACAAGAGTTGGGATGAGATCTGTCGGGCCAGTGATCTCCGTGCCCTTCAGGGTCTCAAGTATGAAGTCTCTGCCTTGCCATCTGAATGACTGATGTTTTACATTTGCATGTTATGTATATTAGGTTTTGTGCAGCTGATTATATGACATTTCTTTGCTTGAATATAGGGAGAGCTTCATTAAGAGTCCTGAAAGTTTCCTGCCCATTTATGACAATAAGGAGCCTTACAACACAGCTTTGCCCAGTCCTTGGTGTGATAAACTCAACGACCTTCAAAAAATGATCATTTACCGATGCCTCAGGCCTGATAAAGTAAGTTGTCAGTGAGTTTAAAATGTACATGTTTTTATCATAGTTCATTAAAAAGTAATAAAGGTATAGTATCATATCACATCACTCACAGGAAAAAAATTGACTTTAACCTTTCTTCAAAGATTGAGCCGGCAATCAGCAAATTTGTGACTGATAATCTGGGAAAGAGATTTGTTGAACCACCTCCGCTTGACCTCAGTAAGAGCTACAGTGACTCCAACTGCACCATTCCACTGGTGTTCATTCTCTCTCCTGGAGCAGATCCTATGGCTAGTAAGTTTGTAATCACTCCAGTTTAACTAGGACAACAAATTTCTCTCATTTAGTACACTTAAGGAAAACACTTTAGGCTGGAATACATTACACAACTTTTCCAACCGCAAGTTCGTGGCCCCCCACGGTAGAAATCAAGGTGGGGGATCAACTGTCATAGCAAGAGACATTGAAAAAAAGCAAGACATGACCAAAGATATCTATCTGACACATATGTAACAAACAATTAGTAAACAGTAAAGACGGAATGCAGGATGTCCGTGAACTTCTCCTTATTCTTCTTTCTTCAATTTACAGAATTATTATTTCTCAGATAGAAAATACATTGTGTTTTAATTAGGGCTGTCAAAAGATTAATCGCGATTAATCTTATCCAAAATAAAAGTTTGTGTTTACATAATATATGTGGGTGCACTGTGAATAATTATTTTATATATATAAATATACACACATGCTTGTATATATTGAAGACATATTTTCATGTTTATACTGTATATAGATTTATATATGATTTATATTATATATATAAATATTTTACATATAAATAATATTTTTTTTCTTTAAAATTCATGCTTTTGTGTGTATTTATATATATACAAAATAATTATACTTAGTGAACCCACATATATTATGTAAACACAAACTTTTATTTTGGATGCGATTAATCGCGATTAATCGTTTGACAGCACTAGTTTTAATAGCAGAGATAATTTGATTATGTCTACAAGTAAAATCATAATTCATTATTTTAAAGTCACTTGGGTTTGGCAACCCCTGGTGGAGATGTAAATCAATTTCTTTAAGGTGTTAAACCTGTCAAAATCTACATTGAAACACTGTTTTGCCTTCTCCTTAGGTCTGCTGAAATTTGCCAATGATAAGAACATGGGTGGTTCCCAATTTAAATCCATCTCTCTGGGACAAGGCCAGGGTCCCATAGCAGTGACAATGATCCGCTCTGCCATGAAGGAGGGCACTTGGGTGTGCTTGCAGAACTGCCACCTGGCCGTGTCCTGGATGACCACTTTGGAGAAGATCTGTGAGGACCTCTCTCCGGACTCATGCCATCCAAACTTCCGCCTTTGGCTCACCAGCTACCCATCACCCATGGTACACATACTGTACACTCCTGAGCAGACAGTTGTTTTCTTTGCTTTAGAGTCGCATCAGTTCTTTACGTTCCTCTATGTTGGAGGATAAAATTGATGAGATGTTTTCTGTCAGTTTCCAGTGACCATACTGCAGAATGGCGTGAAGATGACCAATGAGCCTCCGACTGGCTTAAGGTTAAATCTGTTGCAGTCTTATATTTCTGACCCCATCTCAGACCCTGAGTTTTTTGCAGCCTGTCCTAACAAAGAGCCAGTGAGTACAGTAACTATTTGTGGTGTTATGTTGACTCTCTCTCATGTTTCGGATATTCAGTAAGAGTATTTTATTTCTGACTGCTGTTGTGTAGGTCTGGGAGAAGCTCTTGTACGGGGTTTGCTTCTTCCATGCTCTTGTCCAGGAGAGGAAAAAGTTTGGGCCATTGGGATGGAACATTCCTTATGGATTTAATGAGTCCGATCTGCGCATTAGTATCAGACAGCTGCAGGTAACGCACTTGAATGCTCACCACAGTGTCATTTTCAACCACATAATTTAATAGTATACCGGTGGAAATTAAAATGTTTAAATTATTAAACTCGTTTATCTTTCTAAGTCTAATTTCATAGCAAGCATTTTATTCATCCTAAATACATTTAAACAATATGTCTCATATTACATTTCTAACACTCAAGACACCAAGGGTACTAACATGTGAAAAACTTCATTAGGATCCCAAATGTTTGGTATTGTGGAAATTAATTTATGTTCCATTCAAACATTTTAAGTTATTAAGATTTTATTTAAAAAAATTCAATGTTACTAGTAATGTTACTGTTACTGTTAGTCAACAGAATATCTAAAGAGGACCATCAAAAAAAGTGTAACCAATAGCAATAGCAACTTTATTAATATAGCACATTTAAACAACACAAGTTGACCAATGTGCTTTACAATGTCACACAAAACAAAAAAAAGAGAAAAGAGCATCACATAGACAACACATGTAATAAAATTGTCACTGATTAAAAGTTATTGAAAATAGATGTGTTTTGAATTGCCTTTTAAAATCCTGTAGTTACCTATATAATATTGAAATCTACACATACAAGTCATTTGAAAAGTTTGAAATGAAGGCATAAAATGTCTCCTAGGTGGTTTAATGTGACCTTAATATAACAAGCTATAACAGTGGAAATCTGTTAAACAAAGATTGGAAAAATGTAAGTTTTTTTATATTTCCTTTCTGTGCCTCAGCTATTTGTGAATGAGTACCAGGAGGTTCCCTTTGAGGCCATCACGTATCTGACTGGAGAGTGTAACTACGGAGGTCGTGTAACAGATGATTGGGACCGTCGCCTCCTCATGACGATCCTCGCTGACTTCTACAACAAAGACATTATTGACCAACCACGCTACTCCTTCTCCCCCAGTGGCAATTATCATGCACCTCCAAAGTCCATATATGAAGACTATGTGGAGTTTATCAAGGTACGACCTTATTTTATGATAGCTTCAAACTAAATTCAAACTCTCATGAAACCATGATAATATAATCCACTGCATATGCTCCATAGAACCTGCCTTTTATCCAGCATCCCGAGGTGTTTGGCATGCATGAGAATGTGGACATCTCCAAAGACCTTCAGCAGACAAAACTGCTATTTGATTCCCTCCTCCTCACCCAGGGCGGTGGCTCAAAGGGAGCGGGCGGCTCTGGCGGGGACACCACTCTACTGGACATTGCTAATGACATCCTGTCTAAAGTAACTCATTATTCTTAAGATTAGAAATTGTTATTGGGATAAAAAGTTTATTGACGTTCTGATTTTGATCATACAGCTTCCGGGTAATTTTGACATTGAGTCTGCCCTTGCCAAATTCCCTGTGTGTTATGAAGAGAGCATGAATACGGTGCTTGTGCAGGAGATGCAGCGGTATAACAAGTGAGTCCGCAGAGCTCAAATTAGATCAAAAACATCTATAGAAACAATTCTACATAAGTGAAGACGTTTATTCTATAATTATTGTGTACTTTCTTCTCTCAGTTTGAGCAGTACTATACGTGTAAGTCTGCAGAACCTGATAAAGGCCATTAAGGGGCTGGTGGTGATGGACGCAGAGCTTGAGGCTATAGCTGGTGGTCTGCTGGTGGGAAAAGTGCCAGAAAAGTGGGCCAAGTGCTCCTATCCCAGTCTCAAGCCATTGGGCAGTTATGTCAATGACTTCCTAGCCAGACTCAAATTCCTGCAGGTCAGTGATCACAAACAGACAACTCCTCACAGAGGCCAAAAGTATCAGACAACTAGTGAAAATTTCACTGTAAAATTAGAAAGGTATTGTAAAAATCCTACAGTAAAAAAAATAAAAACATTTCATTTAAAAAAAATATAAAAAACGTTAATTGGTTTTAAGTGTAAGTTACCTGTAAATGGTTTAACGTCACATTCTTTCTGTAAAATTATGTAAAATCTGTTTTTTTTTGCTAGTAAAAACTAATAATTGTCGTATAAAAAAAACAACAGTAAAACGACTTTTCCAGAAGTCCTTGGGGTACACATCACATATGATAAAGCTTTTTTATAAATATTTTGATTCATCACTTGGCTTTCTTTTGTGCCACCTTTATTATTGTGGTGGTGGTTATGGATACATTTAGGATTAGAGGGCAGATTTTGGGAGTTAAAGGTAAATTAACATTGAATTACATAATGAAATATATGGTTTTAAGTTAAGTAAAATATTTTCATTTTTTAAATGTGATGCATATTTTTTTCAGTGGATGTTATAATTAACAAAATTATTGGACAATTTTTTTATCGGAAATCATAATAATATTTCACAATATTTCAGTATTTATTGTATTTTTGATCAAATCAAGTAAATTAAATTAAAAAAAAAAAATATGATTTGCCATAATATTTCTCTGTCATATTGTTTTCCAGGACTGGTATGACACCCAGAAGCCCTGTGTATTTTGGTTGTCGGGGTTTTTCTTCACTCAGGCTTTCTTAACAGGAGCCTTGCAGAACTACGCCAGGAAGTACTCCATCCCCATTGACCTGCTTGGCTTTAATTATGAGGTATCCTCTACTGCAACTGTCTTTAGGCTGAGAGTACTTTCATCAGAAAGAGACTATTTGAGAGCTACATTTTGTTCTTTATTGCTTCAGGTTCTGCCATTCGACACCTCAGACTCATCTCCTGAAGATGGAGTCTACATTCATGGCCTTTTCCTGGATGGAGCTCGGTGGGATACAAAAAGGCAAGAGAAGCTTACATGGCAGGAAGATGCTGGACACTTTTTGCTATATTTTCATGAAATGTGTTCTTCCTTGCAGTGGAGTGTTGGCCGAACAGCATCCAAAAGTTTTATTTGATGCAGTCCCTATCATCTGGATCAAACCAAGTAAGATAAGAAATGTTATGTGATGATTATTTAATACATCTATATATTTCATTTCAAGCTTTTGTAGTTACTTTGCTGACCAACCTCTCTAAACCTGTCTTTAGCGGACAAGAAGGGCATTGAACACCCCCACTGCATCTATGTGTGTCCCCTCTACAAGACCAGTGAGCGTAAAGGTACTCTGTCCACCACTGGCCATTCAACCAACTTTGTCATCAGCATGATGCTCGCAACCAGCAAGCGTCCTCAGCACTGGATCAAGAGAGGCGTAGCTTTGCTATGTCAACTAGATGATTGACACCGTACCAGCACATTATTTACTGTTCCCACGCACATCTTTTATGATTTTCCACTGTGTCCATTAAAAATATTATCTCATTAATTGGTTTTAAATATTTTTTTTTTACAAACACCATCATAATTTAATATGATTGTCCTCTTTGCATGTTGTTTTGTTTTTTGAAGTACATCAGGAATATGTACATCGATCTTTTATTCCGGGAGATATAGACTGGTAAAAAAATACTTTTTCAGTAAAGAATTTGAATAAGATCTAAAACACACTTTCAGTCTGCTAATGTTAATATAATTGTTGTAGTCTTCTGTACCTTCCATAACTAAATACATTATGGACACCCTGCGTTAAAAGAGAAATCTTTCAAATCTACTCTGACTATTTCAAATAAATGCAACTTTCGCAATATTGTTTATTAGTATATATTATGCATAATTATATATTTTTAAATAAATTTAAAGGAGTAGTTCACTTTAAAAAAAAAACTTTTGCTGATAATTTACTCACCCCCATGTCATCCAAGATGTCCATGTCTTTCTTTCTTCATTCCATTAGGATGGAATGGAATAGGGTGGATTGGGAATATATTCTTGCTTTTAAGTACAAAGGAATATTCTTCCATTTTTTCCCTGTTGTGATTCAATATTTCATCAGTGTTAATGTGCGTCCCTGCTGGGATTCATTTAATCAATGCACAGCTTCCTGTTTCTCTAAAAGAATGTGTTTTGTGTGTCCACTGGCCCATTGCATATGTTCCTAAGAACACCAATGCTGCGAACATGAACTCTCGGGTCAGCTGTCTGGTAGGGTAGGATTGCAAGACCGACTGTCACTCAGTGGGTAAAAGCCAGGTGTTGGTTGGTTGGCTGGCTCAGACCCCATGAGCAAGTATTTTTAACCAAGCAGGGATATAAATAGAGTAAAGCGACCAAAAAAACGGTACAGATACAACTGCCACGACTGTTTTCAACATTTCCTGTTGTCTCAAGGTAGAATGAACATTTGCTTTTGAATTGTAAACAGATTATTCCTCCTGGAAAAGCTCTAGAAATAGATTGCATGGGATGTGTTGCATGTTTACAAACCATTCTCAAAGTAATTAGTCAGTCATTTCAAGAATGAAGCTAATTTTGATGTTAGGCTCTTATTATTCATTGTATATTTTTCGAAGTATGAATTGTACAGTTTAATGAAACAACCACAGAGTTCCACAGAGTGCTGGTTACATCCTTTTTTAAAAAATTCAAGCCAGCTCAAAAGCAGATATTTTCAGCTTTGGCTATTGTAAACCAATGCTCGCATTCAATGCAAAATATTGAATTAATGCTACTCATACTTTGCATACTACTCAATGTTTTTCTATTGTGGTGCCAAATTTGAAATGGTGAAAAAGATGCTGGTCAACCATGTTTTTCACGTTGTAAAGACAGAAAAAGCCATTTGCTGTTAAGTCCTGTGTTTTTGGTTGCCAAATTCGAGTTTATTATCGAAAGATGGAGGAGGTGTATGATGCTGCAGAGGATGACTGGGATGAAGATGAAGATGAGGCCACTCAGTACATGATTGAACAAAGTCTATTGGAGTACAGCAAACATACGGGTTCGAATACCAGGTACAGGTAAATCCCACCATTTTGAATGCACTAATAGTGTGTCTCAATGATAACATTTTGTTTTGATGTCCCTCCACAGTGATCCATTAGACCTCATTGACCATGAAGAGATTTTCACTGCTATACAAGCTGGTAGGTGCTAAATCCTCCACAAATGTTGATGAGCATTTTCAGTTCCTCTGTAAAAGTTCTGAAGACTCTATGCCGTTCGTTTCACGTGTGATGTCAGGTAATGAGGAAGCTTTGAAGGTCCTGGTGCAGCGTAAGGAGGCTCTGTCAAATGCAGACAGCAGGGGCTGGATCCCTTTGCATGAGGCAGCGGTGCAACACAAGAAGAGCATTCTGGAGATCACTTATGCAGGTCCATGAGATATATCTACCTCACTAAACCACCCCCAAAAAACATGTTCGCATTATTTCTTAATGAGAATTCCTCATTCAGCATCTCCTCAGGGCTCAGGGCAGTGCCGTACTCTAAGAGGGGAGACTCCGTTGTTTCTCGCCGTTGTCCACGGTCTCCGAGAGAATGCTACATTCCTGCTGCAGAACGGTTGTGACCCTGACTGCAAAAACGAGGATGATGACTCTGCATTGGTTGCAGGTGTGAAACGCAGTGCTATTTTTAGCATGCTGTTTGTTTAGTAAGCACACATTTAAGATTAGAACCACGAGACACTCTTTTTTTTTTGAAAAAGATTTAAATCAATTGTTTTAACTCATGTTATACTGATAAATGACATACAGTAGTGTGACATGCAGGTCAGTGTATTCCTTTAGCACTAATCAGTTCAGTTCAGTTCAGTTTATTTGAATTAAATCAATTGTGCATACACATTTCCTATATTTTTAATTTTTAATTCCTATGTTTAATTGGGTACAAATTGTGAGTAAAACATTTTTTTTAAATCCTGATCATTGATGCTTTGAATATTGTTGTGGACAATTGAGGGCCTTGGAATGGTTGATAACACCTGATGATTTGGATCTTAAAATCATGATTGATTTTCATTTTTTAGTGTTTTATTTAAAATTTATTTTGGCAAATATTATAATATAACTGTTATGAAAGCCTGAGTGAAGACTGTTGATAAAAATATATATATATAACATGAACATCATTACATAAGAGACGACGGACTATATTTGACACAATGACACATTGAACTGACTTTTGTCCAGCCGTAAAGAATGACCAGTATGACCTGGCTCTGCTGCTGCTACGCTACAATGCCACAGTGGACCAAAAAGGAAGTCTTCAAAGAACCGCTCTGCATGAGGCATCCGTGCTTGGCTTGGATAATTTTGTATACCTGCTCCTACAATCTGGCGCTGACCCAAATGCCATTGATGTCTGTGAACACACTTCTTTGGGACTTGCGGCTCAAGCTGGACATTTTAACGTTGTGGAGGTTCTACTTCAGAAAGGTGATTTTGAAATGTATGAAAATGAAATTTTGAATTTCAGTGTTTTATCTTTTTTTTACTGCTCCTCATAACCAATAAATAGATAATAATTATGAAAAATATAATATTAAATAGAAGATGGACTTTTTTAGTTATCTATCTATCTATCTATCTATCTATCTATCTATCTATCTATCTATCTATCTATCTATCTATCTATCTATCTATCTATCTGTCTGTCTGTCTATCTACAGTATCTGTCTGTCTGTCTGTCTACAGTATCTGTCTGTCTGTCTATCTGTCTGTCTATCTACAGTATCTATCTGTCTGTCTGTCTATCTGTCTCTCTATCTATCTACCTGTCCATCCATCCATCCGTCTGTCTGTCTGTCAATCATTGATCACTTTTTAAATAATATTTAATAACCCACTCATGTTCAGGGGCCAGTGTGTGGTCCAAGCCTCATCTTCCAGGTTCAGCCTCAGTTTTATTCGATGCTGCGGCTTCAGGAAACCCTGATATCATCTCACTGCTGCTGGAGTATGGAGCCGATCCCAACGTGCCCGCCAACACAGGCCATCTCCCCATCCACCGTGTAGCCTACCGCGGCCATCTACTGTGAGTAACTCACTGCTGATGTAGTGCTTACCCTTGATCCAACCGGAAGTCACGGAAAAAATCTGTTTGTGTCTTTCATAGGGCACTGGAGCAGCTGATCCCTGTGACTAAAAAAGAGGCGATCAAAGAGAGCGGCATGAGCCCGTTACACTCCGCCGCTGCGGGCGGTCACTCTCAGTGCCTGGATCTACTCCTGAACTCCGGGTTTGACCCTAACTTCATGTTACACCCCAGAGTGCGCAGAAACTATGAGGACGAGCGCAGGTCAGCGCTGTTCTTCACTGTAACGAATAGTGACGTCCAGTCAGCGAGGCTGCTTCTGGAGGCCGGAGCCATGCCTAATCAAGACCCAGTCAACTGCCTGCAGGTGGCCATGAGACTGGGCAACTACGAGCTCATCAACACTCTGCTACGCTACGGTGCCAACGTGAACTACTACTCCCGTGTCAACACCACCCACTTCCCTTCCGCCCTTCAGTACGCTCTAAAGGATGAGGTGATGCTGCGCATGCTGCTCAATAACGGTTATGACGTGCAGCGATGCTTTGACTGTCCCTATGGACAGGCCTCACATGTTCCCGTGGATTACGAGGGCTGGAGCGCCTCTGTCATCAAAGACGTGGTGGTAAGACCAGTTGCGGCTCATTTTTAAGCTGTCTGCATCAAGGAAAATGATCTGATGTTGTTGAAGGAATAATTCTATGATCTATGATCATTTACTCACCTTCATGTCATTCTAAACATGCACTGTAAACTACCATTTAAACTTTTTGAGTCAGCACAGTAAATCTTTTTATTTTATTTGAAAGAAATACTTTCATTTGGCAAGGATGCATTCAATTTAAAAGTTGAAGTAAAAAGATGTTTATAATTTGAATATGTTGCATCAAAGAATCCTGGAAAAAAATATGTATCACAGTTTCCATAAAACATATTAAGCCGCTCAACTGTTTTCAACTTTGAAAAAATAATGATAAATGTTTCTTGAGCATTAAATCAGCATATTAGAATGATTTCTGAAGGATCATGTGACACAGAAGACTGGAGTAATGATGCCGAAAATTTAGCTAAACCATCATAGGAATAAATATACATTTAAATATATTACAATAGAACATTTTAAATCACGAGGGTGAATAAATGATGCCAGAAGTTTAATTTTTGGGTAAGTCTAAACTTGTTTTTGTGCAGTTCTGTGAGGTGATCACAGTGTACTGGCTCAAGCACATCTCAGCTCAAGTAGTGAGAATCATGTTGGATTATGTTGATCACGTGACTCTCTGCTCCAAACTGAAGACTGTTCTGGTTGAGCAAAAACAGTGGCCGGAAATACTTAAGATCCAAGGTGAGTCTTCCTGTCACATCTTGAGATTGAGATCCAGAAAACCTCCAGAAATCTCAGCAGGGCCGGTTGCAATAAGTGCTAAGACTATTACAAGTTCATCATAATATATTTTTAAAAACTGTTCATAACCTTTTAAGTCTTTATAACTTTTAAAGTAACATATTGGTCTTATTTGATACCAGAAATGTAAAAGTGATTTTACATTTTAGTTATTAAGACACAGTCTTATGGCTATGTTTATGCAACTGGCCCCTGATGTAGGCTATACTGTAGATTTCAAATGTGTGATATACTTGTCAGAAATGATTACGTAGATTGAAATGCAGCATATTCCAAAATATATTTATGTATGTTTTCTGCTTTCATCAGAAAACGCTCGAAGCCTGAAGCATCTCTGCAGACTAAAAATCCGTGAATCTTTGGGTCGCTTGCGTCTGAGGGCTCCAGTTTTTATCAGTTTCCTGCCACTGCCTGCCAGTCTCAAAGACTATATTCGCTTCAAAGAGTATGATGTTTACAGTAGAGGAAGTATGGCAGAATAAGTGTACGACTAGATGGATAAATCTGTATGAGAAGCTGCTGATGGATATGCATTTTTTCTCCAACTTTTTATTGAAAAGAAAATTGTGAAATATTTGTTTGAAAAAAAAATCACATTGAAAATTTGTGATTTGAAATTAAATTTAAATTTGGAAAGACAGAAGTTTATGATTTGGGCTAATTTAAAATGTGCTACTGCTATACTGTATATCTACTAACTTTCATTAGAATATTAGTAGACTGGTTAGAATAAGTTGACATGCAGTTGCAAAGTTACTTATAGTCAGTAGAATGTCTGTTGGGGGAGTATCACAATAAAATATTAGTAGATATTAAAGGGTTAGTTCGCCCAATTCACCCTAAAATTCTGTCATTATTTAGTTGTTACAAACCCTTTGTGAGTTTCCTTCTTCTATTGAGCACAAAAGAAGATATTTTTAAGGATGTTGTTGACTAAACAGTTGACGGCACCCATTTATGTTAGTCAATGGGTGCCGTCAACTGTCTGGTTACCAACATTCTTCAAAACATATTTTGTGTTCAACAGAAGAAAAACTCATAAAAGTTTAGAACAACATGGGTGAGTAAATGATGACAACATTGGGTGAACTATTCCTTTAAGCAGACAGTATACTGAGTTGCAATGTTATATAGTCAACAAAATGTTAAAAAGGGACCATCGAATTTAAAGCGTTACCCTTGAAACAAATATATAATTTAGCAATATGTCTTGGTAAATAATCAAATAAGCCCATTTGTGAAATTGTTCATGTGATCTTTGTTCAGTAATCAGAAGTTCTTCCACTGAGATGCATCAAATCATGCATTAGGTTTCTCACAAACGTGTGGAGTTCATGCAGCTTGAGTGCTGCTGTTATTAAAAGTCAAAATGCTAAATATAAGCATTTTCTTAAGCAATGTGCATTAAATATGTGATTTGTATGCTGTAAGTTAGAATTAATTATTTAATAAATGTCTCTATCTAAGTTAGATATGTCACGTGATTATTGCATGAATATAATAAATCTGGTTGGGATGAAGTGGACAAAAATGATCTGGGCCCGTATTCATAAAGATTCTAAGAATCCTCTCAGAAAACTCTCAATTTAGCTAAAACTTTTACCTAGAGTTTTAGCTCAAGAGCAACTCTGAGTAAGGTTAAAAACTTTCATCTTAGTGAGTAGGCGGGGCTGACCCCGTTGCTATGACACGACACAATCTTTTGAAGACTGTGATTGGTTGGTTGTCCAAGAAGGGAAAAAAAGAGCCATTTTAAGTACAGAGTTTCCTCACACACACATGCACATCATATTTATGTAAATATGTCCTCTTTTTTTACCTTGCTGTTAATATCCTACGGTAGTTGATTGGCTTAGAATGGTAAAAATTGTTCCACTCTTTCCAATTACTCTGATTGCTGTCTGTTTAAGTGGTGGTTTGAAGCCGACTGGACAGAAGAACCGTGTTTACTGTTAGCCTAGTTAGTGGATGCACACACACACTCACTATGCACAAAGTGAAGTGCACAAACATAGAGTTTGTTGTCGACGATTCGTTCTTGGCTCTCCGTGTAGACCATCTGTCTGTTAAACTGCTCATGCGCACAACGGTCGTGGCGTCTAGACGCTGCGCAGTTCCCAGTTGCGCCACCGGGAGGCGTCAAGGCTACGTGAAAGTAAACAGAGTGACGCCAGAGTTTTGCAGTGGTGGGGAAGGTATACGTCACAAGCATAATGGCGGAGGCTGGTTGAGAAGGAGAATTACTCTGAGAAGCGGCATTGAAATCAACTTCATCGCCAGCTGACTAGGTGACTGCAGGTCCGAAAATGGCTTGCAATATCGGCCAGGAGAGAAAAATCGACAAGGAGAGCAGCAAGACCGGCGGCCTAACATTGGAGGATGGCGACAGCAAGAAACAATTGTTGTCAGCCTCTAGCACGGCCACATCCAAGCAAAATGGCGATCAAGCTGAATGTGAAGACGAGCAAATGTCTGAACAAGATGCCTCTGAGCGGCGGAGGGCAGGGCTGTTGGACCTGAAAAATTGCGGCGGTGCGCCCTCGACACTACCGAGGTCGACCGAGGAGCTGCCAAGAAGGAATTTTCAGATTCCAAGGAAAATCAAGGAGCGGAAAGGTTGTGTGTCCCATTACTACCACTACTGTTGCCATTAAAAAATATACTGTTTTTGTTTCTCAGCTTTCAAGTTCGCTAAAAGCGCGCTCTTTGGTGCTTCTGGTCAAATGAATAGACCTGTATTGATATTTAAACGTGGGATCTATAAAACGAAACACGTGATTAGCCTGAAAGGTTTGCACTAGTTACTAAATGGCTTTTTAGCGAGTGCATTGCTCAGAGCTGCAGGTAACGTTAAGTCGGCGCTTTAATGCAACTCGCAGCACGTGAGGATTCGATTCGTTCGACGCAAAAAAAGACGCACATTTTTGTCACGCTGCTAGAAACCTCACGGAGGCCGGTGTCATTGCTTTGCTAGTTGGATCCACACTCCTCCCACACCGTACAGTATTGCTGCACCACATGACACACTTCTTCCCCTCCTCATCAATGGCACCAGTGTGATTCGTTTGACCACTGCATTTCTCCCTCCAGTCTTTACGCACGACGTTTTAAACACCTGTCAGTCCTGAACAACCATCCTTATTTGGAAACCTCATTCATTCCCGTACTATTTCCGTATAGCGCTAAAGAAATTAAGACACGAGAGCTTGGCAACAGAAAAATACACTGCCTGAATGAAAGCGAAACTGGTGCTTGTAGCAATCTTTTACTTACAGTAGTTATGTATGCCAACTCTCACTTTTTCACCTTTGTTGTGTAAGTTTCTGTCTGTAGGCGCTTTATCTTATCAAAAATAACAGAACAGACACTAAACTATTGTTCTAAAGAGGACTAGACATTTCAAATACATTTTAAAACCACGTTTTATGTCGTCTCGTAAATGTTTTGAATGATTAGTGAATCAACCAAGAAGATTTGAACATTATGAGGTCGATTAACGAAACCAAACATTCAATAGTTTTGCAAATTTGTTTTAGCTGATCTTTAGTAAAAATAACAATCTATTATTTAATTATTTTGTGTAAGTATCAACATAATTATCATAATTTGTGCTAGTATCAACATAATTTAAGCGTCCGCTATTAAAAACCCAAATTCTTGATCTGTCAAGTTTTGATCTGTTTTTCATGGCATTGAACTGCAAGATACAGAGTGGCTGTCAGGTTATGTGCAACTCTTTACTATGCATTCTAGATAAACAATCAAAAAACACTATACAGTTTCTATAAATTTACTTGATATTGAATTGTATTGAATGCATTGTTGTTCTGATCTAATGAGCTGGGTCTTTAATGTGTGCTGTCCTCCAGGTCTCCTTCAGAATTTGTCTCCAGATTCCAGAGAGTTTGAGGAAGTTGTGAAGCTTCTGTCCTCGTTCTACCTGGACGCCACATCCCGTGCGACTTTCACCTACACCAAAGCTTCTCTCATTCACAACGAACTCTTGGAGAAAGAGGTGAGAGAGCTGCTTGCAATTGGAAAAGACTAAATTATTGAAATAACCATCAGGCCACTTTGGGGGCAGTTTTCAGAGAATCAAATACTGATTTGAAATAATTTGTCATTTTTGCCTCAACAGTTCATCGAGAAGAAAAGGGAACTGAAGCAGAATGGCAGGACAGAGGCAGATCTTGCAGAATCCTATGCTTTTCTGCTACCTGAGAAGAATAAGGTGAGGTTGTGTTTGTTTTGCTTAGTGAAATAATGTCAGTGAGTGTTATTTTAATCGTAATATTAACACTTGGATTTTTTGTGGTCTGAGCTTGACCCCAGAATGTTGTACTATTACATATATGGGTGCAGTATAAACAAAACTCATTCTTGTTCTGTGTTCTCGGTCGTTCCTGTTAATTCACTGAATTGTAAAGTGTTTATAATCCATTTACAACATAACTGCTACAATAATTACAATATTGGCTGTACTTTGAATAAAAAATGTCAGTGTAACCACTTTCTTGTCTAAGTACTTATCATTTTAAATGGCATAATTGAGCAATTAGTCTTGGTCAAAGATGTGACTAACCAAATATCTGATTTTCTTTACAAGACTCACTGGATTTGCGAAAAGGGTCTTTCTGTGGGACATTCGCGGGTCAACAATCTGGGAAGCCCTCTCAAAGGTGAGCGTTGTGCTTCCAGTGAGTCTGTATATCTGTTTAGCTCTAATCCTTTGCTTGGGATGGGAGTCCTGAATTTTGGATTACTGTGGTCACTTGATCTTTGGTTTGGAGTAATTGAATTAGTCAAGGCCAAAAAGACCACTGCTCCATACTTGCTTGTGATCACTGGGCCAAGTAAATGTTAATTAACCAAACTTTCTACTGATGCTAATTTTTGCATTGATAAACTTTTAAAGTAACAACTGTTTTATATATTGGTCACCCTATGACCTCTGTCTATTTTCAGAGGGTGTTTAAAGGTTTTGGAAGTAGTATTATGTTGTTATTTGAGGTACATTTTTAATGCATGATCTTTATATGGTTGAATAGTGAAGCAGCAGCTGTGTGTTTAGAGACATTCACAAACCCAGTTTTGTAAATGTGACTAGGATCGCATTAACTGGTGAAATTAAATAGTTTCTGCAAATATTTAATCTTAGCAAACATAGAAACTGCATTCCAAATGGATTGCTAACAAATTTCTTGGGATTACCCCAAGGCTTTTTGTAGGTCACAGGAATGTCGGCCCAAGTAACTCTTCTATCCTTTTTTGTTATTTTTAGGGGTTTACCTCTCAAAATACTCAGATTTGTTACAAATGAATCCATTTGAAGTGGGTGCTGCTGGAGACATAATAATATTTAAAGTGATGAAGGTAAGTCTGTGACCAAGCATCAAACGTTGACTGTGTCTTTCAAAAATAAAAAAGTACATAAACTTCACTGCGGTTTCAAAAACAATAGTGACTTGTGGTCTTATTCTGCAGGGTAAAGTGAAGACCATATTTGAGAACATGCCCAAAAATAATCTTGAGCCAGCTCTAAAATATGACAGCCATGTGTACAAAAATGCCAGCAAAGTGACTTCATTATTGTCGTATAGGGCCTTTGAGCACACTCAGGTGAGTGAGTTTTTCATTATGACCTTTTGCTTCGTAATGTGTTCAGATGTAACCTGTTGTGTATCTGATTTCCTTCTGTGTTTTATTCCAGCAATACTTCTATGAGTTTGCTTTTGATGAGCTAAGGTCCAGGCCGAGACATGTGTTGCCATATGCGGTTTTGTCTTTTCAATACAAAGGCAAAGAGTCGGCCACGGCCACACACAGGTATGAATGGGATAACTGGTGATCTGTGTAGAAAAAGTGTACTTCACTGTTTTGGTTGTATTATTTTATAACAATTTATTTTCTCTTTATTAGATTAAACAGCGTGTTACATGAAGGGCAAAGAGGTATGATTTGTAGTTCTCTTTATAGCAGCCTAATAGCAGCCTAATTAAACGATTAGATGGGCATATTATCTAACTTACAGTATTATTATTCCTAATTTGATGCTTTAGTTCGACGAAGATATACAGTTTGGAGTGGCTCGCTGGTGAATAAAGGAGAGGAGGTCTATCAAGTGTACATCCGGTCCTCAAGACTCGCTCACCTTCCTCTTAAACTGTGAGTCTCCTTTCTTTCAACCAATGCCATTTAACAAATGTTTTGTGCATTGGTTTAAAAAGTTATTTTTTCCAGGCCAGACAAGCTTGACATCAATACGGCTATGCATATTGATCAAGTGAAGAGAAAGATCCCGCCTGTTCTGCTATCATGGGAGGCGTACAGTGGATCGCGAGAGGGTAGGATGAGTACCAGTGATGCTTTTCAGCCAAAAACATTTGATGTGTCAGTATTGACATGTGATGATGTGTTATTTTGCAGTGTTGAAGTGTGGGATGTACTGCAGCCTGTATGAGGTCATGGGGAAGAGTAAACAGGAAAACAGTCTCTCGGGACTACTGCACCGGCTTGAGAGAGAAAGAATGGTGAGCTCATTCACGGGCCATTTTCATCTTTGATTGAATTAATCTTTCATAGCGTTACCGCCCACCCTCTCCCCTCGACACAGTTTCTTCATTCTGTTGATAGAATCTGTCAGTGATGTGATGTTCAGAAGTACAATTGGTGATGTTGTTTTAATTATAGTCATGCTATAAATTCTCTCAACTCTTTACTCTAGGTTTTGGTGAAGCCATTGATAGACAAAGGATTTCTCTTCCTCCTTTCGTCCTCTCAGTTGTTCGCTACCAATGGTAGGTATATGCATAGTCTTTAAACCTTGTACAATGCATCGGCACTGTGATTTTCGCCATGGACTAATGGAGGCGTTGTGTTTGTTTCTTGTTTCTTGAAAGAGCGACGAGGAAGAAATGACAGGGTTTTGCAGGCACTTTTTATTTTTCAAGAGCAAAGAGTCTTCTCAAAATTGAGTAAGCATCTCGTTTCTTGAAGTTTTTGTTTGTTTGCATTGTAAGTGCCTGTCCTTCTAATGGCGTTTTGCTTTTTTGTTGTGAAGTTTTGAAGAACTCTGGAGTTGATGAGGATCCAACACTAGAGCCTAAAGACCCAATCAGGCACCAACTAGATAATTTTGTTCCCGCCCTGCATCATGGTCTCAACAAGCTGCGTGCCAATCCACCCAAAGACCTTGCGGTGGGGCTGAAACTTCAGGCGCTGGACTACCTCAACCAGAAGGAGCAAGGTGCCATCCGGCCCTTTCACGTGGTAGAGTACCGGCACAGTCTGGATGAACGGACGACCCAACACATGGCGCCTCGTCCTAAGAATATGGATTCGGCGCTGAACTCTTACATATATGGTCCGGGACAGTTCCAGCTGCCCGTGGAGGCGCTGCAGCAGGGTCTGATGGAAAGCAAACAGGAGGCAGCATCTCAGGCAGCGTCTCCCCCAGCAGGCGCAGAAGAGTACAGTCCTGTCTCCGACTGGGGAGGGTCAGATAGACAGGCTTCAAGCAGCAGCACAGTTGGGGTTTCTCAGTCTAACGGTGGCGCTCAAAGGACACAGAGTGAGTATGACAAAGAAAAGATGGAGAAATTGCTAAAGTTGATTCAGTTGCATAAGCGGACTTTGAGCAAGGAGGAGGGCAGCGGGCCGGAAAGAGAGGAGGACTGGGACGCCGCTGGCCTGAAGAGGAGGTTGGAGAGGGAAGGTCCTGGAAGTGTGAGCAAGTACCTTAGGACAGGTCTACTGAATGGAGAGCCAGGGAGAGGTGAGTCTGTGCTGAAAAAAATTAGAGGTTGAGATACTATTGTAGGAGAATATCAGTTACCAGGAGTCAAAGTTCAATCTGTTGACAGAGTTACTGAATACAAAGTTCTCCACGCTTCTAAAGGCCGTAGAGAATAAGAGGATCCAGCCTTCAACTAATTTAGGATACAGATACAGTACTTAAAGTTAATCAGTGGACATCACTCCTACAGGTTTTGATATGTTTGCTGACTGCATCCAAACATAGTATTCTGTTCTTTATGCAAATGAAGTCACTACCTTTGACACACTTATCCAATATTTGTAAGAAACTTTGGTGAGGGTTTGTGGAACTCTCCTGGAGACTATGTCTTTGGCAAGGTTACATGCTTCTAAAAAATACTAAACAACCCCTGCAAGCAAAATTAGATAAAACATAGGCAATATATCTTTTCGCTTCAAGGCTGTTTTTGTCAGGATTTCATTGGTACAGAACATGAAAGCTGATTCATTTTATAATACACTAAGAGGGACGGTAAATCCTCCCCCTTCCCTATTCAGGGTTCCCAGAGTCTTGGAAAACCTAAAAGTATCAAAGTTTTTGGTGTTGTAAAAGGCTGTGAAAATGAATGGAAATGATTACCAATCTTTCTTAATGATCTCTTATTTGGTGCTTTTATTTAAGTAAAGGTGGTATTCAAAGGGTCATGTGAAGTGATTGTCACATGTCTAATAGAAGTGCAGCCTGATGAGGGACTAGTTGCTCTATCTACTTGCATGATCTCCAGAGACGCATAGAGTGAAGACGTCAGATTGAGGCTGACACACCAGCCCGACTCTAAGAGTACCTGTATGTGCTGAAGAATGACTGTAAAAATGATTTACGTATCCCATGACGGCTACCGAAAGAGAGTCTTTCTGTGTGCATTTCTTGTTTTTGTTTCCAATTGGCTTTATGCACAGCTGCTCTACTTCCTGAACTTAAGCCAGCCCCTTGTTTCCTGTCTGCAATTATTGGCCGAACTTGATTAATCCAGGTGTGTCTGATTATTGTTGCTGTGACTACTGAGGTCAGGCACACCTGGATTAATCAATTTGTCCTATAATGGCAGGCAGGAAACAAAGAGCTGGCTTAAGTTCAGGAAGTAGTGTAGCTGTGCATAAAGCCAATTACACCATCACTGAAAGGTGACTCCTATGAAACCTATCAAAAACATGCCTGGGTTTTGTCATCTAAAAAAAGAGAGAGAGAAATTTTATGTCTTGCAGAAATTATGTGGAGCTCAATTGTGTGTGACTGCAATTCCTTAGAGACGAGCACCTTGTTGACAGCTGGTTTCTCTTTCTCTTAGTGGTGATGGACAGCATGGGGCTGTGTGACACAGACCTGCGGGAGCGCGTTACTCAGAGTGCCACCCTCCGAGATACGCATGCCTTGCTCAAACTCTTCCTCAGCACGCTCAACAGGATGGCCCAGAACACTAACACTGCCAGCAGCCAGCCTGGAATTGTCCCCAAAGATGTAGAGGGATATGAGCCCAGCGACTCAACCGCCCACTGTGATCTTGACCTGCGTGGCAGGCGTGCTGATGCAGAGCAGGTTAACCTCGATCGCTTGGAGGTGTGTACTGTTCCTCTTGAAATCTAATGCCACACTCAACTCTTGTCTTCGTTAACCTTTAGCATATGTTTGTAGGAGCAAATGGCCGGCAGCAGGAGCAGTGTGGATGTGTACAGTCCCTCTTCCGGTCTGGAGCAGCAGCTCTCCCGTCCAGCAGACGCCTCACATCAGAGCCACAATCCCTGGAGCATAGCCACCGCAGGTTCGTCCTCACCTGCATACATGCAACAGACTTGTTTGTAACATACACCACTGTTCAAAAGTTTGGGGTTGGTTAGAATTTTTTTTAAACACTTTTGAAAGTGCATTTTTTACATTTATCCTGAATATTCAGTTTTGCCATCATAGAAATACCATAAAAATGCCAGTGCTCCAGTCTTCAGTTTCACATCATCATTTTGATTATGCCGATTTGGTGCTTCGTGTCTTTAGTCACTTTAATGAGTTTGTTCGTATAACAATTATTGATTTAAAAATGCTTTCTTTCAGAGTCAAACCGTGTATACCACCTCAAACACTTGTACAGTGTAAAAATATTTTAAATAATAAATGGTTACATTTATTGAAATAATATTGAATTGACATATTCTGTTTTTAGCTTTAGAAGGTGTTTGTGAACCTTTTGTTGGTGGAGGGGAGAAGCAGGGACACTCTACGGGCAGTGTCGTAGTAGACACTATCCTCGACAGTGAGTTCCAGAACCTCTGCACAGGGATTCAGAAAATGATGGAGGACCAACAAATAACCTACACCCCCCAAACTCCTTTGCCACGACTTGAGGATCAGACCAAACGGGCAAGCTCATTCTCACCTTATGTTTCCAAATACGTCTCCTCCCTGCCTATGCAGGGCTACGTCACCAGTCTCTGTGAAAAGATGGATCGTATCATCCGTTCTCCCAGCGGGTCTTTAGAATCCGTGGGTGTTATGTCACCACCCGCCGCTGCCCCAGTGCCCGCCCTCTTGCCACCTACTCCACCCCCTTCTGTCATGCCAGCTCCTGCCCAACCCAAGCTGCTCTCACCTGCTGCTCATCCTCGCACTAAAACATCATCTCCAGTGCCTAAGTCTCAGGCTTTGTCGAGCAAGTCACAAGCTACCCTTAAACCTCCTTCAACCAAGCATCGCCTTGGCACTGTCAGAGAGGTCCACCTGTTTTCAGCAGAAAAATCAGTTGACCCGAAGGGTTCAGATGTTGTGGAAAGTCCTATGTGTTCGCCATCAGCAGGAAGTGCCAGGAATCCTCCAATCCCTTCAGTCCCAGAGATTCCCTCTGAGCCTACACTTGCAGGAACCTCAAGCACTGCGGGCGGCAGTGTTATTGGACAAATCAAGCCCGATGTGTTGTGTACTCTGATGGAGATCATGCAGAAGAATGCAGTGAAGTTTTACATTCAGAGAGGAGATGAGGAGAGTAAACTCTGCACTGAGATCAAGGTTTGAAAGTATTTAAATGTCAGAATATACATACAGTGTGATCTGATACTTTTGACCAACCTTTAAAAACCCTTATTTTTCGCCTCCCTTGTTTGGTTTTACAGGAGTATTTAAGAAGTCTTGGAAACATTGATTGCAACCCTCAGAATTACCTAGAAATGAAGAGTCAGCAAAAGTTTATGATCATTATTCAGAATGAGGATATCGCAGCTCATGTACATAAGGTAACTAATAAACTCGCCATGGTAAACTTCTGTTTCTTAAAGGGCTACTCCACTTTTTTTTTGAAATAGACTCATTTTACAACTCCCCCAGAGTTAAACAATTGGGTTTTACCGTTTTCGAATCCATTCAGCCGATTTTCTGATATTTCGAAGAATATCAGTAACCAGACAGTTTCTGGTCTCGTTGACTTCAAACGTTTAACCCTGGGGGAGTTGTAAAATGAGCCTATTTCACAAAAAGAGTGGAGTATCCCTTTAAGAGTGTTATTTTTAGTTGCATAAAGCATCCATTTTGAGACATTGTTCCCTATACCCCATTTAGATCCCAGCTTTGGTGTCTCTGAAGAAATTGCCTACAGTTTACTTTGCTGGAGTGGACAGTCTGGATGATGTGAAGAATCGCACGTACAATGAGCTCTTCGTGTCTGGAGGTCTTATTGTGTCGGATGAGCTCATACTCAACCCAGACAATATAACACTAGGTAAGAGCTGAATGGTTTAGTGGCTTACAAAATCTTCAGGAATTTAAAAAAGCACACACAGTAAACTTTTGGACAGACCGTTTCAACGTGATGGTTCGTAGCTTTGAGTGAATGCAAAAATGTGTGTATCTTTTCATTTCATGCATCTTTATTATCTTATTGTGTATTATTCATTCACATGTTGTCACACAATTTTTATTAAAAAGATCATTACTCGATCTTCGGTGAAAACAACAGACTTCTCCGGTGACATTAGTCTGCTTAAAACTGAACCTTTCTTCCAAATGGTGCAAGCTTGCATTCAGAACTGCCTCCATCAAATCAACAACCGATTCATTTTGATAATCCATTTCACTCGCATGTATGTAGCAATATGGAAGAGAATGTCTGTTTCTACTTTGATTACATCAAAACTTTAAGAACTGACATTTATGTTTACAGAGAAGCTACAGGCATTTCTTAAGTTCCTGGAGGAACAGGGATCACCCTGGAAGTGGAAGGTGCACTGTAAGACTCAGAAGAAGCTTAAAGAGCTCAGCAGGTTAGAGACGGAATTATAAGTCTAATTCACCAATCCTGACAGACTCCTAGTCACCAATATCTCAAACATCTTTCCTCTCACAGGTTAAACACTGAGGCCCTGAATCTTTTGAACCTGCTGACGACATACCAGAAGAAACACCTGGTGGAGTTCCTGCCTTATCATGAGTGTGATACTCCTTCTAGGCAGGCTCCAGATTTGGACTGTTTGGTAAAACTGCAGGCTCAACACACACAGCTTCGACACCTCATCTTCCTCACAGGTACGTGCAACAGGTCTAGTTGAAGGCTGGTGTTTATGAATGGAGGTATGTGGTATCATGTGTGATGTTTCTTAATCAACCGGTGCTGTGTTTATATACAGAGAAGCATGACGACACATTTTCACAGTTCTCCGGTAGTGGAGTGATCATTGCGGGTATGAATGACATCATGAACAACTTCCAGAGTTTGGTCAGTGTCCCAGAAGAAGTAGCATTAGCTGCCCTGCCTGATCCAGGTAAGACTGCAGAGTTCTTTACTACTTCTGACAAAATTCACAAAGAAATTATAGATGTTGATATGTTGTCTTCTCTTTGACTGCTCAGTGGAGCCTGATGCTGTTCGAGATGAGGAGGACATGTCTATAGACTCTGAAGATGACATGCTGGTTAACAACGAGACTTCCATTCAGACTGAAAAAGACCTCTCGGAACCGCAGGCACCTCAGCCCCCTCCGCCGCTGACTGATGGATTTCGTCCTCCCCTCCCTGACCAACCCTCTTTGGACCCCATTATTGATCCACTTGTGCATCCAAACCCTACCACCTACCCTACCCAGGGCTCTTACCTGACTGATTATGCAGCTCTGAAGTCTGCCATCGCTCAATATAAAGCTGCCAGTCAGGACAGCACACTTAGACCTGAAGTAGAGGACACCCTGTCCAGTTTTGGCGTGAATCCCCACCAGAGCTACCTGTGTCCCAACTCCGCACAGTGGAGCCCTTACTCTGGTTCTCCTGCATACCACATGTCCTCGGCATATTCATCTCCTGTCAGCGTGACCTCCAGGGGATCAGAGTACAGTCAAACTGCTGCTCCTCCTGGGACTCAACCTCCTACAAACTCCTGCACCTTACCTGTTGTCCAACCACTTCCCCTTTCCCTCCCACAGCCGCCAGTTAGCTTGGTGGAGGTGCCTCCTACTCCAGAGTCAGCCTCCTCTCTTCAGCCACCTGTTCCTGACAGTATGGGAGTGCCTACTGCTAATCAGCAAGGACTTGCTGGCTCTCAAACTGCTAAGATGTGTGTAGAGACTGCTTCCTCATCCTCCACTTCTTCCTCGTCCTCTATTCACACCACTTTTCCCTCCTACCCAGATGCTACGCTTTTCCCAGCCCTCACTCCAATTCCCCCCGTTCCACCGCTTTACAACTGGGTTCCTACACCGGGAGCCCAGCAGGGATATGCGGCTGGACAGAGTGGGGCAGGATTCGGCACTCTTCCTTCCGCCCAAACTGAGGCTGCTAGGCCTGCAGATGGATCTTGGGTGGGCGACACTGAGAGCGGAACCTCTCGTGGAAAAGAGGAAGATGATGTCCCTGCTTCAGCAACTTCTAAAGTGGGCCAGCAGGAGGGCAGTAGAGATAAAGGAAGTGTGCCTGGTAGTTCGACCTCATGCAGCCAAGGCAGCAATGTTCCAGTGAACTCTTCCTCTGAGAGTCAGGTAAGCAGTCAAGCCCCTCCTACCAGGGGCGGCATTGCAAGCCGAGGACTCTTACCCATCCCTGGAGCTACACTGGGACCCTTGTGCCGAGGCGGACACAACAATAGCATGTACAATCCCAGAGGTGGAATAGCTGATATGATGCGTGGTGGCTTCAGGGGTCGAGGACTACCACCACATCCTATGAGATCTCGACCTGGCCGGGGTCACATCAGAGGGGGCCCGTCCTGTAACTGGGGCTATCCCCCTGGGAGGGGAGGGGGTGGTCGGCCAGACTACTATTCGGACTACACCTACAACTGAATGCCATAGGGATGCTATGCTCCCTCATAGACTACTGGCATTAGGAATGTACATATTTACCATTAAGAGCACATCAAAATATCATCATCTGAATTAAAAAATAAAAAAAATTAATCTGGTTTTGTATAAAGAGATTGGTGACTCAGACAGTGGCCAGATTTCCACTGTTTTCAGTAATGCCCTTCCTAAACAAGATGTTTGAGAAACCTTGTTCATACCACTATATTTATATTGCCAAGAAATGTAATTGCCTTTCAATGTTTCATTTTTGTCAATACTTTTTGTTTGGATTTTCAAGAAAAACTGTTTGTGAACAAGGAGCAAAATGCAGACAATATTTTTTTAAAGAGAGAAAGTGAGTCGTTCTTCATTTTAGCTGTTTTTTTGTTGTTGTTTTTTTTACATTCTTGGTTGTACAGATGTTCTATTAAAACAAGGTTGTATCAAACATTGTGATATTGTGTTCAGTATTAACTCTTGGGAATGGTTGTACTCTTTGAACATGTACATAGTTATGATGTTATATAAAAATGGTTTAGGATTTTCTTTTCCATTGAGGATAATCAATGCCAAAGTTGTTTCATATGTGTGCATTGGCAACATTCGACCTAATGGTTTTATAGCCGGCCAGCAGAGGGCATCATTTCCTAATTGATTCTGCTGGTCTGATGCTGATGCAATTTTATAAAGGGGTTGTTTTTTTGTCAAAAAAAAAACAAAACAATGAATCAGTGTGTTTAAATGTATAAAGAATATTATGCATCTTTATTTCAAAACTGACTCTGAAATTGCCCTTTGTACATGACAAACATGAATATGGTTAGCTGAAGTTCTGTAGAAAATACCTCAGGGCATTTCACAAATGTTACTATTTAGATAAACAGCTATGTCTCTACAAAAAATTATGCGTATGATTTTGTTTAATACACCTTTTCTGCTATTTCTATATTTCAACCCAAGTGAATGTCAGATGTGGCTGGGAGATCTGTTGTTTGGTTACATTTATCACATCCTGAGTTCAGTATAGGTCAGAAAGAAAAATAAGACCAAATCATGCCAACAGCAGAATGGGGGAAAAAAGAGAAAGAAAGCTTAAAGGATTAAGAGAAGGCTGAAAAAACTGTTGGAGTACCTTGGTTTTCCCCAAAGAGTAATCTGCTAAAATCTGACTCTCGGTTATCTAATCTCTCATTGAATGTAGTCATCTCTTAAAACAACTCTATAAACAAACTGTTTTTCTGTTGTTCCTCTGTACAGGGAGACATGATTTTAACCACATCAAAATGAGATGAGTTTGATGACAAGGTCAGATCCGTTTGGTGAGTTATTTTGGCATTATAGGATGTACATGTATGAGATCTAATGAGAAAAGTTTGAATACGATCACAAAGGCCTATTTTTTATTTATTTAAACAAATCTGGTGGAATTGCATTTGGCAGGGCTTTGTGAACTGCACAGCAGTTTCAAACAACCAGGGGACATGTGTCGTATTACGTATGTGAAAGTGGGTTGCCGTAGATAAATCTGATCACATCTGGAAATGGACTGCGTGGATTAACTCTGTACCTTGGTACCCTTTCATTTTCATATTTTGCTTTTAGTTTGCATGGTGTGGGAGGGAAAATTCTGGCAGGGGTGTTAATCCTCTCCCATAGCACATCTCTGTAATGAAAGAGCAATTTGCTTAATGCAAAGTGCTGAAATGAATAATATCACACATAAACAGACATCGCTACATTGCCTTCACTGCTGCTTCTTCATTTATCTGTTTTTTTGCTTTTCACAACTGCTAGGTGCGAGCTAGAACATTTATTTTCGTATATGGTTCCGCACCAAAATTCGGCGTTTTTTTTTTTTATATATAAAGGATTAGATTTATCTTATGGTAATGACACAACTGAAGAGATTAAACCTTAATCTTAAATAGATCTAGAAGGTCTTCTGTTGTTGAGGTTATGAGATTACTGATATGTCCTCTCCTAAATCACGGGTTGATCTTTCTGAAAAACTATACATGAAGAACTTTTTGATCTATGCAAATAACGTCTCAGGTTACGACTGTAACCTATGTTCCCTGAGAATAGGGAACGAGACAATACGTCGAATGACGCTATAGGCATTTCCCCATAGCGTCATTCGACGTATTGTTGAGTTCCCTTCGAAAGGGAACTGCATTGCTGACAACCAGTGTCTTTTGTTTGTCACAGTGACTTTTGAGCTTTTGGAGCAAATTCAATACATTCGCTCCCAGGGTATCTAAAATATAAAATGTGCCGCTTTGGATTTTCAGCACATTACTAGCAGCAGCTCAGTCCCATACATTCATTACTTCATACTGTGAGAAATCAGACACCCTCTGAGGATCGAAATAATTTATTAGGGAATAATGACATATAAATTGGTGATACTTGTACCTATAATTCAAACAGGTTAATCAATCCTGTAGGATTTTGAAATCACAAATGTGGTACACTGTAATTTCTTTAGCTGATAATGGTAATGTTTTCTGTGTCCCATTCTACTGCAGGCTGTTCGACAACAAATGCAGCTTTCATATGGCCGTTTTTCCCAGCCATGAGTGGCTCAAGGAACATTACATGCCTGTCGGACTGAGACTTGCCCTTGAGTCGATCAGTTGAAGGATCTGCAAAGATAGAGGCCAGAGTGCAGCGGTTTTCCCCAAAGGTTGAGATGACTGGAGAGGAGGGAGGAGGTTTGCAGCAACCACAGCGACATGGGGTTAAATACAGATACATCAATATCAGGACAAGGGTCACAACACACCCAAAAAGAGTGGTGTAGCCTGTGTTGAACGGCTCCTCTGAGGAGCGCTGGGCTACGACGGTTAGGTTCACTTCTCGTGACTCATTTATCATCCTCGTATTATCCACAGCAGTGCACTGGTAGACCCCCGAATCTATGGAGTGGGCAGCAAGAATATCCAAGCTACCGTCTTGATTGAGACGTAGAGTTCCGTTCTGGATCAGCTGAGAGATGTTCTCTTGATGAGGAATGATCCAGCTGTAGGACAGGTCTTCTCCATTTAGTGTTCCAGTGCAGTCCAGTCTCACTTGTTCACCCTCATAAACAACTTTATCAGCCTTGGGGGATATCAGGGATATCATCTTCCCAATTGTACAATTCTCAAAGAAGTGTGTAGAGCGCAGAAAATTAATTGAGATTTGAGGTTCACCGTACTTCAGACACTTGTAGTCATCCTTGTAGTCTTTCACGCTTGCGTATCCCTTCTGCTCCCAGTGCCAAAACATGCGGTACACAGAGCAATCGCACTCCAGACTGTTGTTATGCAGAAACAGGCCTTTTTGCACCGCAACAGGCAAGAGCACAATGTCATCCATGGGCAAACGAAACAGACGGTTTGAGGAGAGGTCCAGCGTAACCAGGTTGGGGTGGCTATGCTTGCGAACCGAGAAGAACGGGAAGTCTGTGATCTGGTTGAGGCTAAAATAAACCTTTCTGAGACTACCGAGCCCCATTAGTGTGTTGCTCTCCACGTGGGAAAGACGGTTGTTGTACAGCAACAACACCTCCAAGGCCGGTAGGTTCTGGAAGTGATACTTCCCCACCACCTGCAATTTGTTGGAAGAAAGGTCCAGGTAGCGTAGACTGCTGACGTTATTGAAAGCTCCCGGGCTGAGCAAGGAGATGCGGTTATGGGACATATGCAAAGAGTGCAGCCTTGGGAGCCCGTAGAAGCTGTCGGCTGCTAGCCATGTTAGTCTGTTATGACTGAGGTCCAAGACAGAAGTCGTGACTGGAAGCAGGTTGGGAAATCTATCCAGACCTAAAGAGCCACAGTTCAGTATGTCAGAGGTGCACAGGCAGCCCTGAGGACAACTAGCTCCTGAGATCCCAAACAAGAGCGAGAACAAAACCATATAATTGGTAGAGATCATTTTTTTGGTTGCACGTTAAAAGGATCACATCAGGAACATTGGAGAAACACTCAACACAGGAAGCCCTCTGCTCTTAAATCCTAGAAAGGTCATTTTACAATTGTCATGTCCTCCAGTCTTTCACAAGAGCAGATGGACAGTATCTGGCGCAAGGAATGCACTTAATAAAAATTGAAATTTGTTTTACATTTATACACAGGAAAGCCTACCAGAAAAGTCACTTAGAACCCTCTTAGATCTGGTTCCTCTGTTCTTACTTTGACGTATCAATCCATAATTAGAAGTTCTTGAAACCGATTATCCTGATTTGAAAATATCCAGTAAGTCCAAAGCGTTTTCCAGCAAGTTTTATATTTCCCTAAAATGAAACTCGCACCTTTCCCATGCAGTTCTCCTGAGGCTGAGCACCCTTGTTGTTGTAGAGTGTTCTTTCATTGAGTGATGAGTCCACAGAGTGCAGCACTAATCTCTTCCCATCCTTCCCTCTGCTTCCTATTCAGAGCACCGCCTCATGTCTCTCCCTCTCACGCTGTGATCATTCCAGATACGGCTTTCTCTCTCATCTTTCTTTCTACTCTCTCACTCTCTCTCTCCAATTGTTTAGTTCCTTTAATCCCCTCGGGATTTGTCTTTTTCCGTTTCAATGTTTTTTTCCCCATACAGACTATCTCTTAACAGGATTTCAGATGCTGTGTTTGTATCGTCTTACATTTCATGAAAATCATCAAAACATTTGGACTCGGATGAGAGAGAATTTGTTTGTGTAGCATGAGGTACCAGTAAGCTTTGACTCCCCCTCATCTCCGCTGCCAGGCAGTGTTTGGCAGCTGTTGTCGGTTGTCTTGGTCATGGTGGTCCTGAGAGAGCTGACTGCTGTCACACTGAATTGGTCTTGGTTTGTTTGTGCTTCTCCAGAGGCCTTTGGCAGAGTGTGTCTCCCACAGTAGTATTGATATTCTATCTAAATGATTTGAATATCAAACTGTTCTGGTTTCGTTTGATTAGCTGAACATCTATCTATCGGACCACGTTGATGGAGGTAAACATTGTTACCTCGTTTATAAATAATTACATAATGAAATCCACCTTTAATTCATATGTCCATACTTTTTAATAGATGGGTGCAAAATGAGGCCCATGAGAGCATAATGTTTTGGAATATAATGGATTTTGGAGTCAAGGCAAGTTAATCAGTCACAGCATGTGACAAATCTGAAGCTGTGAAATGGAATTAGGATGTTTGTTTTTATAGAGTGCCATTCTGTAGGGTGGCATCTCTTCAGAGACACTGATGCATGGCATAGATAGCTGGCAGCAGTCACATTGACAGAAGCACAGAGTAGCTACTCCCACACACGAGACCAAACACTGACAAGTTTTACAGTGTTCCAGAAAATGACTAGAAACAGCTTTGCACAATATATCTACTACTCTACACTCACATGATCTGGGCACACGAGATGCCGAATGTGGTGGAAATGAACTGAACAGGGAGAAGCCTTGAATTCAGTAGCCTTATATTGTCTTTGATGATAAACCATTTAAAGTCCACAAGTAGCCAATAATTGTATCCCTTAAAACTCACTCAATCACAAAATGACATTTAAACATTTTTTTCCTGTGAAATAAAATTCTTCATGCCTTAAAATAGCTTGAATGTAACTACAGCCTTGCTTCATCCACTATATGTGGATTCATGAAAATGCTAATTAACCCTATCTCCACTCACTAACGCCAGCTCAGAGGTCCACTCAGTAAACTCTGCACATTGGTATCGCTCTTTACAAGGTCAAACATAACCATAATCAATATGATTAACCTTTTGCTTGACGTTATCAAACAGCTTACAATGTGTTGCTAATGCTAATGTTCACATCCCAGAGTCAGTCAGCTGCCTTCTAAAATTCAGTAGGCCTAGCCACAAATGCTTTGAACAACTCATAACATCAGTGGTGAAAGGCATACGTTCATCATAACATCGTAATATACATCATACACCTACTATATTGCTAAATCGAATTGAAGTCGCTAACACCAGTTTTGTGTGAAAACATTTCTTAAATTAAATCTCAATCACAGAAACCCTCAATTCACATTGGGAAAGTGTAGCCTACTGTCGAGGTCTTTTTGTACCCTGTATCCAAACGTTACAGTGTATTTTTCAAAACTAGTTTGTTCCAAAGTTATTAAATGTAATAATTTACAGTTTTATTATTTAACGTATTAATTTCATAGACGTTTCATAATCAAACTGGTTATTCATATAAACAAACAGTAGGTGGAAGCACTAGCATAGCCTACGTGACAAATTGCATGATTTTAGTCAAGTGAATTTTTGCTGAATTTGACACTTTAAATACAAAACGTGTTGGCTAAAACTGTACTGAATTTTATTTTTTTATTTTTTTGTTTTGTAATTGTTCAGATAAAGCTACTGAATATCATGTTATGTCCCTGTTCACATGATTAATAGCCTATATAACACACTGTTATGAAATACAGATTTTATTAGGCATTGTTGGTTTTTGGTTTTGATACCATGCCCCATTTAGTGACAAAATGCATTTTTTTTGTTTTCCTTTTTGTTGCTTCTTTGTGTTTGAGATGTTTGTGTTGGCCTGTCGAGGAGTTTGACTCAATCATTCATTTCCTCATGCTGACCTCCTGTCTTCAGCAGTGAACTCACACAGAGACTGCACAAGGTGATCGACTGGAGACAACGGGCAGTAATTCCTCCTCTGGAGAATGTGCAAATGAGATCAATTGATCGAGTTCACCATGGAGGCAGTGAGGAGAGTGATAATTAGTTACACTGAATAGTGTGCTGTCTGTATGTTTGTTCATGTGGATCTCTGTCTTTGTTAGTGTGCAAGACTGCAGGTCTATTCATCACATTCAATATATATATATTGTTATTGCTTGAGCAAACAATTAGAAGGGCAACAGTGATTATTCTCTCTATTCATCTGAAATGTATTTTATCTCATGTATGGACCAAAAAAAATGTTTTTTTTTTTTTGTTTTTTTTTTCTCTATAGGCCTATTTGTTGCTTGATTTAACCATTGCACTCTTCCATTTTAACTCATTACCCCAGTATGTGTTTTGGTCATTATTGTCTTTTTGGTAGTCAGAAATTTTTCAATTACAGGCTAAATGAGGTGCTGTCGCATAATTAGCCCACATTTAAAGTGTTTTACAACTTGCTTTTAGGCCACAGCACAGAGTATGTGTCTTGCCTAATGACTCGAAAATAATGAGAAAAATATTTTAGCTCCATTTCCATGGATACAGACCCATGACTGATTAATCTGCTTTGCCCTTAATTATGGCATGCTTCATTTGTGGTTCTATTGGATATGACCAGCTGATTATTTGTAAGATTTTTTTCTGAATATACTGTCATACACTGTAAAAACTTAAAAAAGTAACCTTAAAAAATTTTGAGTTCACTGAAATTAAAAAATTTAATTAAAACAATGGAGATTGATTTAATCAACAGAAACTCAAAATATTATGTCACCTGGACCACATAAATGATCTAAGTTGATTTGACAAAGAAAAAGGGTTGTTCATAAAAAATCATGAATTTTTTTTTTTTTTTTTTGATGGGCTATAATGGTGGTCTTTTTTAAACAATGGCCTTTTTGCAGTCACGACTTCACCATATGTGGCTAATCAGAAACTTTTTCCAGAGAGATATTCACTGGAATTAAATGTGTGAGACTGTGAGTCACCATGTTGCTGATCCACGACAATGTTACTGAATACCAAAAGGGGGCAGTAGTGTTCACTAAATGACAGCTTGCACCGATGCACTCCATTAGTGAGGCTGTGCCACTCATTGCACCCCCATAACCCATGTAATTTGTTATAGTAGTGGGAGCATGCGAGGCACAGGAGGGTTCGTGGGAGGATCGCAACAAGATCACCAATTCTTCATTTCGAAAGTCTAGATCCCACATTCCAGTGGAAGCACGTGTTTCTTTTTTTTCCTCTGTATGACGAGAACAACGAAAACTGACATTGTGACGATTAGGGGAATGCACTGAATCAACAAATCAGATATCAATGATGATTATTTTAGTAACAACCAATTTTCTGTCATTGCCAATAATAACACAGAATAAGATTATGTAAAGCGATCAATTTCTTGTCTTGAGCAGTCTAATTGAACCCTTGAAGACTTTGAAGTTAGACTGTAAGATAAATCTAGGCTATATTTGTTAGTTTTAATCACAAACTGTTCACTTTAGTTCTCTGTCAAGTGTCAAAGTTACTAGGGGATGCATATATCCAGGATGCAGACGGCGCGTGTGAGCATTCAGGGGAGGGCGAAGTAACTGATGCTGAGCCAATGGAGATAGTCGTGCGAGACGCATCTGTCCGAAACCCAAACTAACCGCTGGCAAAACGCTGTCTCCGGTATGAGGCGCGGTGAGATGAAAATATGATGGAAGTTTGAAGAAGCTCACTCTTATTCACTCACTTTTGGTGATTCGGACGGGCAGGAGTAAACGGAAAGGTAATACTACGCACGAGAAGGTTATTGTTGAAAGTTTTGTCGTGTTATTTTGCATAGCCTACTCGAGGCACTGTTTGTGCCTGTTTTTGAGAAGATTCACCTATAGCATAGTCTTTATTTCGATTCGATATTAAGATTTAAACGATTATAAATTCAATTAGCCTATAATTTCTATAAAATATTTGACCGTTGTGGAAGCTTATCTAACAGAGAAGCCTTACAGCCGTGTGTAAGGAACATTGATGCTTTTACATTTTTGGTTGCAACGAAACCTTTATAATTTAGGCTAATGTTGATTTCAGGATGTTTTGGTTGATGTCATGTAAGCTACTGTTTTGTTTTTTATTTATTTATAAACAGGCATATTTTTTGAGTTCACGACTCTCGACTGGGTAAGGCGGTCTGTGCAGTGTCTTCAGTGTATTTTCATGGGTTTTGGAGATGCTGTTCCGCATTAGGTCAGCACTGCACAACCCCCAACTGCTATGATGCTGAACTGCTTCAGCTCTCAAGGGGTTGTTTAGAAGCCTCTAGATGGCTATTTCTACTATGGAGAATGTTGTTTAGTGAGAGGCTAACTTTATTATTCGCTTGATTAAACAAATGCAATATCAACAAGAGCTTTTATTGTCACGCACAGTAGGTCAATAATCTCGCTTAATTTAATCACCTGTTGCAGGCTGTTCTCTATCATCTAAAACGGAATTTTAAATTTGTTATTACAAAGCAATTTAACTAGCTAAAAGTAATGAAATCCATAGTTGAGCTCTTCATAATTTTATGGTCATAGTTTGTGTAATCTGTCTTTAGACGTCATTTCCACTGCCTTCACCTGAACAAAGTTTTTTGTTGTTGTTGTTGTTGTTGTTAAATTGGCTTTATACACAGCGGCACTACTTCCTGAATTTAAGCCAGCTCCTTGTTTCCTGTCTGCAATTATTGGCCGAACTTGATTAATTCAGGTGTGTCTGATTATTGTTGCCTTGACTACTGAGGTCAGGCACACCTGGATTAATCAATTTGTCCTATAATGGCAGACAGGAAACAAGGAGCTGGCTTAAGTTCAGGAAGTAGTGCAGTTGTGCATAAAGACAATTTGTTCATTTAGTAGGGCAGACGCTTTAAAGAGATAGTTCATCTAAAAATAACGAAAAAATCTGTAATTTACATCAATAGTATCCAATAGTAACCAACATTCTTCAAAATATCTTCTTTTGAATTCCACAGAAGAAAGAAAAGTCATACAGGTTTGAAACAACATGAGCGTGAAATCATAACAGATTTTTTTTTTTTTTTTTTTTTTTTGGTGACCTAGCACTTTAATTGACTTATCAATGAGAAAAATACAACAGAAGTCGACATTATTACCAGTCATTTCAAAAGTAATTGTTTTAATGAAGGTTTGTAGATCATTAAACCGTTATGCTGCCGCAAAAGTCTGTCCCAAATCAGTTTCGTGAGGAACCTTCAAATGCAAATACTGCCTGCAAGTCATTACCTGATACAGGGCACCGTGGCAACAAGTCAGCTGCCTAAATTTTTCAGACGCAGCCAGTCTTACTATAGTTATATTTACTATAGTATACCTATAGGTATACAAAGCCACTTGAAGGCAAGCCTGCAACCTTAGCTGAAAAAAGTGAAATGCCTGCTAACACAGGGGTATTCAGAGACCGAATAAACCGCTTTTGTGAGGAAATCAATGAATAGCGTATTAATGAATTGACAGTTTTCAGCTTTTAGTTGAAAATGGTCATTGACTGACAATTACGCGACAGTTATGATTCAGTTTATGGCACTTCTCATTCATTTCAATAAATCCACAAACAGTGACTGACTATTGCACAACTTTGAACAAAATTTAATGACATCAAGGCTGCAATATGATTGATTATCAAAACACACATGACCCAAGTTAGCCGTTACGCATTCTCCAAGGGTAGAGCCACTGACCCTCTTCCCAATAATAAGACCATCTCTGCTAGAAACGTCCAGGCAAGTGTGTTGAGGCAAGTTGGAGCAAAACTTTGCAGGACAGTGGCCCTCCAAGACCGAGTTTGGATATCCCTGGACTAGAGAAACAGTTAAAACTTATTGTAACACATTTTAAAGCGTTACAACCTAAGGGGAGGATTTAGAATGATATGCTAAGCTACTATGTTTTAAGTTTCTATTAATGTCTAAATGTCAAACTTTTTAGTTGGGCAACTTAGTTCTATTTGATTGTTAAGGTGATGTTTTAAATGCATTGCTGCATCACGCTATACTCTTCTGCTTAATGATTTAGTCTCGTGCTTATCCCTGGAGGCGGTAATTACTGCCTTGCGTGCGGACGTGATAACCTTTGCTTGCTTGGCGATCATTTGCATAATCATTAGAAAATTTAACGTGCACTTTTTCCCATTTGCACCACAGGCTGATATGCAAGTGGCTGCTTTGTCATCTGGTAATTAATGAGAAGTATAATGAGTTGTGTGTGCTCCCAATAAACGCCGTATTTTATGGCTCTCTGTAGTTCTTGGATTTAAGCGATGGGCCTCTTCGCCCCCCTTTCAGTGTGACCTGACACCAATTCTACTAAATAACACAAAGTCCCCAGAAACAGAACTGGTAAACCCTTTAACTCGGGCACCATGAAGAGAGATACTTACGGCTGATTCACAGAAAGCAGAAAGTCATATCTAGAAACTGCAGCCTGTGCAATAATTGTTTAAAGAAAAGAATGAAAGCAGACATGACTAAATGCAAATTAGCAAAGCGCCATCAATCTTCAAAGCGCCATCAGTTTACAGTGTAATTGTTACATGGATGTCAATCTATGTCCGAGCGCTGGGCAATTAACAGCCTGATCCAGTCATTTCATTGAGCAGGTTGGGTGAAGGGGGGCTTCGTCCTTCACAGTATCCATTATTTCAGCTCCTCACTGTGCTTTCAAACATCTAAGGTGACGCCCCAATCAGAGATATTATAGTGGTGTATAAAGGCAAAATCCACTTGTTTTAAATCCAAGTGCAAATGTAAAAAGAGACAATTATTGTGTATGGATTTCCAATTCACCATTGTCTTTCCCTCTATTAGCTTAAAAGTTAGTCTCTGATCTCATCAAATACATAACCCGGAGGGAACTATGTGCCTAACAATGGCCTGTAGGGATTCCCTTCTAATTTGACATGTAAGAAAGGGCCTGACTTCCTGTGGAGTGCTCTTCCAACAGAGAAACGATACGGTCACAGGAGATGGATGTCCTCTCAATACACTCACTTAGCCAGCGGCCACTGGTTCCCCTTCACAGCCCCGACACTAAGTTTACAACATTAATTATAGACTTGTTAATAGCTATCTAGAGAACATGCTCACATTAATATGGTTTGAATTTCACACCACCCACTCGCACACCAACACACCTGCACACACAGACTGTTTGGCGAAAGGTTGGTTTTCTGGAAACTGACTTTCATATGCATGCAGAAAGGGCCATAGTGTCTATAAACTCTAAAATAGCATAAAATTTGTTTGAACAAGTTCAGTATGTAATATAACATTGCATTTCAGGTCATGCAGACCAATATTTTGTTGTTGGCAACTTGGTGCAACAAATTGTGGCCCATTGCCTATTTTTGGTTAACTGCAAAGATGAGATGTGCAACATAGCTGTAGCATACTTGTGCTTCATCATGAAAGTTAGGTCTGATTTTAGGCAATATATATGTGACCATTGGTGCCATTTATTGTATGGTGTCAATTAAATCAATTTATGTGTTTAAAGTCACCATGATATTAAAATGGAATATTATAAATTATATCATAATATTTTTTCCATTCATATGCCCTCGTAATTTTTAACCAAATAACTTTCCCTCCCACTTGCAACAATGGAGTGCAGGGATGATGTCAAAACCTGGAAAACTAATTCGCCACTGGTTCCTTCAAGATTTTCCAATGGGTTTTATTATGTTTGTTTTTTTTTCTCTTCAATTTATGGGTACATAACTTAAAGATACTTTGATGTTTTGTTAAAATTACACACAGCCCAAACTGTCTTAATGAGTTACTTTTTAAACATACAGGGTCAAAAATAAACATTAACTGCTTCAAAATTAGTGTTTTCTGTATGGGTGTAATTTAAGTTGTAAAAGAAAAGCAATGTGAATTTTCATCTCTCCCTTAGCCATCGTATTAGTGTTAATTTTTTTTTTTTTTAAATAACTTCCAAGGTAATTTAACACAAAGAATAGCATTATTGTATAGGCTACAAACATTTTTTACAAATGTAAACATAAAAAACTTTACTAGATTTTGATGCTTTATGCACAGCTGCACTACTTCCTGAACCTCAGCCAGCTCCTTTGTTTATTCTCTGCCATTTTTGGACAAACTGATTAATCGAGGTGTGTCTGATTATTGTTGTTGTAACTACTGAGGTCAGGCACACCTAGATTAATCAGTTTGTCCAAGCAACAGCAAGCAAAGAAGTCAAAACACTACAGATAGAAGGCTGTTCATGTTACGTCTTCTTACCTGAGAGTTCCTTGGCGAATACTTCACTATTAACATGAGCGGAGTGGAATAAAGAAAGTGTTTTGCAGGATTGATACGTTATTCAAAATGGTAAGCACGCACTGCTTTGTTTAAATAATAGTTAACTAATGTTAAAATGCAATCTCATTGTAAAGTGTTAACTTTATTTTATTTAGGCACTGATCCTATGCGACAGGTCTCTGCTTATAAGAGTAATGAAGTCTCTCAGATTAACATAACGATTATGGAATGAGGATGTGTGTGTGAGCAAGAGAGGAAGATGAGGAATGAGATGAACTGTTGTACAGAAAGCAGGCTTTATTTGTGTCTCAAGTGGTCCTGATCATTTCACTGGACTACAGATTAGCACAGTGGTAATCCTTTTCTCCTTGCTTGCCTTTCTCATCAAAAAATGTTTCTAACTTTGGCAATTTTTAAGAGCTAAATTGTACACGCTCCCCACTTTTTCTGTCTAGAATTTATTTTCGTTTCTAAATCATTCACTCAGACTTTGGCATTTGTTGAAGAAGCAACTAGTTAAATCTGGCATTGTGTAAATATCGTTGACTCTTATGATAGATTGTTTGTTATGTTTCCCATTTGTAAGTCTCTTTGCATAAAAGCATCTGCTGAATGAATAAATGTAGTCGGTCAGGAATTGGCATATATATTTTTTAAAAACGAAAGATAAGACATGTTAAGAATTAGACATCAATCGTAGTTCTGTCTGAGGAGCTGTGTTTGTATTTTCCACCATCTAACACCACTGTGGTATCAGTATTGCTGTAGACCTAATGCATGGACCTTGAAAAATTGGCTCCTTTACAATTCCTGAAGTGATTTTGAATTGAATTAGCTACACTCCACAAGATGCTGAAATTGAAATAACATAAAGAACTAACTGAATTCACAAAGCATATGACTTCATTAGTCCAGTGGTTTTCAAACCTGTCCTGGAGCTCCCCCAGGACTATAGAGATGAGGGAGACGTAAGCTGTGCTCCCCCTGATACCTCATTCTCTATTCCCTACGTTACTCCAATATAGGCCACTTGAAGGTGTGAATGAAAAGACTGAGTGATTCGAAAACTGAGTGTGCCGGAAGGGCTGCTGCTTTTGCAGTTTGTGCTTGGCGTTTAATCATCAGATGAAACTTAGCAAACTGGCAGCTGCAGTAGTTATAGATTTATCTTCGTCTCTGTCATGGAAACTAGCATGTGTAAATCTTAAGTAATTTAAAAGGCATTTAAAAGACCATTGGTCACCCTTCAAAGTGTTACCAATTTTTAATGGTGTATTTTCATTGAATTTTAAATTCTATTCTATTTTAATTCTACTTTCTCATTCCAATTCTGACCACTATTCTGCATAGTGTTTGCTAACTCGGAATTTAAAAGGCATTTTCAGTTCAATTCAATTCTGAATGACACCCAATCCTGGTATTTATAAGGTTTGAAGCTTTAAAGGTGTTACAGAATCTGAGACTTCTTTTAATTAAAGACTCTCTTGCTCAATGTCCAGCTTCAGTCCCAGCACTCTAGAATATTAAAAAAGGTCAGTGTTTATAAAGACATGTCACCTTGAGCTCTCTGTGGAAAAAGACAGAAAAGAAGGCAGAGGCAAGGAAGTTAAAGGGGCCTTTTGCACACAATTCAGGGCATTGACAGACTGCAAAATGCTTTTCTACAAATCTCTTGAAGTGTAATAGAGATCTCTGCTCAGACATTTAACTTTTCGTGTATGCAATTTACTTGTTTAATCCTTCTGTGTGTGAGTGTGTTCAATCCAGATCCAAACCCTACTTATCTGGCATATCTGCCTATTGATATCCATATTCAAACACCTAAAGGGATAGTTCACACAAAAATGAAAAGAAAAATCTGTCGTCATTTACTCATTTGTTTCAAACCCGTTTGATTTGGCAATACATAAGAATATATTTCAATATAGCTGTTTTTGTCCATTTGTAAAGTGCTGTTTTGGACCCCATTGAGTTTCATTAAATAGACTGTTACGTCCCTTCTAGGGAAAAGGGTGCAACATGAAAGAATCTACATTGAGAATAGATTCAGGAGCTGACTGGGCCCAAATAACTAAAGCATCTTCCGTAATATAAAATAAATTGAAATACAATAACCCAACTCCCTAACCAACCAAAGCATCTTTCTTATTTAGTACAGTCTGTGATTTACTTTATGATGGGTTACTCTCTCTTTCCTCTGGCTGGCTGCTAGTTCCTCTTATCTCTAAAGAAATAGATTGTGGGGTGAGAGATCAGATAAGTAGAAGAGAGATATTTTTTCTCTCTTTGTGGTGGGACAGTAAGATAAATGTGTGCAGGGACCCCCAGGCTAGGCATTAGAATAACCTTTTTGGTCTTGTGAGACAGTGTGTTCCTGTTGCATAAATTTCCTGTATAATCATTGCTTACTATTGAAGTGATTTGCATAATGGAGTTTTCTGTGCCATATTACTAGACGTTTGGGGACCAGATGTGCATGTGGTGAAAGGGGTCAGGTTTTGTCTAAATTAGTTCTCTTTCAATAATTGGGCGCACATTAGTGTACAGTATTTGAGTTAATGTTATTAGTTACTGTACTTAAAGGGATAGTTCAGGCAAAAATTAAAATTCTGTCTTTAATTTCTCACTCCTATGTCACGTCGGTCCAAACACGTAAGAACACGTTTGATAAAACCTGAGAGCTTTCTGTCCCTCTGGCGGCAGCTGACTCTTCTACGCTTCAAAAAGTTCATTAAGATATTGTAAAAATGAGTCCATATGAGATGAATGGTTAAGTCCAAAATGATGAACAGATTGAATTTATGTTTTTAAAACTTAAACTGAGCAGTTGTTTCGCTTGAGATCCTTATTCATCATCTGGAATCTTTTAAATCCATTTGAACACTAGTTAGCAGTTTGCACTGAAACTGTCTTGGACCTTGAACCGTTTGGTTCCCATTGAAGTCCATTATATGGAAAGAAAGACATGGATATCTTGGATGACATGGGGGTGAGTAAATTATCAGCAGAAGTTTTTTTTTTTGGTGTGATTCTTCTTTTCTACTTCTTCAAAAAAGTAAAGATGAATTTGACTGATAGCATTATTTGTTTTGTCAAGATTTCGATATACCAATATGTTATATATATATACCAGGTTATAACAATATATCGCAATATTTCGTGATTTTTCTTTTTTGAAAAATCGGATTTCGTGACAGCCAATATACACACATAGGTGCGGATAAAAAAAGTACAACCTGACCTAACCAGCCAATGGTTCCCCTGAGAAAAAAACGACTTAATGAGAGTGTAAAAATGCAAGAAATTTTGTGTTTAAGGTGTTAAGGGACAGAAAATATCATTAGCTCAGTATAAGAGAAGGAATTACAAAATCACCAAGATGGAAAAACAAGCATGTGAATGTGTATACGTTGTTGTTTCCTGCCTTTGGTGGTAGTAGAGATGTTGAGCGGTGAGGCAGTAAATCGTTTGATTATTTGATTCACCAAGGGAATACTGTAACATATTTGCTGCGGTGTACACACACACAAACACACACTATGAGATAAACCCATTCTCTGCGTTCACACTCCTGGCTGTGTCCCCTGGCCGCTACATCTAAATTTCTTTGTTTATTTTACCTTATGCTCTGTTTAACTAGTTTTCCCCTGCTGACTGCTTCTGTTTACTTCAATTTTTGGTACTCTTTCACAGCCGAAAAGCAAAAAGTGAATCATTTCAATGCTTGTTTATGTATTGTACCTGGGGAAGGAAATATTTTTGTATAAAATTCGGCTTAACTAAGTATGCTTTTACATAAAATATGTCTTAGATTGAGATGCTGCCTTTGCACCTATAACATTATAATCTGATTTATTGAGAATGTTTTCATGCCTTTAAGCGTGAGTCTCAGTGTTTTTGTGTTACTTTGAAGAACACACCTTGCTTGCATGTTCTCCAAGGCCCCAACCGGCTTAACTCCCTTTCGCTGGAAACTCTTCTGCTGAAGTAATCATGTTTTTGTGCCAAAGGCTAAACGCCTGAGAAATGCGGGGGCTCTTGTGATCGGTGACTATCAAAGAGAGAGGCTGACGTGAGGCAGGAGAGGATGGTGGAGAATGTAATTAAGGAAACAGTGCTCTTTACATGTACATTTGGTTGGACAGAACATTAGGAAAAGCAGGCATGAACAATTCAGACTGTGAGAGGATGATGGGAACAGATAAAAACGAAGTGCGCTCTTTGAGCCTGGATCAATTTGAAGTTGAGGGATTAACGCTGATCAGCCTTCTAAATGTTATCTGGAGCACAGGCGCGGACTTGAACCCATCTTTAAGAGGGAATAATTCCTCTGTGTCTTTTCAAGATGGAGCCAGAAGTCTTACCAAACTGTCATGGAGCCCTGTACTGTTTGTACAGAATACTTGATTCATCCAACAGTATGTTTCTGGAGAACTGTCAGCTGTGCCCAAGGCCAATCCAGCTTTTCCACTCCCGTGTTGTGGTGTTCAGGGTTTCCATCTTACAGTTTGACTCCCTTCCTGTTTAGCAATTATAATTCATCCTATTAATAAAGCATCTTAATGAATTAAAATATTTCCATAGGATTCCCTACTGGTTCTCTACTGCATAAATCACTGTCATCTGTCTTTTCTGTCTATCTATCTGTCTGTGCTGAAACTCTTGTCTTTGCTGGCTTTAATCACGCGGACTCATTTTGAACTTGTCAAATAAATGCTAATAGTCCTATTGCAAACATCTTTTTCTCAATTATTTTTTTTATTCTCTTGTTATCCATTTAAAAATATGTAAACTCACAACAAGACTAATTTGCATAGAGCAGAGCAGAATTTGTATAGGATATTAAGACTTGGTTTAAAAAATAATGAATTAAGTTTATTCTTTACTCCATAGACAAATTATGTTGACAGTTTGCTTTAAGAAATAGAAAACCATATAAAATATACCTTTTAAGAAAATGATTTTGTCACATTATACTTTGTTTGATGATTTTTGGACTTTATACGTGACAGATTTTTGCAGATCTTTTTATTTTTATTTCTGCTGACTCTTATTTCATTAAATGTGGTTACTGAAGTTACATTTTGAAGCTTAAAAAAAGCCTTTTATAAACTTTAACAGCTGTCTGTGCTTTCTGTTTTGCTCTGTGCTGTGAGGATTTAAGAGCCTAACTGTTTGAAATTGAGAAATGTGCAGAAATGAAGACTGTAGCTGTCTCAGGGTCTCTCATAGTTGCCACTTGACATTGTTACAGGAAAAAAGCTTTTACCTTCTTCGGTAGAATACAGAATTAACCTTAAAATACTCTGGTCTGGGTCTGATGCAGCCTTAAGTTAGTATGGAGAGAGTGTAGAAATTTCTCCCTGTGAGCAGACACTTCATCGAAAATCAATTTCGTAGGTTAGGACACCATTACCGCCAGGTCCAAAAAGGTTTTTTAAAACATAATGGCAGTGAATTCACTCAATAGGGAGGAAAAAGATGCTTAGGCTTGGCATAGTTGGTGTTTTTTCTATTGTGCAAGGTTTTTATAGTGCTAAAAACACTGCCTTATATGCTTATAGTTTTGTTGACATCTGCATTCATAGCTTCAATATGCAACTCTTAATGCAACACGTGATGTCTTGGCCTAAATATAGATAGGAGTCCTTCCTAGAACACAACATAAACATCTGTTTCTCTTCTTCTTGGCTCTCTTCCCTTTTTTTGCTACCTCCATCATTCCCTCTCTCCAGTACTTAGATTGTTATACTTCCTCTGTGTTTTCTAGGCAAGTTTATCCCATGGATCCTCTGGACAGCATATCCCAGTGACATCATCATCTCCCACAATTGCCACAAGACTCTTCCTTCTATGTGAAATAAACTCTACAGCAAGGGAGATCAAATGGGATTTTTCCCATGTTCCTGACGTCATCATGGAGGAAAGTCTAACGAAAAGCCAAGAGAAGGATTAATTTTAGTTACAAAAACTGAACCCAAAGAAGAGCCTGATGGTGTCACATGATCTGGGCTGATTGTACTCAGTCGGAGTGCCTAGCGGCAGCACTTTTGCTCCAGATGAAACTGATGTGTTTCCTGCATAATTCTCAGTCTTGTCTGGAGTCGTTAACACACTGTGTGTTGTAGCATGTGGCTTGGGCTCAACATCCACAGCGTCTTAATTACACAACCGATTCGCTGCCATTTAAAGATCTGCTTTCCTCTGTTTTTTGTCATCTTTACTTATGCTGTTACCCAAAAGATGCCCAAGAGATCCTGCTGTCTCCCACACATGCACCTAGTAAGTTTTACCATATAATGTCTGTAACCTTTCCAGTGCTCCTCTTTCTCTCTAGCATTAAGGTCATATTTATTCACACATCTCGCCATAATGAAGTTTTTATTTAATGATGCTCAAGTCCAAATTACACAGGTTCAGTGACTTTCCTGGGCCATTGGTCCCCGCAGACGCAGTGACCTTTGGAGAAGCCCGACTGCTGCTTTGTAGCACAACACCTTCACACACACGTCTAACCTTGAGCTCCTGGCAGTAAATAGTGAATGGTAAATGTCAGCGCTCTGGCCATTGAATTATACAGTTTATTTAAATAAGTGTAAGAGCAGATCAGATCGGCCCACAATCTCCACCGGCAGCTTGTCTCCATCCGGGAATTTTTACTTTTATTTAATTTGACAGACAAAAGTTTTTAAATATTATTAATGCTTAAGCAGTTTATTTAAAGGGGTCAGGAGCTGGCTTATTAAATTTTTTATATTGTTGTGTGAGGTCAACTTATGACGTTCGCTTGGTTTTTACATTCAAAAACATCAAATTAAATAAGTACTAGGCTATTTTCTACCCTAGTTTTGAGCTTAGCTGAAAAACGCTCGGTTTTTATGGGCATCTCGCATTGAAGACTTGGAAGTAAACGGCCACTGCTGTGAGTGGATAACAGTTTTGCATGTTATAATGAGTTTCAACTCACTCGCTTATGCAGCGACTGTCTTCTTCCACAACCAGGCACTGCACAATATTTTGTAAACGACATGTTTATTGCTCGGTAGCTCGATCTGGTTTGTCATCACGAGGTAGGCATCTATGTTATTTAGCTATGCGTGTAATGCGCAAATCGGTGGGCGGGGCTAAACCGGCCGTGTTGAAGTAGGCGTTGATCTTTTTCTGCGGGGGTGGTGTTTTATCCTCTTTGACGTCACAGTTCCCCACTTTGAAAAATGAGTCGTTTGCTGAGCCTGGTGTCAATAAAAGCTTTTATTGCACTAATAAAGACGTTTTCAGTTTCAGTATAAGGACCTCTTAGATGTCAAAAGCTCGAGGAAAATTTTATTTCTCAGTTCATCACCCCTTTAAAAAAAAAATCCCAATGAAAAAATTAATAAATAAAAGTGCTTACAAAATAAGATATTCGTTCTTTTAATTCATAATTTTTTCTTAATATTTCCGGACAATTGTATCACCCTCACTTTATTTGACTCCAAAAATATAGAAATGAAAACATACTCATCATGGAAAAGATTTATTCATGTCATTGTATGTATGAAGTGCATTTATTTTAGAATAAATTCATATATAGAAGGTGACAACAAATTATTTACGTCTTTCACCAATGAAATGAAACTCATTTGATTACATTGTCTTTAATCTTGCGCTTGCACTGTTACTGTTTCTCTTTTCCTTTTCCTCACAGCGTCAGACATGAGGGTCGCACCAACGCGTTTGGCAGGACTACAGAAAGGGATCCTGCTTGACGTTCCACGTGGATAAATTAGTTTATTTCTTGTCGGAGTTACACATTCTTTCTATATCTTTTACGACTGCGTGTCTCCTGGAAGACAACGGGAAAGGCTTAAAAGGGCCTGATGCACCTTTTAAGAGCAGAGCAGCATCAAAAATGAATAAATCATCCAGATGGAGTGAGGGCTAGATCTTCACAGACAGCGCTGAAGGAAACCCTCTTCCCCCCACCTGCCGGCTCCCGAGCGAGCGAGAGCTAGAACTGAGGTCTCTGGCAGACTGACAGTTGCAGCCTCTCCTGCGCTCTAGCCTTGTGTTTTGTTGATGCATTTGACTTGATTTTTCACGTTCCTCTGCCCTCCCCTCTGTGCCTGTGTCATGCTCTGTTGCCGGCGTGCCGTCCTGGAGCCATGCCCATCCCCGAAATGGCTTTGAGCACGGTGAAGTCTCTGTACTGGGAGGTGTTCCCCTCCATGGCCACGCAGCGGGTGTACTGCACGCCCGTGCTCTGGGCTGGGCGCCTCTACGTACTGGGGGGCTGCAGCGAGAACGGCCTCCCTTTGGACTCCGCCGAGGTGCTGGATCTGGAGAGCCAGCGCTGGTGCGAGCTGCCCCCTCTCCCCACCGCTCGGGCCGGGGCATCCGCCGTGGTCGTGGAAGACCAGCTGATGGTCATGGGAGGCATGGATGCGCAGCAGAGCCCACTGGCCTCTGTGGAAGTATATCATCCTGATGAGGGCAAGTGGGAGAGGAAGACGGGACTGGGGCAGGCCTCCATGGGCATCACCACACTGGAGAAAGGTAAGAGGTGTTTCCAATTCCTTGAAAGAATTCCCCAAGAAAGAACTAGATGGGATGCTGGTTTGTGAAGACTGCACTGGTTGATCCAGCTCATTAGATAAACTGTACTAGTCAACTTGCATCACCCAGGCAAGTTTTTTCTTATTACAGTGCAAAAAAAAAAAAAGTCTAAATTTCCTTAAAATTTGAAATAAAATTGTGTAATATTTTAAGACTTATTTTCAGAGGTTGTGCCCTTAATTATGCTTATTTTCCTTACCCAGTTGTCAAATTAGTCATGTATGAACCATACTAAAAATTGTTAGTTTATACTGAATTTGACAATGGGGTTGAAAAATAAGCATAATTACTGGCATATTCTCTGAAAACAAGTCATAATATTTTATGCCGTTTTACATCTATGGTCAATGACAATAAGCGCATCCAGGAAAATAAAAAAGTATTTGTTTCCTAGAAAAGTTTCCACTTACATTTTTCAAGAAAAAAAAAACATTTTTACAATTACCAGAATTCATTAATATGATTCATATGACACACCACATGTCATTTTACAGTCTGGATTAAAATGCCTCATAAAAGATCAAAATATTAAATATTTTAAGGGAATTGTTGACCTTGACACATGGCCATGTGACTCATGTCTGTAATGTAATTTAAAGAATTACACAAGTACTTAAGGTTTTCTTTTCAAATCCGTTATATCTAAATCCTTGATACATAAAAAATCCCCCAAAATGTCAAACAGAATTTTAGAAAATTTTTATTCAATTTATTGTGTGCATGAACTGCATTTGAATGTATTTTAGATTTTTTTCAAAAATAGCATCACGTCATTGACCAAGCAAATTGATCTAATTTTATGGATGTTTAGATTTAGACTTTTTTTTCTATGGGAAAACAAGATAATATTTCTTACCCACATCACTGTCTTTTCACTACTCGTGTATGTGATAGTGTTCTGCTGTTGTAGTTTCTCAGACCAAATTGTTTGTTTCACAAACCTCAGTGAGAGCAGGAGTGTGTAGAAAGACGCCAGACTGTAATTGGGGAAAACAAAGTTTGGCTCCTCCCTTCATCTTTCTGCTGCTTCCCATCAGAGCACGATTATCTGTATAATCTCAAATGCTGTTATCTTTAGTACAATCACTGCGGTTGTAATAAATGTCTCATAACCGGCGCCTCTGGAGTGCTCCGGATATACCAGCTCCAATTGAAGGAATCCGTCATGCCATATTGTGATACAAAGACTTACACTGCAGAGAAAAGTCTCTCTCACACATTCTCCCTCCTCTCCAGCTTATGTAGGTGTGTGTTCAGGTGACAGTTTATCCAGTTTGAGACCCAGAGGAAAGGTGTTTACTCACAGGGATTCGCTTCTGCTAAGACGTATTCCACCAGCTGAGCCGCTTTCAGGGCGGGACAGATCAGTTCAGTTCTGTCTGTGGGTCCATGTTAAAATCATCAGCAAAACCTTGGTACCGATGTTTTATTAGACCAAAGGTTCATTTTGGGGACATTTGTTTAGTAGGCATTTGATAAATATCGTAATTTATTCACAATTTCAGTCAGGTATTGGCGCAAAATAAAATCTGAATAGGGTGATCAGGGCCTCTACAATTTAGAAGTGTTTTGTATAATCCTGAAGAGGTTTAGTTTTTTCTTTAGGTGATTCTGACATAACTTGTCAATTAAAAATGAGAGAAAAGTTATCATGTCATCCATTACTATCAGTGTATCATTGTAATTTGTTTATCCTCTCTTGTTGGAAAAAAGCATGAAGGTCCTGAAACAGGCCTTTTGAAGCCATAATCCAGGTTTAGGCTTTGGTATCAAAGACCTCTGTTTTCACCTCTCTTTCTGTCAGCGGAGCTTGTCCTCTTTGATATCCTTCACGTCATCTAAGAAACAAATTGCTTTGAGGTTCCAATCTGTGTTTGTATGGCTTTGAAATCCCATTTTCCTTTGCACCCTTTTGCCTTATTGGAAACATTCTGTATCCGAATATCAATCCGGGTCTGAGCCAAACCATCTTGATCTTGTAAATAACATTTCCCATACCTGGATTTGATCTCAATGTTTAGGAAGGAAATAACAAAAGCTGATGCTGTTTGTGATAATGACAATAATAGGGAATTGAGCTGGAGAAGTGCAGCTGTGGCCAGTCAAAACCACAGAAGTCGTATCTCGTATTTGTTCTGCGGTGCGCTGTTGTCTAGTGAGAAGTTTGTGTGTGCTGTGATGTTGAGGACATGTCAGAATCATGCTGACCTCTCAGTAAGACAGCATGGAGCGGATGGCTATGTAGGCAGGCAAGGTCTTTATGATTTCAGACTAGCACTCTGTGACTGTCAGCTAGGGTTTCCAACCATACTATATAATATAGAATCATCCTGTGTTAACCCCAAAGTGGGATGTATTTTGTCTCATGTTTTAGTGTTTTGCTCCTGAAATAGTGGGGACACTTTGACTTTGGCATGTGTCAGTTTAGTTATCAGTGTTATAAATTTCAAAATAGGATGGAAAACAAATTGCAAATGATATATGTGAAACAGACAGGTTTTGTATGAAAGCCGTAACACATGCTGTTATGCATAATTGCATTCACCATTACATTAAAAATATAAATCTTTTGAAATATTCTTACAATTTAAAATGACTGGTTTTCTATTTTAATATATTTTAAAAAGTAATTTATTCCTGTGATGGCAAAGCTGAATTTTCAGCATCATTACTCCAGTTTTCAGTGTCACATGATCCTTCAGAAATCATTTTATGCTCATGATTTTCTGCTCAAGAATCATGTCTGATTATTATCAGTGTTGAAAATAGCTGTGTCTTTGAAGAATAGGAAGAACATTTATTTGTTCAGTTCTTGTGCATCGGTGCACATTTTTCACTGGATTCGTTGCTGTGTTAATAAATTGTTGAATTTAAAGTAGGGCTGGGTTTAATCACAAATATTTTGCTGAAGAATGATAATCATGATTTTTAATCTCAATTATTCTTTTCTGAAATATAAAAAAATAAATATATAAATGGTTGCCAGATTGAGAAGATTATAAAATGCTGGAAATGTATCCTTTTTTGAGAAAAGAGAAAAGAAAAATCTCAGACATAAAGTTGCAGCTCATACAGAACTCAACAGACATAGTAACTACTTTCTCAGGTTGTGGTCTGATCTGTCTGACCCCTGAGCAACTCAAGGATGTGCTGATCACCTTTCTGATATTATTGATTTTCTCAGAGAAGATTGAAGCAAACTCACTGCACTTGCTGTCTGAGAGCATTTCACTGATAATCTTGGGTGGCTTGGGTGGTTTGTCATTCTCTCTACAGTAGCAAAAAGAGTGCTTGTTTTTAAGTTGCTGTTTATAATATTCGAGAAGAAAGTCTGTCTAGCTTTGCCTAGTTCCATATTGAAAGCATGGATGCTGTCTTTCTAGCGTTATAATTCGCCAAGGCTAAATTGATATGTGATTATTGTCCATAACTTCTACTTAATCTGCGTCGGCCTGAACTTTACTATTGCATTCATTAAAACTGTAATACCAGCAGATAAGTATTTATAGTTTCCGACCTATCCTCCAAAATTACATTTTTTAAATATAACAGATGCAATAAACTCATGTCAGTCAGGCAAAATCTTAATGTTTTGGTCTCAAAAGCATTTTAGGATTATTTCAGTCAAACGGTGACAGATTTTCTGTACTTGAATACACTGTCAATTTGCAGCATTTTTTTTTTTTGATAGTGTTGTCAGTTGTACCTGCCACTCTACATGCATCTCTAAAAGCATATGTGGCATATATAAAGGTCTAACTAAGTTGTCATAAAAAGAAACTGTCCATTATTTTCTTCTGCTTAAGTTTGCAACCCTCCAAACAGCACACCTATGGGCCACTGGACTCTCTCTCTTTCTTTGACAACTGCTTATCTGTATCTCCCACTCTACCATCCCTCTCACTTCCCTGCCATCATTTGATCAAGAGAGCATTCTTGTTGCTAGGCAACAGGTGTGTAAATCTGTGTGTGAGTGTGTTTGCATTTGTGTGTGTGTGTGTTTGACCCAGAGTAATTTTTAGAACGGAACAGACTGAGTTGCAATGCCAATCCATGATTCACCCGCTGCTGTGCTACTCTCCTCTTTCCCTCTTGACAAGAGAAGCAAAAAGAAGTGCTTATTGCCCTTCTGCCCCCTTAATACCCACAATGCCCTTTGTGTTCATCAGATACATCATAGTGAGAAAATCTCCCAATTCACTTGCTCTGATAGTCCATTTGTTTGACCCAAACAGACCCACCAACCCCCGTTCTCTATAGACACATTGGAGCGACTGTATGTAGTTCTTACACTCACTTTCTTTTAAAATAAGTACTTATTTGTAAGGAGAGTTTGTCCATCCATTACAGAAGAATCTAAAAAGAAGATTTTGGGTTGTACAGAACCCCCTGGAGATGATCTTAAAGTATGTCTCTGCTGTAATCCTGGTGGAACCATTTTGTCCACTTTTCCTAGAAGTATGTGATTCAGGCTAAGTGAGCTTTTCCTTTGTGAATTATGCAGGAACGCATTAAAAGTTTTCAAAGCATCTTCAAACGATAGCTGTACTGTACATGGAAAAATCGAGGTCAGCTCTAACAATGTTCCTCATTATTGAGCAAAAAAAAAACTTTAGGATGAAATCTTGTTGTGCCATAAGATTGTGTTAATGCTAAACAAAGGCATGTAGACGAGAAAATGCTGGATATTTGCTTAAAGTTTTGGGGAAGTTGTGTTTATTGTTTTAAACAAATTAAATTACAGATGAATTATGAAAAAAAAAACATATTTATGTCTGGTAATTAAAGCCATGCTGAGCTGTTTGCATTCGTACTATGTTTGGAGTGTATACTTGCATTTTTAATGAAATTCGAGACTGTTCCATATTGATTGACATATATAATTAGTTAATTATACGGTGGTTAAAACACTAGAAAATGGATGGATGACTAGATGTATGTTCTTTCTCTGGATCTGATGTTTCAGCTTGTTTAGATGCAACAGTTAATGTGTCTGTGAAAAAAAAAGCTTTTTAGTTTTTAATCACTTGTCTGTTTTTCCCCCCTGTTTCTCATAAACAAGCTGCTGTGTTTTTGTTCCAATTTACAGAGCAGTAATGTGGTTTTTGAATGATATTACGTGAAGGCAAGATGTGCAGTTCATCTGATTTGGCCTTGTTAGCGAATGTCTCAATGCAACCCATGTTGCGTGTAGGTGTGCAAGCTGCTGGTTGAATGTTACTAGGCTAGCATGTGTTTGTCATTTGGTTATCACCACAGCCGTGAAGATGATGTCGTGTTTGTGTGTGCATGTGTTTGTGTGATCTCATTATATAAATTTGTCTGGGGAGTGAGCTGAGATGCAGATCACTATGGTAACACATCCGTCTCTGCCTTACGTAGAGGGGCCGAGACAGCTGTGCAAACAAACACATTTTAAACTCAAATTTTCGAAAAATGAAAGTTTAACTTACTAATACTTTCATTATTATATGTGGCAACTTGTGTTGCGACACAGATGGTGCTCAAAAAATACAATGTTGCTATTGCACTCACACCGATATCCTGACAGCAAGCCGTCATTACGTGCACACATGCATGCAATCTGAAATAAAAGATGCTGAAACCATTAGTCCCTTCCTCTCTGCTATTGTGCAAAGGCTGTTTGATGTTGCTTTGCGACCTCTGTGCGCGGCACACGTTTGATCGCTGTGTGGTGCGCGGGACACTTTCTTCTGAGGAAGCGTGAAGAATGGGGAAGAATACATGCAACTACTAATTTCCATCGTCTCGCTGTCGCATCTCTCTTTCTTTCTGACACCTGTGTTGAGGTGCTTATTTGATGCTCATCTAATTGAGCTGATCTAAATACATCCTCAATCACTGTAGAGCTCATTAGTCTTCTGAAACCAGTAAACCTGTGTGTGTGTGTACTCTGTATGATTCTCTCTGTTTCATTCACAGCTCTTTTTTGAAGTCATATTGCCCTCAATACCAAAAATTTTATTTTAAATATATATTAGGGCTGTCAAACGACTAATCGCGATTAATCGCATCCAAATTAAAAGTTTGTGTTTACATAATATATGTGGGTGCAATTATTTTGTATATAAATAAATACACAAACATGCATGCATATTTAAGAAAAAAAATTATTTATATATAAAATATTTATATAATATTTATATTTAGATTAATCGCGATTAATCGTTTGACAGCCCATATACATCTACTTACATGAGTATATATACTATACTTATATATATATATATATATATATATATATATATATATATATTTCTGTATTCACACAGTCGTACTAATCTCAAACTGTATTCCCATCCTGTATTTAGTCGTTGCATTGAAATTATTTTACATCACGGACATCAAGTGTGGCCACTCAACAAATACAGTAACTAAAACTGTACCAAAGTACACAATTTTGTTTGTTTGTTTGTTTGAATGTTTATTAAAATAGTTTCATATAAACCATCTAAAGGAAAGCATTTTATAAATGTATTTATTATTCACACACAGTACAGTAAGTTTGAAAAGCTTGCATGTCATCTCATCAAGCCTGCATGTGTTTGATAAAAAAAAACAGGAATATTTTGAAATAGTATTACAATTGTAAAATATTTACAAAATATTTCTATTTTAAATAAATGCTGTTCTTTTTAACCTTTTATTCATCAAAGAATCCTGAAAAAAAATGTATTATGTGCAGCACTTTATATTTAATTTTTGTACATTTGTATTAGTTAGCTAGCTATGGTAATTTATTAATACTATTCAATTTAAACAAGCTTTTTAACAGTTTTTTTTATAGTGTTTACTTATTAGGTGTCTCTTAAATTTAGATGATGTCAGGCCTCTTGGTAGCTAATAATTCACAACATCAAAGACAATTTATGTATTTAATATATTCTTTTTTTTTTAACCTTGCATATTTTTATGTGGATTTTGTGGTGGAGGACTTTTTGCAACCTGTCCATGTTGACAGTCATATTTTATCGAGTTTCTTCCTTTTACAGTTTTTTTCTGTACAGTTGCATTTTATTATTTGTATTTGCCATTGTCAGAACAAGCCTAAGACCCATTAGATTAGAACTATTGTGAAGCATTCTGGTAAATGTAGATGTTCTATTGTTTTGCATGGTCATCTTTACCCTTGATCGGCATCCATAGACTTCTTGAGGTTCGCTTTAGAGAAATCCCTCGGTATACTTGAGCTTCTGCTACAATTTAACGCTCTGTGAGGAAGACGATTAGAGAGTTTCTCCCACAAGACGTAATTGTCTCAGAGCTGGCGACTTGTAACTTTCCTCACCCCACTTAAAGATGATTTTCTTTCCTCAGGGGAGCTTTAGGGGAGGATTGTGCTTCTCTGACAGTCAGTGCTTTTGCCACAGGCACATATACAGTCCACAGCTAAAGTGTTGAGCTCACTTTCACAAAATCCAACAGACGGCTTTACTTTTCACAATCTGTTCTCATGCATGTAGTGCCATAGACACTGTTGCCATGTGTTCAATGCATTCAGAAAATCTTGGGTTTGTGGAAAATTAGTTAAATTAAAGAAGATATGTGTAATTTTGGCATAAAACAGAAAATAAGGGCTACTCTTACCACCCCTTCAAACTAGTTGTCCTATATAGAGTCTGGTTAGCATAGGAAGCTGTTACATTTTTCTCTTTTGTAAACAACATTTAAATGGAAATTATTTCATTACGTTATGGTAGATGGTTTTTTTTGTTGCTGTAATGTCACAGGATAATCACTATTAAAAGGTTTGACACTGACCATGTTTTTAACGGACAATGTCGTTAGCGTGCTACTTTCCTTCAGAGTGATTCGTCATATGACATTTACGGCTCTGCTGATTGGCTCACAGGGGCTGATTGGCTATGAACACCTGCCATTGAGATAAATGGGAATTCTTTTGGATTGCTTCCTCAAGACATTATGAACATCCTTCATCACCCAAACAGAAAGCAATTCTGAAAGAAAGCACAGTGTTGACTCTTCAGAAAATCAGCCTGCAAATGACTTAATAGTAGTCTAAAAATAAATTGGGATAGGAATATTTTAACAACCAATATTTTATGGCCACTAAGCCATAATCTTGCAGTTTGTAACCCATTTTACTTTTGTGATTGTATGCATTTTACAATGAATGAGGGAAAAAATAGATTGGATTTTATCCATCAGGATGTCCTAGATCTTGAATAACTATTACAGAATGCAGAATGTATCCTGGCCGAATGCTAACATAGTATGCACTTTCACACGTTCAGTCTTTAGAGATCAGGTGTGAAAAGGACCTTTAAAAAAAATCCACTAAATCAGTTCTGGCAATTTCCCAGTATGAGAAGTAACATTACCAGTATGATGTATATGAGCACATATGAGATGGCAAAGCTCTGTCGGAGCAGTTTACTGTTAGCTCCTTTTAATTGTGTTTCTGTAAACACTTAAGTCTGACAGTTGCCCCGCATCTTGTGCTTGCTGCTTTCTTTTCTATTCATCAATACTGCGCCTCTGTTTTTCTTTTCTTTTTTTGTGGAAATTTTGGAATGGAACTTTGTGGAAATTCCATTTTCAGCAAAAGTGACATTTTGAGCCATTTTTGCATTTTTCGAATAACCTGTGAACTATCATCAAGGCTGAAAATTATTACATTTATGATTTATTCAGTTTAAAAAAACAACTGTATTACGATATAAGAAACAATCAAAATACATAACGTTTGAAATTTCTTTCATTTATCAACCAAATTTGCTGTCTGAATGTGTTTGTAAATGCACTTAAAAGAAAAAACACTTTCCAATTGTTCAAAAAACATAAAACGGAACTGATAGTGAGAGATGGTTAGGATTCCTTTCGACATCAGACCACTTCAAAGTCATTTCAGTGTTTGTGTGCTCTAGGCGTCAGCTGTCTGAGCTCCTGCTGAGACGGACCTACCTGTGCACTGAGAAGATATGCGGGTCAGGCATCTTCCTTTCACCAGTCCTCTGTGTTGACTTACCCAGCGGCTGTTATTTAGAGTGCTCTCAGAGTTTCACTGAGGAGAGATAGAGGTCAGAGCTCATTTTCAGAAAGCCATATCTCCCCTTGAGCAGGTGGCGGAAGACTATTCTGTCCCACAATTCCTTGCCTCAAGAGTTCACTGTGAGCTGCTTTGTACCAGCTGTTACATTTGCAGAGTCTTTGAGAACAGTGGTGTGGCCCAGTGGGGCTCAATGCTGAATGGATTCTAATGCATTAGCTTGTCGGCCTTACATCATTCCCCACTCAATCCTGAGGACCAGCTGGGCCGCTCTACAGCTGAGCCTGTTCACCTGATTGTTTAACATTTACGGTAATGAATGCTTTTCATCAAAAAGAACTTCAGTTAACTAATTGCAGGAACAGGCCCCTTAGGAAAGGTTAGAAAAAAATCATCATTTATTCACCATGTTTTTCCAAACCTGTATGATTCTTTTTTTTTTTAGATATTTTTCTCTGAAAATGACTGACTACAAACTATGCTCACTAACATTAATTGGCTACTTGTCTTGCCGTTTCATAACAACTTCCTGAGATTTCTGGCTCTGTGGCTAACGTTTGTCTATTTGATGATTGTAATTATTATTTACAGAAAATGTTGCCGTCTTCCTTTTCAAATAATGATGTAATGGAGAAATTTATTCTTAATACAGCTGTAAGTGCAATGAATTTAAAAGGTTAGTTCACCCCAAAATTGTAATTCTGTCACCCCATATTTCCAATCCCAGAATTAAGATATTTTTGATTAAATCAGAGCTGTCTCACTCCTCCATAGTCTTCTATGTAATTTAAGTTTGCCGGCCCAGAAAGTTAGTAAAGAGTAAAGACAATGTTTAAAATAGTCCAAGTGACTACAGTGGCTCAACCGTAAGTTTATCAAGCAACAAGAATACTTTTTGTGCGCTAAAAAACTTACGGAACAACACGAGGGCGAGTAATTACTGACAGAATTACTATTTTTAAGTAAACTAACCCATAGTGTGAACATAACTAATAGTGTGGACTACTTTTATGCTTGTTTGTGTTATACATTTTGTAAGTTTCGGAGCTTTACAGAAGTGGTCACTATGAATTGTTACTGTATGAAAAAGAGCTCTATGAAGACTGTAAAATCACCTTGACACTTTGAAAAACAGCAATGGTGAGATCATTTTTGTATGCAATATGCATCAGACGCTGTGTGAACGGACTGTGGGTGGGCCATGGGCTTGCCATCTGAGGCTGAGAGGACAGTAACAGTCAAACGCAGCCTTGCTAGAGTTGTTTGTAGCTGCTGTTGTCTCTCAGACAGAGTTCTCTGAGGATATACAAATGACCTGAAGGTCAGTTGTCAGAGGTCCGTACTGTAAATTGACCATGAGGACATTTTGTGCATGCATAGAACCTATACAGTAGGAAACAAGAGATGCAGGACATAATAAATAGGCATACAGAATGCCTCATCATAGAAAGGAAATAGGACTTCATTGTTGTTGGCCACTCCTGCCATGAGTCTGGGTGTAGCTCAGCAGCGTCAATTTGAGGGAAGGCAGATGCTCCATCACAGCAGGGATGTGCTTGTAAAAGAGCACACATGGGAGAATGCAATCTGGGAGAAAGTAACTTTCCTTGGGTTTGCGATTGACCACAAAATTTAAGATACTGTATGTTAAATCTTGAATGTTTCATACTTTATAGAGAAAATAGCAGACAATAAACTACACTCAATGTTTTTTAGTTTTTTAGATCAATGGGTTCTCCCATTTATTGTATACTTCAGTCACATAATGAATATCTAGTGATCCACTTCTCGTAAGTACCCTTAACAAGGAAATTAGTTGTTTGTACATTATTGCCTTTTGTAGTTTTCCCTCCTACATGAGTCATGCAGCAGCCCATTCAAAGGTGCCGCATTCAGATTTTGAATCAAATGTATTTTAAATGCTAAAAGTATATATTTGTATGTTCAGGATGGATCACAATGGTGGTAAAAAAACACCTCTTAAAGGAGTAGTTCACTTTTAAAAAAAACTTTTGCTGATAATTTACTCACCCCCATGTCATCCAAGATGTCCACATCTTTCTTTCTTCAGTCGAAAAGAAATTAAGGTTTCTGATGAAAACATTCCAGGATTTTTCTCCATATACTTCAATGGACTTCAGTGCAAACTGCAAACTGTTCAAAGGGCTTTAAACTATTCCAGGTGATGAATAAGGGTCTTTGTGGCTCTCCTGTTTGAACTCATTCATCAAAATGAGCAAATGAACAAATCTTTTTCGGAGTCAATTCGTTCATTTCGTTCATTGAATGAACCAAATGACACGACAAATGATTCGTTCATTTTGATGAACGAGTTCAAACAGGAGTCACGAACGTTCATCACAGAACAGAGAAAGGTGAGCGTTTGAGCTTATAAAACTATAAATGAGCGATCGTTTCGCTTGATAAGACCCTTATTCATTGTCTAGAATTGTTTAAAGCCCTTTGAGCAGTTTGCAGTTTGCACTGAAACTGTCTTTTGGACCTTGAACCGTTTGGTTATCAGTAAAATGCATTTTATGGAGAAAAATCCTGGAATGTTTTCATCAAAAACCTTAATTTCTTTTCGACTGAAGAAAGAATGACATGGATATCTTGGATGACATGGGGGTGAGTAAATTATCAGCAAAAGTTTTTTTTAAAGTGAACTACTCCTTTAATTATTAATGTGAATACCTAGTTTATCTAGTTAAAAGGTAACAAAAAAGTTACCTTAAAAGTTTAAAGGTTTATTCATTTATTTTTTATTGGGTGTGGCAACTTGTTTATTGCTTTATTGCTTTAACTAGCATATTAGCAAAACATTCTTGCAAAAGTTGTGCCTTATTTAAATTCAAAGCACTGGCCATACATGGCACTGTTTTAGATTTTACTATTGTAGATTCTATTGAGGGGATTTAATTAGTTTTTTTTTTTTAATCAAGGCACTATACCCAGTACATCCATACAGGTTTTTAAGATTTTTTCTTTTATTAACACCCTCAAAAGTAGAAAAATAGTTATTGCACCCCCATTGTGGGTTTTGATCTGATTGTGGTCAGGTAAACCTTGAATGAAGATTGAATGGACATCTAGTCATTCGCCCCTGTGTATGTATACCTATTTTTTTTTTTCAACTTAGCTAAGCCTGAGGGAGAATTGTGAGGCTGTTGAAGAGGAGTTTTACCTGCAATTCAGCTAATGCTTCTTCTGGCACATACTCCAAAGCGTCCCACTAAGTGATGAAGGGCCAAGAGGGCCAATGGGGATAAATTGAACGTTTCCACCTATCATCTTTTCAGTCAGGTTAATCTTCATCTCTCACTGATTTTTCCCTTCCTTCTGTCCTCCACATTATTATTAGATAATCCTTTTCAACCTTTCTTTATATAGTTTCTTCATCCATAGCTTCTTGTTACATCCCTAAGTCATTTTAAAACAGTTTGAGATTTTTTTGCATTCTGCTTTCTGAAACGCACACATTCCACTCCAAAAATAATAATAAGCATGCGTCATATTCATTCAATATCAAATCACAGGTAGTTCGTTTTCACTTCAGTTTCTATGGCAATGGGTAGCTCTGTGGAAAAGTCAAACCATTGGCAAATAATTAACCCTCCGTGTGGTTTAGTTTGACACTGACGCAGTAAAGTCGTGATGTCGAGCCCACAGAGACAGATAATGGAGTTTAGATTCTTTTACGTGTATTTATTTAATTAAATGAATCATGACCAATTTAGATCCTATTTTGTGGGCTTTCACCTTCTATACATCAGAATTTTTATATATTTTTATCGATCTCGAAAACAGCGCACCTTGTGGGTTGTTTGTCCACAACCCTGCTGGGTCCCATGCTAACTGCACACCATCTCCCAACTGCACATGAATTGGGCCCTAGATCATTGAGATGATTGGAAGGTCTGACGAATCAAGATTTCTGGTGCATCACGTCGATGGCTGAGCATGGCTATGGCACCTGGATGCACTGTTGGGTGGACACAGGCCGGTGGTGGCAGTGTTGTGCTGTGGGCAATGTTTTCTTCCCAATGACAGCTATCAAGTATCTGAACAACATTGCGGACCAAGTGCACCCATTCATGGTAACTGTGTTCCCTGCTGGTGATGGCTATTACCAACAGGATGATACGCCATGCCACACTGCCAAAATCGTCAAGGAGTGGTTAGAGGAACCACTGTTAATGCCTTGGCCTCCAAATTCACCTGACATGAGCATAATCGAATGTGTGGTTTGACTTGGAAAAGTGGGTTCATGCTTCATCACCATTACAACGCAATTTACGGAAACAGAGGACATTTCCTCAATATGCGACGTGGGGGACAAGGGGTTAAAATGCTTTGCAGTACAACGCAAAATGGGACGGGTGGTCACAGTAGTGTGTGTGTGTAAAGGATCTTGCATTTGAATCAGTCCCTGAAGAAACTAAAAATATGAATAACTGAATAATACATGCAAGCAAAGTTGTGTGCCTACACCGCTATAGATCTCAAAGGGCAATTGTTTGAAAATGTTTATCTGCTCAGCTTGATATCACTACCCAGCATGCCTGTTTCACACTGTATCTCTTTAAAAAAAAGTGTTTGCTTTCATCTGGTGCCATAAAAGAACTTGCCGTTTGTTGATTCCTTGAATTCATTGGTTATTTTGCACCTGTGGAGGAGAATTTAAGCTTTTTTTTTCATATTCCAAAAATACATGCAGACTCTTTCACCAGGTGATCAACTGCCGCTGTGAATTTGACGTCGTCGATGCAGCGACACGCTGATGAAGAACTTTCACTCATTAGCGCGCATGTCTCTGAACCTCTACTGCAGACGAGTGCATTCATCTTGAAATGCCACTGCTGCAGTTAGAGTACAGAAAAAAACTCATGAATCTCCTGAGATCTGTTGCTCTGTCAACTTTTATTGAGCCTGGAAATTCAGTACTATCACACACAGTGATTAAAGGGGGATTTGGCAGGTGGGGGAACCCTCAAACAGGGAAAAATAACTCACCGCGGGACAACATATTGAGTATCGTGGTATAGCAATACTTTTTGTGTCAAGAGTGTCACTTGTTTACTAGTTTAATGGTTTTATTTCGGCTCATCTACACTGATATGATGATGATATGTTAAAATTGCTTAACACTGGGACAAAAATTAAGTCCTGGAACTATAGCCACGCAAGCCCACATTATCATCCCCAGCCCCACCTACAGACACGTGCATTAAAATGTGAGGTATTTAGGGGTGTTTGGGGGCTCCCCCGCAAAAATTGATTTCTCTGACCTACATATGTGCAATTTAAGGCTTTTGAAGAGCAAAAAAAGGATAATAAATAGCTTTAAAACCATGTCAGTGGACATTAGATTATTTTGTCAATGCATGCTCTCTCCTCATCTACATCTTTTTTTTTCTCCCAGTCTCATTATCCTGCCATATTTCTTCCCCAACTTTGACTTATAGTCTTTTAATTTTCGTCTGTGTCAGTGAAGAAAGTAAACTGGTATTTGTTTTATGAATCATTTTCTTCAACAAGTTAATTTACTCAAGGCTACCAGGCCAGTACTGCCACCTCCTGCATGCGAAAAGTAATTTTAAATAATACAAATTATAGGCTAAGATTAACGCAGTTGGTGGAATTGGCAGACGTTCCCTCATCATGCGCTGTGCAAACGCTTCAAAGCATTCTCAGGTATAAAAATGCATGGATGCCATAGTGCCAATCCAAACTGTGCTAATTGGAAATCGTATTTGACGATAGTGGTCCTGACAGAAATTTATTTTGAAATTTGTTCAAGATTGCATTTATCTGTGTTATTAAATTTGTAGTTTTTTTGAACATTAACTTTTTGAGACCTGCTCATGTAGGTCATCTACATTTAAAAATAGGGAAAATTACCATGTATAATTAAACGTCTAATTCACCATTATCATTACATAAATAAAAAAAAAAAAACAACTAATAGCCTTCCCATTATTGTGTCCCTAAGTATTAAGGCTAATAATCCACTAAACATATAATTGTACAAGTTTTTAAATGAACATTGTTTTCAAATAAAATCAATAAGCTCAAAAGCTGTTGTACGAACAAATGTATTCACGTAGTCATCAGGTCATTGTTACAGCAGCACATGTGTGAATGTGTAAACCATTTTTTTTGTTTTTGTTTTGAGACCGTAATGACCGTAATTTAATAGTTTCCTAATATGCACACCTTTAAATGAGCCTTAGACTCTTGAGTCTCTTGTCAGTCTGTCTTCATTGCACACTCACACAAGCCAGTGAACAGCTGAAAGCTGCTTAGGGTGATACTGCAGAGGAGAGCCAGTCGTGAGGATGGCACACACACACACACACACACACACACACACACATGCGCGGTTGCCACCCGCCCACGCGCCATCCTCATCCTCGTCTTTCGCTTTGACCGCACAGACACTTGCTGCTGTAAGCTGATTATTGTACAAAAGTAAATGTGTGCTGATACTCAGCAGTATTTACTTTTTAAGTAGGAGCCGAATGTTTGGTGTTCCTACACGCCCCTTTTTGTATTGTGAGTGGTTGACAGTCTATGTGTGTGAGTATTTGTGTGTGTGTGGCACTGATTCACCTCATCATGCTCTTCTGCTCCAGATGGTGGAAGCTGAAAAGATGGATTTCTCTGTGGCTCAGCTCTGAGATTAGTCTCATTTCCATCTCTCTGCTCATTTAACGGCTTTGGTGTGGATGTGTTTGTATGTACACGGGTGTTTCTTCGAGTTCAGGAACTTTTATGTCCCAGGGTTTGATTTTTATTTAAACTAATAGATTGCAACTTTTAAAAAAATATTTTTTTTGTCGCATGGAGATCACATTAAAACTGCCTCATTAACTCTTAACTCCACCTTGGCTACTTTTCAAACTTCTTTTATGGTCTGTATAGGTTTAATTGTTTTTGCCTTGGCCCAGACCCAGACTTATAATCGTAAACTGTAAAAACTATGATAATCTAAGCCAGAGGTGCCCAAACCATTTACAATAAAGGGCCTAAAAATCTAATTTGAATGAAAACTACAACAAACAAACTTATTCACCCCATACTTTTGATTGGCTGTGTACATTTTTGATCACTTGTAACCCTTAGTTACATCATTGCCAACAATTTTGCCACTAAATCAATTATGCATTTTTTTTTGTCAGATTTTGCAAAAAAAGGTGTAAATATTGTCTTTAGAATGCTGGCTATGGTATTAGTCTTATTCGACCATTTTAAAAGATTTGTTCATGATAATCAGATCAAGTTATAAAGTTTCATTAAAAGTTAGTGTCCTTGGTTACCAAGGAGACAACAGTGGCAGTGAAGAGCTGAGATAAAATTGAGGCATATTGAGTGAAAAAAAAATATTACACCACCACCACCACCACCACCAGTAAACAATATTTTAGTGAGCTTTTTTCCCCCAAATGGAGCTGTTTTGTAAAATTATGTAATTACTATAAATATAATAAGTATAATAAAATTATGCAAAAAAAAAATTGCTAATATATTACTTAATGTAGTGTTTAGGATGAATAATACGATTGTTATGAAATTAGTCTTAGTAAGACAAGAAAGTTGCCCATTTTATCCAAAATTGTAATTTCCACCACAGAAAGACTGGTGATCTGAGGTGCTGGAAATAATATTTGTTCATGACATCCTGGAGAGAAATTCTAGAATTCTGTGTTGCAGTGTGAAAAGTGTGTTTCAGGAGTGGATATTTTCACAATCCACAAGGACGAAAGTAGAAAAACTTTATACCTGTGTGCTAGTGTGATTATGTTTCTGAGCTCTTCAGCCTTACGGGAGAGGTTTATTTGGCTTGTGGCACAGTTCCTTTCATATCCTTCTCCCTCATCTTTCCTCTCTCAGAATCTCTCTCTCTCTGTCGTCTCCTCGTTTTCTCTTCTGTGTGTCATATTGTTACTGAGGCAGATACGATAGCCCAGTAGACCTGACTCCCCTGAATACATCTCCCATAGCGCCATTGTACACTCTCCCAGATGACCGTGGTGTATGTGCTTAGTGTTGAGCCATCCCATTCTGTCTGTCTCAACCCATAGGCATGCTCTCCTTTTATTACCCTCACTGACAGAGACATGAACATCACCCATGATTCCCCTGGCGCACCTCATACAGATGCTTGCAGTTGTTTAGAGGGACAGGGATCTCCATGGCAGCAAGGCAGATTGGACAGGAGTGTGAGACATACACCCCTGTTCAAAAGTTTGGGTTTAGTACGTTTTAAAAAATTTTTTTTTTAATGAAATTAATACTTTTATTCACCAAGGATTAGGGGTGTAATGGATTGTAGTTGATCAGTTAGCCTTATGGACCAGGCTCCATGGATTGGCACGTATAACGAAAGTTTATCTTTACACACGTTTTTTACCAATTTACACATTCGAACAGAGGCGAAAGAGAACGCAATTGACATATTGGTAAGCCCCTCCCCTTGAATGCCGATGAGCCAATGGCAATTAAGTATCAGTTGCATGGGACAGAAACTCAGACATCTTTAGGTTTCAGCGCGATATACAAACATTGGAAGATCTGAAGCTCTCATTGGTTTAATGGTGTTTATGCTACAAAAAATAGTAAAACTTGAGCATCATTAGGGTGTTTATTTTGAAATGAATGTTATAAAATAGTAGGTGGACTCTTTTTACATATAAAAAACTAATGATATTATGTGTCTTGCTTCTCTCTCAGACACGTATTCACTCACTGAATAAACTGTTTGAAGAGAACACACTGTGTAGTCCTGCCAGTGCATTTCCAAATATAATAACACTGTGTACTGCCAGAGATGGTCTCTTCAGTTGCGTGACTAAGACGTAAATTACGTAAAAACTCTGGGATCACTGTGTACTCCCGTCCAAATTTGGACTAACCCGCGAGCACTCTCACCTAATTAAAAACACGCACACACTGAGTCACCAGTGGATGTGTGAGGGAAGAAGAGATATACCTAGGTATTTATATGGCACTCCCATTTGCTGTACTCTCATCAAATCCTATGTATGTTTGATCTGAAGAAACATTAACAATGCAAAAATTGCTATTTCACAAAATGCTTCTCTTTCTTCTTTTTCTTCTCACCAGGGAGTCGTATGACAGCCCATAATACTGCTTGTGGTAAAGTTCTTAAATTTGGCACACAGATAGAGGACAGTCTGAACTGTTAGCATAACAATTTGAAGTCTAACTTAAACCCTCTAGCGCCACCAACCATCCAAATTTGCACTAATGTTTATGCTAATAACCATTGAGTCATTTGCATAGACGTGAACATGCCTTTTTTGCAAGTTTTGGAGCTGTATAGAAATCTGTATAGAAAAGAGCTGCATGGTGTCTGTATGTCTGTATGGTGTGTCACAGAAGTAGTCATCATACAGGTTTGGAACAACCTGAGGATTCTATTTTTATTGTGTATGATTTTTTTTTATTTGTGAACTGTTCTTTTAAGCTGGTTGTTGAATAAAAAATTATCATTACACTATTCTTTAGTTAGACAGTATATAGCAGGAGAAATTGCCATCTACATGCAGACATTGAACAGAAAGTGGGATTTATTGCTGTCACTAATGTTGTCTTTTTATATAAAAAATTGCAGATCCAGTCAGATTCTACTCTATTCCAATTTTAGATTGCTTTGTTTCCTGACATCATATGGTTGCACCCAGCATGACAGCAACTTTCAATGGAGCATCTCCAACTGCTTAGCCTTTTATTACCTCTCTCTCACTCTCTCTCACACACACACACTCTCTCACTCTCTCTCTCTTACACTCTCTCTCTCTCAATTTCAAATTAGCTTTACTACCATGACTGTGTAACACAATGTTGCCAAAGCATCAACATATTATATATAAATAATAAAGAAAACAACCAAAACATATATTTGTATAGATCATGTCATATGCGGCATAGAAATAAATAGATAAATAAACACAATCTATCCTAATAAATGAATAAATACAGTGGGTCTCAAGAGAATTAGCTGTCTCTGGCGTGTCTATAGCTCTCTCACTCACTCACTCTCTCTCTCACACACACACACTACTTGTTCAACCCCTTCCACCACATTTGCTCTATAAATTGCTACTCTATATGATTCCCAGGGGAGGAAGAAGTGGTGCCTTGGGTCTTATGTAACAACATTTCTTTAATAAGGAATTTGGGGGAAGGGGGATGAGCCTCATTAGCTTTTTCTCATTTTGGTTTATTGGTGTATGCGGGTGTATGCCTGCCCTCTTGCATAGTCTTGCATAGCCACGCCTTTGACTAAATGGCAGATCTACAGTAACTTTTGTGTGAGTGGAAGTGAGAGTGGAAAAAAATTAAGTAATGGCACGGCAGAATCTATAAATGTTGTACTTTGAACATTTTTATTCATTTAGCTGGCGCTTTTCACCAAAGCGACTTATATGTCAGAGGTCGCACGCCTCTGGAGCAACTAGGGGTTAAGTGTCTTGCTCAGGGGCACGTTGGTGTCTCACAGTGGATTCGAAGTCAGGTCTCTCACACCAAAGGCATGTGTCTTATCCACTACGCCATCACCACCCCACTTTTATTTGACTACTATTGTCTAAGTCCCCATCGTGCTGCCAAAACAGCTCTGATGCATCAAGGCATGGACTCCACTAGTCCTCTGAATGTGTCTTGTGGTATCTGACACCAAGACAATAGCAGCAGTCCCTGCAGAAGTCCTGCAAGTTGCAAGGTTGAGCCTCCATTGATTTTGGTCCACCACATCCCATAGATGCTCAATTGTATTGAGATCTGAGGAATTTAGAGGCAAATGAGACCCCTTGAACTCGTTGTCATGTTCCTTATACCATTTCTGAACAAGTTTTGCTGTGTGGCAGGGTCCATTATCCTGCTGAAAGAGAGCAATGGTATCAGGGAACACCATTGCCATGAAGGTGTGTATGTTAGACGTCTGTAATCCCGTGGCCCAGGATCCTCGGGGTCCAACGCAACATCAGGACAAGTTTTGAATTGCTGAGTACGGACGCAGGAGGAAGATACTGATATGTGTGTGGGAAGCGGGAGAAAGAAATGACTTATGCACTCAAAATAATTATCTAATAATAACAGCATAGAAGTCTAACTGGAGATATCAAGTGTTATGTGTGTGAAAATGGGACAAAATAGCCTATAGACACAAGAATGAGACAGAATCTATCTAAAAAATCAGCATAGACCTCTTCCTACAAGCTTTTGCGGGCGGGAACGAGACAAAATGTGAACGTTTTGGGTCGGAGCAGGATATTTTTGGCGTAAGTGGTAGATAAACTTGACCTCTAGTGTACGTGGTCTGCAACAATCTCAAGGTTGGTGATGCATGTCAAAGTAACTTCCACATGAATGCCAGCCCCCTGTTTTCCGGTTTCCCAGTAGGACATTGCCTAGAGCATCACAATGCTTCTGCCAGCCTGCCTTCTTTTCAAAATGCAGCCTGATGCCATCTCTTCTCCATGTATTCGACACTTGTGATTCAGACTGGTCTACGTCTGATGTGCCTCTATGCGAATAGAGCGTCTGGCACGAGTGATTTCAACGTTAAGTCGATGCAAAGACGTGTTACACGCATAAAAAATCCTGTGGCGGAAATGAGGCGTAGAGTGCGGCGCAGTAGACACGAATACGCCTCATTCGCGCGTCAAGTTCTCGCGAATGGCGCAAATTGACGTCGCACGCGCAGATGCTTTTTGTACATTCACGCGTTTTATGCGAATTCGCATCTGCCGCCCGAGTTGAAAAAAAACTGAGCGTCAATTCGCGCCGCGTTAACCAATCAGGAGCCTAGCTGCTTGCTGCTGTCACGTGTCTGACTCTGGATGCTTCAATAAATTATTTTGTAATATGACTAAATGCCTGTTGTGGTTCTAATGCACAAAAAAGCGAATATTTTATCGTGTACCGCTGAAAGCAGACATCATCCAGATGCAGCTCCTGGAGCCTCCGAAAGGGTCTGGTGGACATAAATATGGCGACGATGATCCCTACGCCGCCATTATGCTCTCCAGAGCAAATACAGAGCGGTGACTCTCTTGATGAATGCTCGATCAACATAAAAAAGATGGCCGCCAACGGGTTTCGATTCTGACGCGCGAATGGATTCAAAGTGTTCAAGTGTAACTAGACGCGGTTGGCACGAATTTGACGCACTATTCGCGTCTGGTGTGAACGCACAGTCAGACCAGGCAACCTTCTTGTTGTCAGCCAATCGGATTAGTGGTTTCCAGTTTTGTGTACAGCATCAGATGATCAATGAATGACTGTAGACAGGCTGTGGCAGTGTCATCTGAAGCATGTGCATGCTAACATACACATGCCTCATCTTTGATTCATGTTTCTGTAGCTTCACATGTTCAAATATGCAGTGCTTCGTTTATTATTGAAAGACGTGCACTTTTAACGTGTGTTATTGAATACCTGGAGCTATGTCCACAGAGTAAAAATATTGAAAATGAGTGCTGTCTCACACATGGTTATCTGAAGTTTCTTCAAATCAATATTGTTGTGCTTTTTACTGCATTGCGGCTCTTCTGTCAGGGTTGTGCTATAGTTAAACTCTAATGTATATTTCATGTACTTATTTCCCCTGCCTCACTGATTGTGACGCTGAGTGGGTGGTGAATCTTTTCTTCAGAGTGCTATATTACTCACAGATAAATACTCACCCCTCTCTCACTGTACATATAGCATACAGTATTAAATATGATATTTAGTTACGTGTGAAGTAAAATGAGCTAATATGAGATGGCCTAATGTGTGAACACACAAAGTTACTCACATGTCCACACACACACACACACGCGCACGCAAAAATGCAGCTGTGGTTCTGGTAGGAGGGGCCTTTATGTCTCCACTGTGAGGTTCCTATATTTAGAAAGGTCTATAATTTGTGTGCAAGGCTTCACAAATACTAAATAGTCACCAGGGGGAAATGGGGGTAGGGCTAAGGGCGCCATAGGGAGAAATGAAATGCTTTTGATTCAAGTCAGTGATTTCTGTAGATTATACCAGGGCTTTTCAGTCTTTTAGATGCATTGGAGTCCTAAATATGGTCATCCATGTCCAAAGGGCCCCCATCCTAAAGGTGTGGTTAGATTAGCGAAATATTGCTGCCAAAAAAGGTCCATGGTCAATAATGTAGTGTTACATGAAGTCACTTTAAAAACAAGAAGCTCTCTGTTGGTCAACACGGCAAATTCGCGTGACCAGCTTGAACATTCTGAAAATTTCCCTCGCACGAAATTCCCTATCGCATGTATTTCTATTGAAATGCCACGGTTTCGCGCGTAAAAAAACCTCACTTTAAAAATGAAAAGGTTTATACTTTGAAAAATTTAAATGATAAAGGTTTAAAATATTATTCCAAAAATATTTTGTTACCGTTGTTACATTACATTATTTATACTACATTATTTATACTGTTGTTTAGGTTAAATTGTTTTATCTAATTTGTACTATTTATTAATTTTTACATGACACTGTTTTTCTTTATACATTGTTTTGATCATTACAGCAGTAGGCAGTGACCAGTGACAAAAATTCATTGCTTCCTTAGTACAGTAATGCACTTAATAAGGAAGTTATGTCAGGGGATGAAATATGAGTCATTGCCTGGAAGTAAATGACATGATTCGTTAAAAACCACTGATCTGTTCATGACCGAAATACTGCAAAATTGTCTGGGAATAATGACAAGTGACATGAGGGATTTAAAAGATGACAGATGACAAATGAGCTGTCTCTTTAATAGCTGGTCATTGTGAGATTGCCCTACAACATGCAGTAGTGTGGCACGACATGTTGGTTCCAGTGTTGTGATTCTGGTTCTGTGGCTCTCAGGCTGCGAGTCACTGGAGATTTAGCCTGGCGTCCTTTACGGCAAGTTTGGAGCATGTGCCAAATTTTTGCTGATTGATTTTTTTTTTTTTTGTCCTAATCAGTTATGTGTTGGGTTCAGGCCAAACGTAAACAGACAGGTTCTTTAAGTGCTGTCTAACACCAACCTGACTGAGACAGCTGCCCAAGCACGGCTACTTTCCCCTGCCTCTCTTTCAGTGTGATTTATAGCTTTGCAGCATTGCACGTTTATTGTAATATATGCTGCTAGTCACCCATGCAGGGAGATGTGCTGCTTGTGTGGACTTTTAATTGAATTATTTCCACTTTATTTGAGTTATTTATCACTTAAATCCAAAAGCATTGGATTGATTCCCTTCTGTTTTCCAGTTTCTTTCTCCCATTGCTCCTATCAAATTCAAATGAGAGATGAATTTGACTGTCTATTTAATGGCTTATTTTCTGTCCTTTGCTTTAATGCAGTGCCAGATTAATCAGGGGGATTGTTTGGGCTTACATTTTCATAATGCTGATGCATTCAGCCAGAGTACATGAGTCAGCTTTAACTGTTGCTCTCCTTATCCTCGTGCTCAGTGCTAGAATTCAGTATAGTGCTGCACCAAGGAACCATTCATCCCAGTGGTGTAAATGTAATGCTATGATTGGCCTTTGTCTTTAAGCCAAGGGTTTTAATTGGTGGATGTGGTTGATGTGTCCAGACTGCAACAGCAGTGGCCCAGCATGTCCTGCAACCTGCTCCCTCATTACTGTGCTGCAAAAGGCAAGCATGTGGTCACACTGAGCTCTCGATATTAGGTTTTTTTAGGGATGCAATGATATTATCATGTTTTAAATGGTCATGGCCAGTATTTTAAGAATGGGGTCACCGCAAGCCATTTTTTTCTGCTGGAACAACGTCTGATGCTAAACTACAGTTTATCATATGTGTTATAAAAGGTGAACCCTCTGGGACACACAGCAAGCAAAACAGTAGATAGGTGTAGGATCAAGCTGGCAGGATGTGGAATTAGACTTCCCAATTAGATCAGTTATGGCAGCAGAGGTAGTCAGAGTGAGCTTTCGCTCAGAGACAGAGTTTGTTCAATGAGCTGAATCAGCTAGCATCAAATTAACATTTGAGACACTTGGATGAGGGGTGTCTTTGGTAATGGATTCAGTGATTGACTTCAATTTGTCTGATAATAATTGAGAAAAGCTATTCACAAGCACCCCAGAGCCAGAAATAACATGTTTTGGTGGATTAGTGAGATTGTTAACCATAGCAAAGAGTGATTTTGGGCCTGCACATGGAATTTTTAATGGTAGAGGAGAAATAAGAGGATCTTGCAGCGTTGAGGGCTGTACGATGCTGACCTGAAGCCCCAAACAGCTGAGGCGCTAAAGCACCAAATCCCTGTGATCGCACATCAGATCTCATCGACTAGCCCACGACAGCTCAAGAGGGTTCGACAGTGACTCTATTGTCGTGGGCTAGTCCATGAAACAATGAGGATGGAAGGTGCCCACTTGAAGACCCTAGGGATGTCCCCTACTTGGCTCAATCCAGACGGTTGTCGTGCTGGTCCACTGGGGAGAGAACACTGTAGTTGCAGCCGTTTTGTGTGCTGACGTGCCAAGTACACTGAAGGCAGTAACGCCGAACAGGAGGAGATTTACATCACCATATGGATAGAGACGTAAATGGATGGAGAAGCATAGTTTACTGTAAAGCTATGTCTTAGTTTGTGCTTATCTTGGCGAAAGCCGAGTACAAACAAGTATGTAAGTAACTCTCATGTAATGGTGATTTAGAGTTGTCAAGACGGATTTCCTTGGAAATTGCATACTTTAAATGTTGGTCCATCCATGTGCGTGTCATATCCAGAAATAAAAGAAAGACAGTCTGGTTACTACTGGAAATCACAACTGTATCTGTACCTTAAACCGAAAAGAGTTTGCAAGCAAATAGGGAAAGCAACAGTACCTGTAATAAAACATGAATCAACATAGTTTGCATAGCAGCACATTTGCTCTGCGTTGACTTGGTTCACAAAACAAAGTTTATGTTGGTAACAATACCAATCTCTAAACCAGTTACTACTTTTGCCTTTTAAAGGGATACTCCACGTTTTTGGGAAATAGGCTCATTTCACAACTCCCTCAGGGTTAAACGTTTGAGATTTACCGTTTTCTAATCCATTCAGCCGATTTTCTGATATTTAGAAAAATATCAGTAACCAGACAGTTTCTGGTCTCATTGACTTCCATAGTAGAGAAAAAAAATTACTATGGTAGTCAATGAGACCAGAAACTGTCTGATTACTGATATTCTTCTAAATATCAGAAAATCGGCTGAATGGATTCGAAAACGGTAAAACCCAACTGTTTAACTCTGGGGGAGTTGTAAAACGAGCCCATTTCCAAAAAAAAGTGGAGTATCCATTTAAAATAGTATTGCCATGTATTGTTTCCACTGTTATCTGAAATGAATAGCAATTATGTCTAATGTCAGTGTTCCCAACATTTGTAACATTATTTTAAACAATTGAGTTAAAACAATAAAGACTTATAAGGTTCTTACTCGTAAGACAATAAGAATATTTTTCCTTTTGTTGTTGACTGAGTTTTGCTGTCATTAGTGATGTTCACACTGATAAGATGATTATCTGTAACTACAGGCACAGTGGTGTGCCTCAAGATTCATCCGGACGGAATAGTAAAGCCGAAGCACAACCCACATGATTAGCGCAACAATGTTCCTCCGCATGTAACTTTTTTTTAACTAATAGTTTTATGCTTAAAAAAAGTTACATGCCCTGTGTCTCAATATCCATATTATCCATCCTAAATATTGTGGTTCCGTGCTCACTATAATGGCTAATATTGCCCAACATTGCACTTTGGAGGAGGTACTACAAACACAAGTAAAAAGTGTTATAAAAAAACACAAAACATGGTGGATATTTACGACCAACCGTGAGAGGCTTAAATAAAGTTTTGAGTGACTAATCAAATAAAAAAAAGTTTATTAAATATTATCGGTGTTATATTTCATCTGCAATAACAATGTGGACTTTTATAAAGATCCATTTGGCCAGCATCATTATGCATTAAAATGAGGAGAGTCTCCTTATGAAAGACCTGCGACTGCAGATCAACGGCAGCATTTCTATCCGATACGGTAGGAAATGAAATGAAATGTGGAGGATGTTAACTGTGACAAGATGATTGACAGGCCAGTTTACTGTGACAGGATGCGATGAGAGCAACCATTGTGTGATGTGATAATATGTTCCAAAGCTTGTCTACTCTTCTGCTACACACTTAAAAGTATGTATACTTTTAGGGCGTAGTGTAAGTAGGCGAATTGAGACAGCAATAGTGTAGCTTTAAAAAAGTTTTACTCCTAAACAAATGAATCTGTAATTTGAAGTAATGTCTACTTCTGGGAATAAGATTTCTTAATTTGTTATTATTAAAAGAAGAATATTTGTACATAAAATAGGTTCTTATCAGAGAAAAAATGCTTGTGGAAGATGTTTGTGCAGGTGCTAGAGTGGAATAGATATCACTTTCAGATAAAATGGCTTGAATTCCCTCTTCGGCTCAGTAAAAGCGCAGCTATTCCTGTAGCAATCAAGCAGTTACTTTAATCAACACCATGTATCGAGTTTACAGGTCTGAAATTTTATTTCTTGTATTATAAAATTTTAGAAATGCATTAAAATCCCATTGAATTTTCCTCATTTTTCACTTTGAGTGTTTTTGAGGTGATAACATTGCTGCTTGTACCATGAGACCTGAAGCCATCTGTCTGTTTCTGCTTGACTAGCTCAACACCCTCTCCTGTATACCACTGGAAAACATCTCTTAATGATGTAATCAAACTGACAATTAACACACTTCCCTGAAGAGACTCTCATCCACTCAGCCCTGTAGGGAAGTTATTCAGTTTAAAGTCCGTTTCAGCAGAACGTGTCTGTGTGTGTATGTGAGGTAGAGTTTGCAGAATGTTTCTGTGAGGGAATATCTATCTGTCTGTCTGTCTATAGACAGACATATCTATCTATCTAATTATCTATAGACAGACAAATCCATCTATCCTTCTGACTGACTTAACATATATTAAATTAATATTAAATTGATAGTGTGTATATAAATCATATCACTGCTTTCAGACTTTGAGATTTGAGAGGAAATTTCTATTAGTGAGTCGTCTCAGACCTCTGTAACATTCAAATTAAACTCTTGATCACATGCAAACTCATGCCTAGACTTTCAAACTGGATGTATTGCAGTGAAAATTTCATAAGGATTGAACAGAGCTCCATTTTTTTTGGTATGTTTTAATGAAAAACCAAACTGTCATTTTGATTACATTGTTCTACTCAAGAGTGAATCCAGACTTCCTGTGTTGAGCGCGAGACGTCAGTAGTAGAGATGTTCCGGCTGATAGTGTTAGGTATTCCCCTTGTGTTTTGTGCCCTTTTATAACGCTAATGGCTTGCCTCTCCTGTAACTTCCTGTTTGTCTCACTGTTTATTTCTAGATTAGAGGAAAGGCTATTTGTGAACAAATTTGAGGCTATTTTTGATGGATGTTTGTGATGCGGCGTGTGTGTTGGTGAGAACTAGCAGCACCTCTGACTGTGATTAATCAGACATGTCACAATTTCTATCATACAAGCACTTTCTTCCCGCTCACATTTGCTAGCAAAAACCGAGAAAAAACATAGATCACTTCTTGCTCTCTCGCTCTCTCTCTAGATAGGAGATAGGGAACACATACATGTAAAGCATATTTTAAAAGCTTCTTTATAAATGTAAATGTATTTGTGTTATATTAACTCCAATAATAAGATATTCCTGTAGTCACTGCCTAGTTTTCATTTCATGTGAATAATGCGGAAATTACGTTGTCTTTCATTGCTCCCTTCGTTAAGTGTGTTCCAAATGGCTTCTTTATGACACATAAGTGCTCAGGCCTTTAGCGTGAGTAGGGTTAGAGGGATGCTCACTGAAGTCTGCTACTCCTGCTCTATGCAATAGCAATGGATAGTAAAGTCTTCAATGAGCATGCAAAAGCTCTGTAAGTATGACTCATTTTCTATATACCGAGTCTTAATATGGAGTTTTGTGACAAATAGAATAAATTTAAGTTGTTATTCACTTATAGTAAGCTGTTCATTATTGTTATCAGTTCATTGAAAGAGCTTGAGAAGTCTGATTTGTGAATCATTTAGACACGTTTTGTGAACTTGTGATCAAATGATTCATTGAAAGATTAAAAGCAACAGTTAGTTTACCAATAAGAGTAAATAATCACTTTTTTGTCAAATTCTTGGGCAGCTTTTCATGTATCTCTCAGAGAAGGCAATCCTATAATGCTTTTGCGACAGGCTACCATATTTTCTGGAATTTAAACTGTTTTTCTTATCATCTGAAATGTGCTGTGACTTGTTTTCCAAAGTGACTTATATAATGTTATTAACGTCAAGCACGCAAAACATGCACTTTTGGATTTTTGCCGTATGAGACAAATGTGAGCCCATGTTTATTTCTATGGTGCTTTTTTACACATGTCAGTAGTTTTAGTTTTGCTTTAAATTTTGTTTATAATGAATATTAATTAAATTATGTTTATAATTTCAAATATTATTTATAATGAATGCCACATTATCTCTGAATCTAGTAATAAGAAAATTGTATACACCACTATGACTCATCTGTGTATTTTTTCTCTCAACATTGCACTTATTTTCCAGGAAATATACATGAAAAAAATAAATCCTAGATGGTGAGACAATGTCTAAAAAAATACTTAAGTATGCACAGAGTAGTGAAAAGTATTGGTAAAAATAGTTTACAGTAACTAAATGGATTATTCTACTCAACTTTTTCTTTGTGCTATTTATTTTTAAGCTTATGAGAGTGTCATATATTTAGCTTATAAATGTAGTCCAAGATTAACATGGCTTCCAGTTCGACCTTGTCCATGAGTGTCAACTCAAATGTAAACGCGAAAGGCGAAGCTTGAATTAACCCTCTTTGGCTAATGTACATGTAATGTCATGTACATTTTCAATGGCATATTATACACTCACGTCACGAGAATACTTTATTACTTGAACGAAGTAAATATACATTAATGAGCACATATATGTTTGAAAGATCTAAGTGTTAGCTAAGAATAAACTAAAAGAGTTACACAGTGTAGCTTTAAAATCAGTTGCAAAGGTAGCACTATTTTCGTGGCACAACAGCTCGTGTCGTTCCATGACATTTAGTATGCACTTAGACTGTAGACAGTAGACTCTCTGTCTCAGTCTCGCACACACCACTTTGTAAATGTTTCTGATTTGTGTTTGCATAATCACTCAGGTGTGTTCTCTGGGGTGCCTGTGTGTGCACCGCGCACAATTCTGGGTTTGTTTTCACGCACTCAGCCTCTAGCTGCTGTTGTTTATCGTCAGTCTGTCACCTCGTGTTAATGCCTCTGCTTAGTGCTTGACGAATGCCGCAAACCATAATGTGTGTGTACTGTATGCGTTTGACTGTGTGTAGGATCTCAGACTCATCGCCTCGGTATTCACTGCACAGCTTGTGTTTAGTATCAGTATGATATGAGAGGTCTGTCATGGTCTGGTGCTGCTGTATATGAGAGGGAATCATGTTAAGTGTGTCAGCTCTGCACGTAAACAACACTCTCTAATGAGAAACTAATCATCAGTAAATATTTGCACTTCCGCACATGGTCTCTCTCTCTCTCAGCTAACAGATTTGTGTCCACTTGTTCAAGACTTCAGGATAAACGTTCGCTGCTCACTTGAAGTGAATGTTTGGATTCCGGAACCAACTGCCACCTTAAAATATATCCTTTGAGTGATGTTTAATTAAGTCTAGAAATATTTATCCTTCCACATATTAAACGATTTAAAAAAGCTTATGCAATTTAAGTAGTTGTAGAATTACACGTCTGCTTACTGAAACGTGCTCTCGCTTTGAGAGAAGTAACCAAAACATAAAACATATTCATGCTTTTACTGTAGCTGACCCTGACAGCCTAGGTCACTGACACCTACGTGACCTAATCTTAGTTAAAGAATTTACTTTACACTTCATCTTCAATCACTAGAGAATAATGATGAATATTGACTGAACCTCTTACTGAGAGAAAGTAGCCTATATCTTATCAGTATGTTGTGGGAAAATTTCCTGATAAGAGCTAGAGCTTGTCCAACTCAGAGTGTGTGTGTGTTTTTCTGGTACCCTTTTGTACAGGACCTGACAGTCACGAGGTGAACAACTGGTACGCAGAGGAGGTGAAATGTCCATCTGACAAGACAAACTAGAGCCCAGACACATAGATTGGTAGCCTCAGTGAAAATGTTATCTGTGCCATTACCAATCAGAATCATTCAACCTGATGTGTTGACCTGTGTTGGAGTAAAATTGCTGTTGTTTTGAGAAGTGTAAGCTGACTTCTGCCAATGAAACTGCACGCTATTCTTCAGGGGAAAAAATCTTTTGTTAATTGCATTTTTTGACTCCTGATCTTCATTCATTATATCTGATCCTTGGGTCTTAACTGTAAATTCCCCTACTTAAGATATAACTTTTTCAGTGGTTTAATAAGCTTCTGTAGTTAGAAATATGATATGTTATGGCCAATAACTGATAAATTGTTGTTGAATTTTGCTATTTAAAGTTATCATGAACTTTTTATAAAATTCACTGTTTTTACTACAAATGTGCCAAGCCCAAAATGGCTAAACGTTAGCTTTTTTATTGTCTTAAAGCTACACTGTGTGATTTTTACGCCCATCTAGCGGTGAAAAGGTACAGTATTTGACCATCCAGTGAATATTAGTTTCTTTTCCTCTCAATTTCGATTTCGTTTTAACTCATACGGTGGCCAATGTAGTCCAAGATTAACATGGCTTCCAGTTCAACCTCGTCCATGAGTGTTAACTCAAACGTAAACGCGAAAGGCGAAGCTTGAATTAACTGGTATGTCCCTCTTTGGCTAATGTACTTTCAAGATGGAGGGGCAACATGGCGACCGACATTAGAACCCCTTACCCGTATGTATTTTCAATGGCGTATTATACACTCACGACAATACTTCATTACTTGAACGAAGTAAATATACATTAATGAGCACAAATATTTTTGAAAGAATTAAGTGTTTTTAGCTAAGAATAAACTAAAAGAGTTACACAGTGTAGCTTTAAACACACATTAATTAAGCAAAATTTTAGCAAAAACACTACTTAAAAAGCCATTGCTGTCACAGAAGAACATCAAATTCAGAATAAAGTTTTTCAGTATCGGAAGTTGTGTGTGTGGAGTGATGAATCACAATGAAACACGAGGGCATGATAATGCTCGGTGTCTTTGATAATCTGCTGAAAATATAATAATAAATACATCTCTACCACAGTGAAGCATGGAGGAAGAGACTGTGTTACTGTGTGCGAATCCTTTTTAGCTGCTGTATTGGTGAAATACTTCACTGTGAAAAGTCATTTAATGCTTTGAAGTAGAGGAGAATATTGCAGAATGGCTTTCTTCCCAGAAATGAAATGTTGCTCGAGGAATGGCCAGGTGTTATTTTTCAACAAGACAATGCTCCTGCTCAAATTACAAAGACATCCAAGAAGTGGCTTGAGAACAAGTCCATCAGGCTCATGTTTGGCCTGGTCCGAGTCCAGATTTGAACCCTATAATAAATATTTGGTCTCTCATTTAACTCAAATGCACTGGGAGACATTTTTTTACTGTTTGTGCAGTTCTTGCTTACTTTATGTCCAGTGTATTGTGATTAAATGGACCATTAAAGCAACACCAATTAACTTTTCCTCTGCGGTCACCCTACAGGTTAGGAAGAGCAATTGTCCATTACCGCTGTCGTAAATAATTTAGCCTACCTCAGCCTACTGTCAAACGCACGCTCGTTGTTTATCCAGCATGAACAATGTCCAGAAACAAAAAAATGACTATTGTAACCCTTGACGTAGAGTCAAATTTGTAGTTTTCTTATGTCTCATTAGAACTAAAGACACGTGACCTGATCTGGCAATCTTACATAGTGTGGTTATAGAAGATATAGGACCGCAAATCCAGAAATCCAGAAGTGTGCCATTTACAACTTGATGAACCACTGAAACAATTTTGGAAGCATTATTTTAAGGAAAAAATCTTACTTGGTGTTGCTTTAAAAGACCACTCAGTATTTAGCAATTTTTGGCTTGGCCCATTTTATAAATAAAAAATATCTAAAATCGTCCATTTTAAATGCTACATTTAGTAAACAATTCACTACAAGTGAATTAAGCATCTCAAAATTATAATGTACAGGGGGAAAAATGGGTATTCATTTTGAGATTTGCTTTAGTGTCATTAAACTGTTGTTAATTTAACTTATTAAATTTAGAATTTTAATATCAGTATATCCCTAGAAAGTTGTCATTTTAAAGTCATTTTTAGAAGTTATTACAAATATTACCATGACAAAAAAAAAGTTTTTATAAAAAAATGAATTATTCACAGTACAACAGGGAATATGATTTAAGAATGTAAATAGAACAAATTTTGTGCTTTCCAGTTTTGCCTCTTTCTATTTGGGAGTTTCACTTACGTAATTGCATTTAATTATTCAATCCCATTACTGATTAGTCCAAAACATTGCATTATTTATATCTCATTTCCTGAATAGGAATGAAATAGTTTCTATGATATTGCAGACATCCCACCTCTCCTGTAAGGTCTGGGAGTCTCCCGCATATTGATAGCGTCTCCCAGATACCCACAAATTATATACAGTAATTATATAATTTTAAATGATTAAGGATGGGGTGCTATCTCCCGGAAATGGGCTTTTGCAGGGTTGGACGTCTGCTATTTTTCATAGACATATACTGTAGAGCAGAGTTTGAGGTTATATTATTTTTAATAGTAAGGTCACCTGAGAGGCATTTATTCATCCCTCCCTTTATGATGGAGAATTTCTCATTTATATCGTCCTCGTATTTATTTATTTTTTGTCCTCTTCAGAACAACAGCTCATCACACACAATGCAATTTTAACTTCAACAGCCTATTGTGACTAATGGTAGCTTGTTATCAGTTGATTATTCTTTTGCATTGTGGCCAGTGTGTGTGTGTGTGTGTGTGTGTGTGTGTGGCTGTGGCGAGTAAAGGTCAATGTGAAATAGCACACTGCCACTTCAACTGCTCATTTTAATCATTGGCCTGAAGAGGGAAAGATCATTAGAGAAAAGAGAGGAGGAGAATCTGTCATTATGAACTTTTGTTTTGCTGAATGCTTTTCGTTTGTGCTATGAATACTAAAGATAGAGTGTTGAGAATAGAGAGTGACTTAGACAGCCATGGTTGAAACAGAGAAATGTACCAGAAGCTAAGACCAAATAATGAGGAAAGGAAAACACCTGTTGGGAAAGGAGTATGTCAGAAAATATGCTATAATTAAAGGGATAGTCCACACAAAACTGAAAATTCTGTCATAAATGACTCACCCTCATGTCGTTACAAACCATGACTTTCTCTCTGGGACATAAAAGGAGATGTTGTCTATGCTACTCTTTTATATTATAATAAATGTGAAAGGGTCTGTCAGGTTCTAAAAATCAAACCAGTGTCTTCGTGTGGACGGGCCCTTAGAATGAAGCGTACAATTTGTCCAAGTTAGACTACTTTTAAAGTAGATTTTTTCTTTCTTCTTTTAATTGTAAATCTCTTTAAAAAAAGGAAAGAAAGCCTCCTATGGAAGAAAGAAAAAATCAAATGTATCAAAAATTGGGTTTGGAATGACAAATAAAGCAAATAAATGTTTTTAAAGGAAATTTTCCTGTAAATTGTTGGACATTGACAATAACAGGGCTTTGGGGAATGGAATTACAGTCTATTCAATGGGCCTCATTCATGAAAAAGGCAGAATTAATGTTCATATGAATTCAATTGGAATGCTTGCATTAATTAGTTAATAGATACAGTAAATAGGCAAGAATAATTTTATAGACGATTACATATAAATCCAATCTACTCATGTCTAAATGTGCCTTACAATTATGTATCTCATTCATACAGCCTGGAAAACATTTGGTAATACGTCTTTCCATACATTTTCAGGGGGGAGAGAACACGGTATTAAAATTAGACATGACCTATACGACTAAAACCGTACGAATAAACTGAACCTCTCTCAGCCTCATTTTTGTTCACATTCAATTAAAGATGTCATGCTATTATATTAATTATAAGTTGAAGCACATTTGAGACGTGCTGGTGTCCTTTACAGCAGGAGACCTGCCTTCTATTAAGATGTATTGTAAAAAGAAAACAGCCAAGTCACTTGCAGTTGCAATTCAGCACCATTTCTCCTCTTTTCTGTGCTGCTGATCAATGCTAGAGGAACTCCCTGTTTGAAATATCATCCATTCATCATTTCTTTCTTTGAAATGGTTTGAATATTATACGGCACCTCTGTCCAAAGCAGAAAAAGGTTCTTGAAAAGGTCCTGTCATTTCTTTTCTCTAAATATAAAAAAGGGCTGTTTGGTTTTCAGTGAGTCACTGTCTATGTTGCTTGATGGGAACAATGTTTTCCAGCGTGCGTAAGCAGTTTCCACCTCTTTCTTTCAAGAGCACTGTGTTGATCGAGGGGCAAGAAGGTGCACAAATAGAGCGGAATAACAGACTTGTCAAACACATTCTCTTCCTTGTTTGGATGCTCTCTGTCCATTTTAAAGCTGTGCAGGCTTCCTAAATTTCATCCTTCAGTGAATTATTGACTTTTTTTCTCCTTCCCCTTTTAGACGTTGTAGAGAATACATCCTGCTGTTATCAGTTCCATATTCTGAGAGCCTCTAGTGATTTTGAATATTGATTGTGCTTTTGTGAAAGACAGAAATAAGTGGCCTTCAAATGGCATGATAGGCGACGATGCCTGTGTTATCAGCAGACTCTTGTCGGGATGACTGAAGTCTTAAATCTCACATATTAAAACACTGCTCCACACCACCTCTGAATCTCAGTAAATATCAGATATTTAACTCACCTGTCACACTGGAGATGCAGCATTGCTTTTGGAGATCAATCAGTTCTGGCTCTTTGACAGTGATCTTACTTCAGTTCAAGAGACATCAAATGTCTATATCACCATTTGGACAGGATTCGTTTTTGTAAAATGGTGATTTAACACTATTACAACTTGATTAGTTTTGTAAAGCCGGAATTGTTTAAGTTTTTGATGCGAAGGAACGAGAAATGTGTGGATCCCCTTGCGAAGGACCCACTTACTAAATGCATAACATAAATTAAAAAACCATTACTTTCTTCCATTTAAAAACTAATGCTGATAATTGAATAAAAGAATCATGAGAAATATAATGAATGAAATATGACATTTTTTTAGAAAGTAGAATGAAACTTACATTATTCAATTTGTTAAACATTTAATTCATATCTTGCATGCATTTTGTCTTATTTTGTCTTAGACCCTTATTTTAATATTAAAATGAATTTTCAGCACCATTACTCTAGTATTCAGTGTCACATGATCCTTCAGAAATCATCCCATACAATGTTCAGAAATGATTGAATACAATGTTTTAGACAGCATTTATTTGAAATGGAGATATTTGAAATCGTAAAGACATATATAATAATACAAGTCACTTCTGTCAATTTTAATCAGTTTAATGCATCCTTGTATGAAATGAAGTCACATTTAGAAAGTATGTGTAAAAGAAGTAATTACATTGCCTTTGTTATTCAGTGAAGGTCAAAATAAATGAGGAGAATTGTGAAAATGTATAATGCAATCATAAATATTCTTATTTCAAGATTTGATTTCTCAGAAGACCTCCAAGTTAGCTAAAATGCTAGATAATTTGATGTTATTTTTTAGACTTTTTAGACTATTTCACAGACTTGTTTGATTTCGAATGGGATTAAAATCACAAATGCCTGTCCTAGTTGGCTCCTTAGGGATAACTAGTCCTGTGCGAGTCTCTGGCTGTCGCTCCTCTAGCCTGATGTCTCCCTGTTCTGGGTTCAGTGCCATGGTACATATTTGGAAGGGTGCTGTGAACTCAAAGCTGAAGATCAACTGCAGGAATGATCGTGTGCTTTGGCTTTAGGCAAGGCGTCTATTTTGGGAGAAAGCTTAACCAGTTTATACATCCAGAAAGAGTGATGAGATTAAGACCATATTTCCTGCTTACAGTCATGAAAATAGAAGAGGAAGACCAGCAGCAGGTGCTCTGTTTAATAAGGGTCTTTCTGTCATACGGGAAGGTTGGAAACAGCTGTGTGTTCGGACGATCACTTTGTGCATTTGTTTACCAAATTACAGTTGCCATGCGAATTAATACATGATTTGTTTGTTCAGTTGTATATGCTCTGGTTTGATACAAGCTTATGCATGTGTGTTTTTCTCTGTTTTATCTTGTCAGGCCACTACTTCCTAATTGTCTCAGAGTACGTGTTTGGTTGCTATGGGGTCTCCCTGGGCGACGAATGTTGATCAGAACAGAGAGCTCTAATTAGAAGTGACTGCGTGTGATTGGACAGTGCAGTCTGCAGGGGGTGACGAACTCAGCGAGGGTGCAGAGGGGAGAAATAGATGAATTCGAGGTGGGTGGGTTGAGTTTAGATTGATTGGAGAAAACAGCTTGTAAATGGAGGCTTGGGTGAAGGTGATTCACTGATTGTATATACTTGATTTTAAAGCACTGTGCTCCCAGACTACCATTCCCATAATCCAATGGCATTTATGTGTAGAACAGCTAGCATGTGCTGTACTGTCTACCACTGATAGTTTGACTTCATATTCTTATTTGGGTGGTTGACAAGATGTGCGATGTGATGTCGCACATGACTGATGAAGACAAACTGACTTTTTTTCATCCATGTTTAATCATTTCTAGCATAAACCTTTTTTATTTTTTTGTAATTTGAAGTCTGCTTATATTGTGTTACTGAAATGTGTTTTTTTTCATCTTGGCACACTTTAAAAAGAAATAATTAAAATAAGTAGCTGAAGTAATGCTATAAAGCCTACTGTATCATTCATAAGAAAAACAATCCAAGGTAACTTCAGTAATTAGTTTTTAGGAAAATATAAAATTCTTAAATTTTCTTCATTCATAAAATGCCTTTATTCTTTCATGGCTTAGATATTTGATACTCAAATTTCTAAAGCCTCCTCAAATTTCTAAATTTCTAAGAAACCTGTTCACAATCCACTTCATTCCTTCTTTAATCAGGTTGGTGGTTCAGACTTGTGTAGTAAGTCCTTTTAGTATAGTTATAAAAATTTCCATCTTCAGGTTATTGGTAAGTAAAGATAAAGATAACTTCTACATTATTTGTAGCATTTCAAATTGAACACTTACTAGACAGAAGAAAAAAAGAAGAAGAAAACAGACAGAAGCAAAGTAAGGTTTACCTGATTATTTATTAAAAAAAATTGCTACTGAGAAATTCAACCTGCTGAGAAACGAGGAGCGGAACTAAAATGAGCAGTTCCACGAGCAAGCCTGGGAAACTCATGAATATTCATGTAAGCCTCGCCCACTGCCTCTACAAATGCACAGCTCACTTTTGCTCCACATTTCACATAGATCAATGGTACAAAAGGGAGAGTGCGCAAAACTTGTCACTTAAAAGTGAAAAACAGTGTTTGAGATTCGTCACAGCAGATTCAAGCAGTTGTAGTTATGTAATTGTGCTAGAAAAATATACAAGACATTTGTGAGAAAATATTCTACAAGTGTGCAACTCTGATTGGATGAATTTGCGGATGAGCAAAATTTCTCTCTGACTTCACATTTTTTGATGCAGGTGTGTAAATGTGTTTTGTACCATATTCACTGCAGCAACTGTACCAAAAACAGAACCAAAATGAGAGTCAATAAAGTCCAGCAATACAAAGTTGTTTATGTGACACCATAGACCTTTATCTACAGATCAAGTATAATAGTAACTGAATCATCTAAGAGAGAGTTTCATCGTGTTAACTGTCGTAATCGAACTGTGCCGCAGGGAGCGTGCTACGGAAACCCTGAAAGAAGAATGGCGAATACAAAATGTATGTATGCTATACTGAAGAGGGGGAGAAAAGGAATCTAAAAAATATTTTTTTGAAAATATGAATCAATTTGACCTACTTTTTAAATCAAATCAATTTTTTTCCAGCCCTAACTAGAAGAACACAAGCACATGACAAACCAGGAATATCAGAGCTCTGTCACCCACTAACATAAAAACAGACAGTGTCAGAACCCTGACAGTGTTGTCTTCGTGGAAGAGAAAAAAGTCTCAAAACATTTCTCTCGGTGACTTCAAATTTACTGATACACATGTGGCTATTCTCTACAACTACAAGTTTCAGTCACAGGCATTCAGTTTTGCACCAAAAATACCTTCATAGTTTTTCCCCCTTCTTGATTATGAGCTCCATATTCTACATATTCTCACTATATTGTCATATAAAGGGACATAAAAGTATCAAATATGATACAAACAAACCCACATGCCAACATAAATATATGTATATATATATATATATATATATATATATATATATATATATATATATATATAAAGGTTAAACTTGTTCCATTAAAAAAACTTTTTTCCATTTAAAAGATTGTTATTTTGTATTTTAGGTTTTACAGGATTAAGATGTATGGAATACATTTTAGCAAACCTAAAATCTGATATCTGTGTTTATAAAAGCATTGGATATGGTGCAATGTGGTTAAATATTTTCCCATGCCGAACGAGTGACTGTTTCAATAATACCCGGCTGAGTTCAGTTTGGCCGCGGATTGACCTAACAGCGTGAAACACAGCGTGACATTAAATCATATGCTAAGACATTATTTTGCTTGTCACACTGTATGATAATTCAATCACAGCATAAATTGCATCTATGTAACAATAGACAACGATTGCAGTAGTTTAATTATGTATCATTCAGTTATCTGCACCAGAATGACATGTATTATGATTATAATACACCAAATAGTTTCTGCACAAGAAATATTCCTTTAAAAATCTCCTAACAATATATATATATATATATATATATATATATATATATATATATATAATAAAGGTGTCAGAAACACGGAAAGAATATGCACTGGTGCTATCCTCAGTCCTTAGGGGAAAGAGTAGCTATTAAAAAGAATTGAACCATTTCCAAAAGCTTGTTTAATTTGGATGAAATATATGGCCAGGGACTTGCTGTGACAGAAAGTTGAAAGGTTCTTTTTAAATACAAAAAGTTTTTTTCTGAGTAGCCAGGAATATGCACAGTGCAATATATGGATTTTATGGATATGTCTTGTTGTGAGAGACAGGTTGCTTAATGACTGGTTGACATTCACTAATGAGTGAACACTGACATTTGGATTCTGTCTGTTGTCTAACAACTGACACCGTGCCCTAACCAGACACTATGATATGTTTCTAGCACCAGGCAATTTGTCCTTTCGCACGGCATTGGACTGAAACCACGCACCGTCTGACATAAACATTGACAGTAATGAAGAGTGAGGTTTTTCAGATATACCACAAAAAATATGACAAGCATTTAACAAAATGTCCTGGTGATTGTATTCTTTGTTTACTACAAACACTGAGGAATGTCTATCTGTGGAATTGCTTGATATATTACAAATTTTTATAGAAAACATAGCACTTTATTGGACAGTGTCCATCGTTACATGTAATTACTGTAGTAGTAACTATAATTATGCATAATTACATGCAACTAACAGTCACCAGATCTCAACCCAATAGAGCATCTTTGGGATGTGGTGGAATGGGAGATTCGTGGCCTGGATGTGCATCCCACAAATCAAATCAACTGCAAGATGCTATCCTATCAATATGGGCCAACATTTCTAAAGAATGGTTTCAGCACCTTGTTGAATCAATGCCACGTAGAATTAAGGCATTTCTGAAGGTGAAAGGGGGTCAAACCCAGTATGGTGTTCCTAATAATCCTTTAGGTGAGTGTATATAGTGCTTTTCAGAAAATGGATGTGTCTACATTACAATTTGGAGTGATCAGTTCAGAGATGACTTGGTTCAAGTAATGAACATTCCAGTTTAAGTTTCAGTGGAGTGAAGCCTGTTTGTTTATGCCATTAAGAAAATTAAATTCTGTCAAATAAATTTTGTTTTAAAGAAATGTTCATTTAAAAGCCACGCTCATTCATTAGTGTACACTTCAAGGCATTTTTTATATATATTTAAAAACATGTTGGTACTGTAAACAATATGGTATCAATATGAATTGAAATGTTAGTACGAAGTAGTTAAAGACACCTATATTAAGTGGGACTGGAAAACTTGTGAGTACATTAGTTTCTTAAGCCATTAGATGCACTGTTCAGATATTTCTGTCCTGCTCTTTCGCTCAGTCTCGCTCATGCTTTACACAGTCTTGAACATGTCAGACCATATCGAATCAAACTGGAGAAATCATTTGTGGTCATCAGAGGGAATTTAGTGAAGAGGATGAAAGTGAAGATGGTGGTCATGATCTTTGAGTGTTGTTTTCCTCTGTCATTTATACACAAGCCTTGAAAGATCTCTTACTTTCACTGTTGCTTTCTCACTGTCTTCTCTCTTTCTGGGTGATGATGTAATAGATGTGTAATTTTCCAGTTGCTAAAATACTTTCTCCTCTCACAGTTAGTGGGGATTTTAAATTGACCGTTCGCCTCCCAAAATAAAAATCTGTTGCTGGTTATTCATACTCGTGTTGTTCCGAACCGTATTTTTTTTTTTTTTTTTTTTTTCAGGAATTGTTTTGCAGTTGAGGTTGACTTTTGGTTGTGTCAAGCTCTAAAAAAAGGACCAAAGAAATCTTACCAAAAATGTTTTCACATATAATAAAAAAACTAAAAAAGAGATAAAGAAGATTTTGTGTCAGAGTGCAGGTACAGTAAGAACATTGCTTTCACTGTTGCTTTTATGCCCTAATCAGCATTGCGATAATCTCTGAGCAAATATCTAATTGCTAAAAAAAATTTCTTTCTAATAGAAAATAAACCTTGGCAGTTAATGAGGTGACAGGTTATTGACAAAACTACATTTCCCATCACTATCTGTCGCAGTACAAAAATGATAAGCTGGATTTGAGTAATGTCAAAGCAATCATATGTGAGCATGTGTGGTTGACACCATCAATTTCTATTGTTTTATATTCTGAAGCTGAAGTAGAGGGATGTCAATTAAATTAAAGCCAGTGTTATTGTAGCATTATTTGTTTGCAATGTAGTATTTATTAATTTTTTGAAGATTTTTTTTAGCTTTAAAATTATATTTTACTTATTTTTAAGTTTTTCATCTTCATATTTTATTTGATTTTAAGCTTTATTTATTTTTTGTTATTTATAATTTTAGTTAACAATAACAAAACTGATTTAGGTTGAAGTAAATTAGTATTTACAGAATAATGAGATATAACTATACAAGGATACAACTATATAAGGGTACAATTTGGTTTGTCTGCATTTGCTGTTCTGTTGATGAAGAATAGAGATAAAGCTGGCTAGATAATACTATTTATCTATCCATTTTTTTAAGGAGACAGGTTTGTATGACCAAGCTACCTTCCCATCAGTCTTTGCGACAACCAATTACACACCTAATGCACATACATTGCTCTTCATTTTAGTAAAGTAGAACTAAAATAGCTTTGGAGAGGAAACATTAAGAATTCAATAGGAGCTTTCTCAAAGGTTTCAATGTTTGTTTTAGCATGGTATAGGTCCCTGCTGTTATATTGTGGGAGATGATAGATTACTAAAAAGCATCTTTCTTTATTAGTGTCCAGAAATCAGCCGTATATTATATAGTATATTATATATCGTATATTGCTTTTACAACAGATGTTTACTAGTACCTTGTTTTTTTTATTTTTTGGAGGGTACTTGAATGCATGATCAGGCTCTCTGCTGCCACCTAGTTTACTCCCCGGTATCTCTCCCTATCTGTCTCATTTGTACCTCATTGAACTCTAGTCACAAGTTGCTGTCCCAGAGTACTGCAGATGTCTGAGTCAGCAGCTGCTGCAGTCATGCTAAGAGAGAAATACAGACATACAGAGACTGTTTTACTAACATAGATGATCTCTCACAGTCTTCTGAAGTCCTCCATATGGTGATCATTATTGCTGTATCCTCCTGGGATGATCCTGATGTTTTCATGTTTGTGTTCCTGTGCTGTAATAACTCGTACTCTTTCATCAGTCAGAGTCAATACCCCTACTATGCCCTCTCTCGCATGCTCACATCTCAGTTAAAATTAAGACTACCTTCAATATCAGGATGCTTTTCTCTTCAGCCATTGAATGCACATCTCTCTCTCTCTCTCTCTCTCTCTCTCTCCCTCTCTCCCTCCCTCTCTCCCTCTCCATTAACTGTTGGCTGTGCTGCAGCAAGGCTGTTCTCTTTGCTGATGCTGCAATTCTCTTCAGATTCATATTCTAATTTTACTGCTGTGCTGTATTTTAGCACTCCCCTTGAAAACTTCATGAAAGTCACTTTTACATTAAAGTTTAGCCTAAACTAAACTAACAGCCTTTTCAAACATATTAAGTAATATCAGAGTGGGATATAATGTATTTTCTCTTGTGCTATGCTTAATTGTAGCCATTGGATTAGTTACAGTTTTAGTTGTTTTCTGTTTAATATATATATATATATATATTAATATAATATATATATATATATATATATATATAATATAATATTGTTTAATATATATATATATATATATTAACTAAACAATAATTTTCTTTCTTTAGAAAGATTACTTTCTCAAAACTATAGATACAAGTTGAAAATGTTCTTGTGTTGAAAGGACCAGCATTTAGAAACCCTCACAATGTCATCACAACCTCAGTTAACACACAGTTCTCATTATGTGAACATTAGTATGCAAACTAGCTCACACAGCAGTCAGAATGGGGATTGTGAAAATAGCACAGATGAGTTCTTGTCTTTATCCAAACAATTCAGAAAGTGTTTGCATTAGAGGAAGAGTATAAGTATTGAATTGAGTGTCAACATGTCTTCTTTTAAAATGTAAATTAGGCTCTTTATAGAATTAGTTTGAAGTTTGAGGTTTCAGTTAAATTTGTAGTTTTAAGATATTTGTTGTAAGTAGCCTACATCAGGCTTCATGTAAACCTTCAGGATAGTCGCACTAACCAGAACAAGCATGTGAATTCAGGCCAGAGTAAGATGATTTTTTTACCAAAAGGTTTGAATAAAATGTCTTTTTACGGACATACTATAGCTTTTGGTTGAGCTATAATAGAAAATGTTGTGGGGAAGTTCAAAATTTTGGTTCAGTTATTATATGTGAACACATTAATGTTTAATGTTCTATCCCCTAAGGGGAAGAGAAGAAATGTGAAATAAGGTCTAGAGTTGGAATTTAAGTAAACCTTAAAATAGCTGGAGCTGAGGGAAAAAAAGACCATGTCTACAGAGATTCTGCTTTCCAGCACGGAATATTTTCCACTGCTCTGTCATTTCCTGATTTGTTTGTTATTAATTTATTTAATAAGAAAGATGTAGGAGGCTATGAAACAGAGTTCAAACTAATTTCAGTCTCTTTCTCTCTGTGCCTCTCAGATGGTAAGGTGTATGCATTGGGCGGGATGGGAGCCGACACGACCCCTCAGGCCTCAGTGAGGCTGTATGAGCCGACAAAAGATCAATGGCTCCCCCTCACCTCCATGCCCACACCCCGCTACGGAGCCTTCTCCTTCGTGCGCGGTAACAAGATCTATGTTCTGGGTAAGGCCTCACAAAATTGTCTCATAAATTTGAATAATTCTGTTGTTTGTCAGAAACACACTTTTGGTTCCTTAGGAGTAATAGGACATGACCAAATAATAAAAAAGGGCAGGCAAACATTCAGCAGTGTCTAATGGTAAAACATGCGTTTAGTGTGAAAGGGAAGCCACAGTTCAAATCCTAAGCAACCATATTGTACAAACATTTAACATTTTGATTTAAAAAAATACAGTTTTCTATATTATTACAGTTAAATGTAATTTATTCCTGTGATGTCAAAGCTGAATTTCCAGCATATTGCCTTTACACTGTCACATAATCCTTCAGAAATCATTCCAATATGATGATTTGCTGCTCAAGAAACATTTCTCGTTATTATCAATGTTAAAAAGAGTTGTGCTGCTTAATCTTTGTGGAAACTGTGATGCATTTTCTTTCAGGATGTTTTGATGAAGTTTTAAAGAACAGTATTTATTTGAAATAGAAATCTTTTTTAACATTATAAACGCTTTTACTGTCAATTTGGATCAATGAAATGCGTCTTGTCGAGTAAAAGTTATTACACTCAAGTCAATAACGGAAGTGTACATACAACATACATTGCTCTATTAACAGATGGTGTAGGCTAGCCAATAATAAATATACATCTTATTTTCCTTGTCAGACTGCGTCACCATATTCTCTTAGAGCAGGAGATGTGGTAACAACACCTGGTAATTGTTCATGCCGTGCCAGGGCTGATAAGAACTGTGGAGTGGAGTCATTTCTCAGTAGGGGAAGTGAAATCTGCACTTCAATATGCTGCAGGGATCTGTCGCTTTACAGCAGAACTGTTCACTTCTTACATTGGTGTTGGAAATCACAAAGGAGCCTCACTGCTGATAACATCAGTCTGTCTTTTAAAAGTTACCGCCACCAGTGGCCTGTTTTTCGCTGAGTGAAATACACAGACTCCACGTAGCCAGAAATCACAAATACTGAATTAACCTCTCTTTCACATTTTCTTACGCTTGAACAAACATATTCAAACAAAATTATGTCAAAAGGCCATAATGGGCAAATATCTTCCTCGTAAAAACAGTCATTTATGTCTTAAGTGAACTCTTAAAGTGACAGCAGCCTAAAGTAGCCTAATAAAATGTTTAACTTTAATAAGGAAGTTTCATTGCTAATAAAAAAAAATATATATATTTATTCCCTGAAAATTTTCTCTTTTTTTTTTCTGACAATGAGCATTGCTAATTAGTTGCGTTTTAGCCCAGGCAATATCTCGTTCTGTCAGCAGAATACCAGCAAAAGCGCCATTGTTCAGCTGTGAACAAGTCAAACATTATTACAGCTCAAATGAATGTTAATGTGATGAATTCTGTAGAGATTGCTTGAATGTAGATGAAGAAGAATATGTTCTTGTGCGTCTCCTCCTAAAGATCACCACCCATTTGCCTCTGGGATAGATAAATAAATGGATTTAGAAATAACTTAATCTTGCTTTAATGGTTTTGGGGACTTTAATTACCAATAGAGTAAAAACTGAATTAATTTTTCTTAAGTGAAGAGTTTGCTCGCTTAAATTATTTATGTTTGCATAAAATAAATTATAACTGTATTTCTTCTTTCTGCAAAGATTAATTTCATTTGAGTTGGGATGTATGCAACTCCTTTACAACCCCTCCAAAATCGTACCTATTATGAAATGATTAGGAATTGAGATATAATGTGTGAAGTAAGTGAAATGTGGAGGAATAAGGATATTTTCCCTCTGGACTCATGATTCATTTCAATGTGACAGTTTTCTCTTGATGGTTATAGGCTTAAACGTATTGATTTGACATCACAGGGAATAATTCATTCAGAGTCTCTTTGTATGCAACCTTTCCTTTTGCTTATATCCCTCCTTGCAGTCTTTAACTTTCTTTCTTTCTATTCACTTGCGCTCAAAAAGCCACTCGCCTTTGTATTGCTTGTAATGCTTTGGATACAGTTTGATACTTAGAAAAAGTTTTGCATTGAAGCTCTTCCTCTTAGTGACAGCAGTAAAGTTAAGAAACTTAATTCTGTTATTTGTCGGGTTGCTGGACCACAAATAGAGCCGCTGCAGAATCACATTAAGGCCAAGAATGAGGAATGAGGCTGTATCACAGAATGCTCATTTACTTTTGATTTACTTTTAGATGCGCCCCGCGAGGTCTATCACTGAACGCAGACACTCGATCACACGTCACCCAGATGCACCACGCTATCTACCCAAAATAAAATCCCTACTGTGCGTGCTAATATCGTTACCTCTGGTGCAGGCGGGAGAGCGACGTGACCCCATTTGTAACTTAAAGCTGTATTCCACTGGTGTTGTTTTCATCAAGCTGAATGAAAGGAACCTTTCGCTTGAAGACTGTGACCTAACGGCTCAGCTCATGCCATTCGATGTGCTAAATAGCACGATTCTATGGGCTTTTCTCATGTTTTCTGTGCTGATTTTGAACGAAATTTCCCCCCACAAACTCTGCCTATGGTTTGGACCAATGGCAGCCACACTTCATTCAGCTCAATATCTCACCCATACACGTCTCTGTTGAATCTGCTTGTGTGTTTGCCCTCTTCTCCTCAGCTAATTTTTCACAATTCTGACCAAGGAGGCTTTAATGATTGAAGTCGGAAGGCTGACATAGCTGAAAGAAGTTAATTAGAGGTGTCCAGGAAGGTCAAGAGAACAAGTGGACTGCTATAACCTCACTGCTTTGAGACACACTGCCCTGTCCTCAATTCTTTTTTCCTCTATCTGTTACTCTCTCACTCTGCCTTGACTGCATTTCCATTTTCTGGCCTCCTTTCTCCATCTCTTCTCTCTTCCACATTGTTTGCCAGACAGGTTCTTTCTCTCCTCCCTTTGTTTTCTCTTGTGTGTGTTTTTCCCTGGCTCTCTGTTGTGTCCCAGAGGGCTCTCGGTAATGCCAAAGCTGGGAGGAGAACAGTCACATTGTGAATGCATAGACGAGGAAAGAGAACGTGTGAGAGGGGAAGAATAAAAAGGGGGAACAAAGGCATACCTTGAAACGTGACAGTGTTTGATGCCTTCTGAGCTCTCGGATACATATACAATGATACACACCCTAGAGTTTGTACGCTTTACATTGTTCTTCAGAGAGGTTTATGTATGTTGCACTGTACTATTTGTTGTATAGATCAGTCACAACTGATTTTGTTTCAGGGCCCTGATTAAACATTGGACTTCAAGTAGAACCCAAACTATTTATTGTAGAAAAGTAACAGAAATCTTTTTTTAAAATCACTGAAATCAACATTTAAATGTGTTAGTGTTTGGCAGTGTTGACAAATGTGGCCTCTTGAATTTTTTACTCTCAACCAGTAATGTTTTTAATGCAGTGTGGTTGTGGTAAAAAATTTGTTTCATCTTGTGTAGTTTTGTTCACGGTTTTTAAAGCTACACTGTGTAACTCTTTTAGTTTATTCTTAGCTAAAACACTTAGTTCTTTCAAAAATATATGTGCTCATTAATGTATATTTACTTCATTCAAGTAATAAAGTATTCTCGTGAGTGTATAATATGCCATTGAAAATACATACGGGTAAGGGGTTCTAATGTCGGTCGCCATGTTGCCTCTCCATCTTGAAAGTACATTAGCCAGAGAGGGACATACCAGTTAACTCAAGCTTCGCCTTTCACGGTTTGCGTTTGAGTTAACACTCATGGACGAGGTTGAACTGGAAGCCATGTTAATCTTGGACTACATTGGCCACCGTAGGAGTTAAAATGAAATCGGAATTGAGAGGAACAGAAACTAATATTCACTGGATGGTCATATACCTTTTCACCACTAGATGGGGGTAAAAATCACACAGTGTAGCTTTAAAGATGAGGATATGTCCCACCACATGTCCATGTTGACACGTGTCTAATTTGGCTGCTTTTGCCTAGTGACAGAAAACGCTTATTCTTGACCTTTAAAATCAACAACAAAAACACAAGAGACAAGTCCTATCACCTGTTTATTTTCCATTATTTTTTGTTTCATTTCACCCAAAAGCGATGTCATTGTCATTGTTTACTCATCATCCAAACCTGAATGACATGCTTTTTTCTGTGGAACATAAAATAACAAATTTAGATAGATGTATCTGTGTGGTTTTTGTTGTCCATACAGTGGATGTCAGTGGTAACCAAGACTGTCTGGTTATCAACAGTTTTCATTTGAAAGAGTTTCACCGCGCTCACGGCAAACAAGGTGCCAGACAGATACAACTTTGACAAACCAAAAAATAAATAAATTGTTTGCACACTTGAGTCCTTAAAGCAAAATTTAATGCCAAGCTTTCGGTCATAAAACCATCCTCGGGACAAAAATATCTTACAGAAGATGCCATATTTTATTTGACTCAGATGTCAAATGAAAAAATTTTGTCATATGAAATAGAACTAGTATGTATGTATTTTAATTAATCTAGTATGTCGTATTTTAAAATCCTATGTGATGCTGTATTTTTGAGAAGTTCCAAATTGTTTTGTCCACCAAATATGTGACCATATTTTCAGTGCTTGTCGGCTGAATGATTTGTACCCAGCAACTGTATGAACTTCCATCCATCACAACCTCATTTTTATTTTCATCACATTAACTATGCTGTCTGCTGTGACTAATGTCTGCTACTGTAGCTACATTCTCACAGAGATCAAACTTACAGATTCATTGTGTTATCTTTGAGAAGAGCTAATTGTTTTATCGTTTTTCTGCAGTTTAAAAATCCCAATAACAAGCATATTCCACATACAAAAACATAAAACACACCACGTTCACATGACCTCAAGAGAAATAAGAACATTTGATGTCTTTATGGATGAAATTGAAAAATGGTTTGATCATCACTTTTGATGAAAATGTAATAAATAATTGTTGTATTTTTCCCTTCGGTGATTGTTTTATTGTGGTTGAGCACTGTAGTTGAGCTTTTCTTGTCTAATTCTAGCAATGATAAGATCATGGGGTTTGTTTTGGTTTGTGTCTGCCAAATGCATTAATGTAACAAAACAAAACCATTAGCTGATAATAGTGATGTGTCCTACGGAATATGGCTTTCTATTTCTTCATTATTTGCATGTGCATATGTTACTGACTCCTTAGGATGATCATTTGTGTAGCAGTCGGAAGCGGCATGCACCTTCGTCTAATTTGTAAACAGGGAACAACTAACGGTCGTGACCTAAATATGAATTTCATTTACAATAATAAATCCTAAAATTCGTCATTAAATTACTTTTCATGCCATTAGTCATTCGCGCACTCAATCTCCGAGGATCTCCCATTCTTTGAGTCTCTCATTTTGATTCTAACTTGTGAATTCAGTGAATTGATAACTGGAGACTCGCTCTGGCGGATCATTTGAATAAGTGAGTTGTTGACGCGAGAAACGATGCATCGTTTTAATACACAAATGATTTGTGAACCGATTGAACCCTCTTAATCCTCCAACCCTCTTCTTACTTTCCCCTTCGACAGGTGGGCGTCAAGGCAAGCTGCCAGTGACTGCATTCGAGGCCTTCGACCTTGAGACGAAGAGCTGGACGCGGTACCCGTGCATCCCCAGCCGCAGAGCGTTCTCCTCATGCGCTGCCAGCGACAGGGCGTTTTTCAGCCTGGGCGGCCTCCAGCAGCCAGGACCCCACAACTTTTACTCCAGACCTCACTTTGTCTCCACTGTAGAGGAATTTGATAGTGAACAAGGTGAGTAATCTCTTTTCCTGAGTCTTGAACTTGAATATTGGTATGTCAGCTCATTAGGACAGTATACAAAGACATTTTAAACAGTTAGGCTTAAACAAGGCGTAAACAGTAAATTTTTGCTATTTTAAGTAACTGTTTTCAATTTTAATATATTTAAAAATGTAACTTATTCCCGTGACATCAAAGCTGAATTTACAGCATCATTACTCCAGTTTTCAGTGTCACATGATCCTTCAGAAATCATTCTAAAATGATGGTTTGATGATCAAGAAACATTTCGTATGACTATAATTGTTTCGTATTACTATAAACAGTGAGGAAATCATGATACATTTTTTAGCATCCTTTGATGAATAGAAAGTTTAAAGATATCACAATATTGCAGCAAGTGAAATGTATGAACGTAAATACGGCTTTTTATTCCACAGCATCTTGCATTACAATCAGTATTACATTTTTTATAAAATCATGAAACATCGAAGGGATACTTAAAGCAGTCTTGACAACATTTTGGTGTCTTTTGCTTGGTTTTCCTCTCTTCTTTTTTGCTCTGTTGCTGTGGTTGAACCCTCTGACAGTTGGGCTTCAATCTCTTCAGCCACACTATGTGACAGGAAGGAGAAAGATTGATGTGTTGTTGTGTTCACTGTACATACAGCACCGGAGGGATGAACACTTATTTGTTTCTTACTCTCTCTCTCTCTCTCTCTCTCTCTCTGCACAACAGGGTTCACTGGTATAACAACTTGCTTTCTTGGCGAATACCTCCTTTTTTTAGTCCAATTTCTTGTTTTGGGGAAATCAACAGGGACACACTGAATATTTATTCACCTTCCTCTTTGCACAGGAAGTATTATTCAGTCATTATTCACAGGAAGTATTATTCAGTGATTATGCACAGAATCCAGCAATATCAGCTTAAGATTACGCTGACTGGCCAAAACACTGTATTAAGGGAGCTAATGAGTCATTTAAATGTACTGTTGCCCAGCATTAAAATGGATAGTTCACCAAAAAATAAAAATTCTGAGTGCTGGCTCACTCCTTCATAGGCTGCTAGGTCATTTTATTCTGCCGGTCCAGAAAAGTTTGTAAAAACATCGTTAAAATATTCCCAGTGACTACGGTGGCTCAACCAAATTTATCAAGTGACGAGAATACTTTTTGTGTGCAAAAAAAAAAACAAGTTTTTTTTTTTCACAAGAGTGCCATGACGCATGCGCAACAATGAAATTACCTTGAAGCCTATGGAGGAGTGAGACTGCTCTCAGATTTCATCAAAAATATCTTCATTTGTGTTTCGAAGATGAACGAAGGTCTTACGGGGTTGGAACAACATGAGGGCGAGTAAATAATGACAAAATTTTTGGGTGAAGTAACCCTATAATATCCTGCGGTATATATAAAATGTAAGTTGATCTTCAAGACAGTAATTTTTAGGAAGGATCTGATATAAAACTGAGGATAAACATCATATATGTTCAACTCACACAAATTTAATATTCGCATTGATCTAACATTTTAAACAAATTCTCTAATATTGTTATTCTCATAATTTGCTTTTTAATTAGTATTTATTTTAAAATATTTAAATATTTTATTTATTTGTCAGTTCTTTACTTTTTTATTTTAAAAAGATAATTTCATAATTTAAAAATAAAATATAAATATAATATATAATAATAATATAATAAATATAATATATAATATATAAAAATAATATAAAATACATTTTTATTACATTTAAAACATGGAAAAATACACATTTTCACTAGTGCTCTCAAAATTATGGTCCCCACTGTATATGTTCCTTTGTGTTGGTTTTCTCCCAGTGTTCTCCAGCCTAGCTGGCTTTTAATTAAACTATAATTCTCTGTTTTGTTTGAACAAATTTTCCCCATCCCAGGAGATTCACTCAAGGGGCTTTTAATTGCTCAAAAAAAAATTCTCTTATCTTCAAATAAATAGTCAAACCCCAACGCACCACTGGCCCTTATCAAAAAGATACGTGTTCTTGTCTCTTTCATCTTCTGTCGCTTTTCCTTCTTATTCCCTTTGCGTTTGCCAGTTTGAATGTGTGTTTTTTAGACTCTTGGACGTGCTCCAACACAGAATGAAGTCTGATCAGTCCTCTTGATATAAGGGTCATTCTCATCGACCTCTTAAATTATATTCCTGCCTGCCTATATATTAAACCTCTGCTACACCAATGTCTCTATCTATTACACTCAGCCTAAGGGACAAATAGAGAAGGACAGAAGGGACAAAAATCAATATGAAAGTAAAAAGGTTCCTTGATGTTTAAACACCAAACCACCTGTTTGGATTCTACGTGCTTTTTAGATTAAAAAAAAAAACAAGAGATGGAAGTGTCAACTAAAAATAAATTCTTGTTTATTTGGTGACGGCAAGCGTGAGATAAGATGCGCAGGGGTGACACGAATGGGACTGGTTGTGACCTGCTCAATTTTACCTTTTAATCAGAGGCATTTGCATTTAAATGCTGCTGTCGCGTGCTCTGATTCTGTTTGCTGTAAGTGTGTGAAAGAAAGACTGTGTGTGTGTGTGCGCTCAGGTCTATAGATGAGAGTGTACGGTTAATGGAGGCTAGCTCGAGTCCTTCTTGTATAAGTGGCAATCACTAATTCCATTATCACTTTACCTATTACTGTAGAGGCCGTAGAGAAAAGCTGCCCAGTGTAATTACCAGCCCACGTTTACAGGCCATATCCTCAATTACACATTACTGCGCTCTAATCGCCCCATTCAGCACACATGGCTACATGTGTGTGCTTATGTGTATTTATGAGTCGCCCTGCATTACAATGCAAATTGTGTTTTGTGTTCTATCGCAGCCTTGATGTCACTGTAATCTAGAAGTTTTATTTGTATTGGATAAAATGCAGTCAACTGGTCATTATCACAAAATAACACGAGAATATGATACGAGAGACTTGATACTAGCACAGCTAATCCGTTTCCTTGAACCGCAGTCAATTGTACAGTTTAGTGGTAATTTTCTAAAAACATATTTGACTGCAGGATGCCGTCACTGGTTAATCAGAATTAAGTATTACAGAGAGCTGTGAAATAAGGATTGTTAGTCATTGGAGCTCGCTGGGGCCAAATTCATTAAAATAGTCTGTGGTATTTAAATGAAGTGATTACATTTCTTTTCAGTACAAACATGCCTATTTTTAATGTGAAGTAGGCTTATTATTGATTGATCCTTATTTACAGAAATCCTGGTTCAATTTCTGTGGAGCTATTAATGTCCACTGGAAGCATGTCAAACTGAATTGTATAAAGACTTTGTTGATTAATGTTTTCTATTGATCATGGCAGCAGCTAATCGGATTCATTAGGTGTTCAAATGATGCAGAAAACTGAGCAGACATACATCTAGATGTACAATGGATGCTATTTTTCAGCATGTTAAACAGTACTGGGTGCTAAAGCAATGCAGGCATAGTAAACGCTATCAAGGGATGCAATCGTTTGGATGGCGCTGTTATTATTAGTGCTACTGTATTTTAGGATTGTTTCTTTACTGTCACAGTGTCTGGTTTGTGTTCCCTGAGTGTCCACTTGAGCGTTTTTTTCCCTTTCTGTCACCATTCAGTCTGGAACCTCATTTCCCATAATCCTTTGTTTGTTCCCATCACTCATGATTGCACTCAGCGATTCCCTATCACATTGTTAGTGTCTGTGTATAAAAACCTCTGTTTTAGCTAATGTCACGGAGTCATTGTTGCATGTCACGCTATTCTTCTGAGGTCTGTTACAAGTCGGTTTTCGTTTTGTTTCTTGTTTTTAGACTGCTTTGTATGATTTTGACCCTTGCCTGGCTGACTACGAAGGGATTGCCCTTAAATAAACTACTGCTATTGGATTCTGTCGTCCTGTGTGTGCATCGTGACATTTGCCATTTATAGTATTTATTCTATATGTTCAGTTTTTAATTTTAATTTAAGTTTTAGTCCTTTTGTTATGTGTTTTTGTCATTCAATGTAAAAAAAAATGTTGGTTAAACTTGAAGTAAACTGATTGCCTTAATTTTGTTCATTAATGATTAATTAAATATTTGAGTTAATTCAAAGAAGGAGATTGGGACTCAAAATATTATGTTCTCTGAACCATATTAATTTTCTAAGTTGTTTTTACAGCTTTATTTCAACTAAAAAAAATATTTGTAATAGTTTTAGTTAATGGCTTTTAAGTACTATGTACTTACATTGAAATTAATAATTTGATACAATGGACTTATTGTGTATAGATGTTTTTATATTGTACTTATATTTTAAAAATATCAGCATGTAATTACAACTATAATTACTTTATGTAATTACATTTTTAATTACACAGTTGTCCCTCCCCTCGCACCTTAACCTACCCTTAAACCGACCCATACCACACCTGTCCCTAACCTTACCCGTATCACACCTCAATAGCAGCAAAAGTGTTTTACAATACAACAGGAACACAATAATACATTGTACTTATTGTTCAATGTAAGTACATAGTACGTAAAGCCACTTAATATAACGTGGGACCATAATAACAACACTGATTATTCTCGTCACTGCAGAATGAGAAACAACAGTTTAACATCTGATCTGGTGACGTGATTTTGATCACAAACATTTCTCCTGACAATTTTGTCTTTCCTTTAGCCTGTGGCAGATCTGTTCAGTAATGAGGTAAAGTATGATTTCTCTTGGTTGTCTACGGTGGAACTTCAGGTCTGAGTCTGACAGAGGAATCTCTCCCTCAAGCATCCTCAGAACAGCGCCACATAAAAGACCAAGCAGAGGCTTGTTAGAGAGGAATCATTAGTATGAGCGAGCGTCCTCTGTCTGCCTATTGCTCAGCTCTTCTGTGCAGCAGGGAGAACCTTTCTTTTGAATTAGTTCATTATAATCACTTTAGTATATTGTTCAGCATTGAATTCCTTCTTTTAAACCCAAACTTTGCCGAGCATGCATTCTTAATCTCTTCCCCTTATCACATTCAAAAATTAAACATTAACATAATTCAATTTAGGAAGCTTTTCCATGCAATTAAATAACTAAGCCTTCACAGCAAAAATAAATAATTTGAATGGGTTTGGTCTAGTAATCTTTTTGTTCAAATGAATTTAGTTATGCCTACTAAAGGCAGGGAAAATGAGAAGGACTGAGTGGGATTTGAACTCTGATGTACTGTATGCACTGCCTGCGCTCCTCTCATGAATCTATCTACTCGAACACATTTTTAATACATTTCTACAGTTCTTGGCTTTTTAACAAAGATTTGTTACTGCCGTTTTTTTACGGCAAAGAATATGTATATGCTTGTTTGTATGTGATTGGTGGTTTAGTTTATATTTCATATCATATTTCTTGGCCAGCAAAAGTGATGAAATGCACTTGATTTAATACTAATTCATACTCTGACTTTGAGTTTACGTTTGTTGATTGTAACAAAATGTTGTAGTATTGTGTTCCTCTAGCTCAATTTTAATGAATACAATCCATTTTGTGAGTGTTGTTTTGTTATTTTAGACACTTGTCTTTCCTTAACACGTTTTTCCTCCCTTATGTGTATTTTTCTTTCATCCCACTTGTTGACATTGGTTTCAGAGTTCATCAGTGTAATCGACAGACACTAAAGGAAGCGTGTCTCAGTGTTATTTGCTGAAAACGTCTGCCTGGTTGGGTTTTTTTTCTCTTCCATATGGCTTACAAATCTCCTCAAGCCTCCTCAATCCCTCAAGTCTCATTGAGGGCAGTGATCGACCCTCACAGCTCAGCGCTGAAGCTCTGCTAAAAGCCCCATTTTAGCTCCAAGCCAGTATATTACATAATACCACAGAAATACAGGACAGTTTATTATTCATCTTCATCTTAAAGGTTTTATAGACTGAGGCTATACTTCCAGTGTACACAGTTGGTTTTGCTGGCATTTCTTTTTCAAACACTCAAAAGCGATTTTTTTCAATGAATTCCATCCGAATTCAAGTAGAATAATATATGTATGACAGTTATTGCATGTTTAATCTGTTGGGATTTGTCAGGCTGTATTATGAACTACCTTTACAAATGGCTTTTTAGTTTAAAATCAAAGCGATTCTAATTGTGAAGGGCTGCTGAACTTTGAAGTTTCTCGCTGTTTTCCCTCCGGTTTTAATTAACAAACTGTTTTTAAAGGCATAGTTCATTCAAAATTACAAATTCTGTGTGAAAACGTTGTCTTCAGCGGAACACTAAAAAGAAATATTGAAGATAGTATTGCCCACTCTTTTCCATTGTTAACCTCATAAAAGTATTATAAAATGTGTTACTTTTGCACTTTTTCCTAGCCTGGTTAAAACCAGACCCTTCACAATTGTAATGGAGTTATGGTCTGGCGGAAGTCGTCTGGGTTTTCCCAGGCTACTATTTTCCATATCTTATGAAGCTTTGTGTGAGGAAAAAGGCTGAAATTGAAGTTGTTTTTCACTGAAGCTCTTATATATGGTGCTTTATCTTTAATAGTAGCCTGGCAAAACCCAGACAACTCCCGGAAAATTTAGATTTGCTCTGAAAGTTAGTCTGGCAAAGAGCTCATTCAAACCCATTTCCAGTCCGCAGAAATCGCGGCACCAATCAGAAACGTTGGGGCAGGCTTTTCACGATGACGACAGCGCTGGGATTTTGAAGCAGATTTTGTAGCCTACATTACAAAGATGGACGCCGCCGTCGAACATCATTCGCTCGATTTCAGCTATCACGTCTTTTTTTAAGCAATATAAACGTTCACTTTTTGTTAAAAACCGAGCAAAGAACAACACTCGGAGATGTTTCTCCGCCGGCCGCCGATCTGCAAACGTCATCTCCTTCATCGCTCTGATTGGTTTTAGGTCTACCCGCAGCGTCCATTGGTGACGCCCCTCTGGAAATGATTTGTCTATGACGCTTTGCCAGACCCTATCTCAGTTACAAGTGAGAATGATCTGGTTTTAAACAGGCTACTTTAATAGTGCACAAGTCATATGGATTTGAAACAAAGTAAAGGTTTGTAAACGAGGATCCAATTTTGGGCTGAACAATCGCTTGAATTTTTTATTGTCATACAATAAATCCAAGTGACCCATAGAGAAATATTGTAATGCATTTTCCGCACACATTTTTTAAAGATTTATAACATGCCAAATCAATTAATGAAATGTGTGTGGATAAAAGTGTAGTGTTCACCAGAGGATCGCTGCCCATACGGTCTGATTATCCTCTGGCCAGCTTCCTCTTGTCCATCTGCCAGTATTTATGAGTTGAGATTTCTCTCCATCTCTTTGTCTTACTGTCTGTCAGAGCTAATTGAGAGTGCACGCAAAGAGCCTTTGACATTTTAGAAGAATCATAGCATAATCAAACACCTTCCACAGTGCTCTGTGTGCCTGTTTGTCTCTCTCTCTCACCCTGTCCCATTTCTTTTCTGATATTTGTTTTCTGTCACTCGCTGTCTCATTGCCTCCTCATGTGCTGTCACCTTTAATTCTTTCATGTCGTTTTTCTTTCTGTACTCCATTGCTTATGTTTGAAACTTTGTTTTCTTGGCCATTCTTCCATAGCTTCATGCTACGACAGATCAACCATAGTTTGTTAGCATGAATATTAAGATATGCATTAGCATGCTTTTCTGTCTGCAAGTTTGACTCAGAATGACTCATATTTGCACAAATTCAGTTGATGTATAAGCCCTTTTAGCTTTGATTAGAGATTTTTATGTATATGAGCAACATTGTGGTGCCATATTTAGCTCTTAGCTACAGTTTTACATAAACATTTTTTGCATATGAGAGTTTGTGCTGCATCAAAAGCCTCCAATCGGAATTGAAAGTACTACAGTGCTTCTGTGAACACATTCACTCAGTGCTGTCACAGAAATAGATTGTTTTTTAAATGACAAGGTAAATTATTATTTCAGTTGCAATCAACTTCAAGAAGGTAGACAAAAAAATGAAAGCAGATGCACAATGACTGGTGGGAGTCACCCTCCAAACATAGCATAAGAGAAACATGTAAATCATACTGCCAGCAAAAAAACACTGAGTAATTACATTACATTATTGTCTCTCGTGAACAAAACGCTCCAAGTTAAGATTACTAATATTACTCTGTTCTATCACTAAACAAAGTAGTCGCATCCTTCCTTTTATATACTGAATATGATCCTGTAATAAAGAAGTTTAAAATGTTGTCAGCCATCCCCAACATTTTTTTATCATCTAGCTTCATGCATTATTTTTTCATTAACACTTAAACATTTTGAGCAAAAACATTTTAATCAACCGCTAAAAAGTATGTTTATATACAGTAGAATGAATGTAATCTGGATGCACTATATTCGCCATATTGTCATTATCATGTGACCTACCAATGTCAGTTTTCACTGCCATTCACAAATACTCTCCCGTGGCCATCGTATGCACACTTCAGAATCTCACCGGAAGAAATAGGTCATCCCGGGAATTTTCGTCTACTTTTTTACAGAGTACTGTGAATTCGGACATACTTTGTTTGTCACAGTCTTTTTTGTCTACTATATAGTAGGGAAGTATGTAATTTCTGATTCCACTGTTGTCTCATAAATTATGGAAAATTCCGTCAATGGTGGGGAAAGAGTTGGAGTTATCATGAGAAATCAAATTTCCCTTAATCTTTTGAGATAAGAGTTCATTGTACTTTGAATGCAGGCTGCAAAAATAACTTTTTAACTAAAAAAATTAAAGTAACACCCGGTAGTTTTTGCTCTCGGGGTCCCCCTACAGTTGGGAAACAGTATTGTCCTCTACTACTGTCGTAAACTCATCCTACATGCACGTGCATTTGTTGACAACAATGATAGCCCTGAACACTATAGGAGGAGGTCACATGCAGGTGAAAATCTCTGATCTTAACAATTTGTACAGCACAAGTCAGCCCGGGTTGTTCTGTAATCATGTTACACAAGCTATGTTTCCATCTAAAGTTGTGAATTTAACTTATGCACAAACTTAGAATATCGCATAAAACATTTGCGAATAAAGCAATGTTTCCTTACCATGTGTTCAAGAGAACAAAATAGTCACTTCCTGGAATTGGTGCAAAATATCTGTATTAAAAATAGAAGTTGCAGCGATCGGGAAAGCTGTTGTGGCTTTTTTTCCCCTACATCATAAATGACTTGCGTCTCAGAGTGCACAGACAAAACCCAATAAAAGCTGTCATTCGGATGCCTGGTGTTTTGCAAACGGAACCATGTGAGACACTTCTGGGAGGTCATTATACCCAATCATTCTGATGACAGACTTTGGCTCAGGCATTTCAGAACGATCAAACCAACATTTGAGATGCGGTCTGCTGGTTAGCCAAGTTATCCAATTACATCCACTGAGGCAGTCGCAAGGGTTTTTTGCTGCACATCAAGGGATATATTCGTTTTATGCGCTATTTCTCATCAGATAAAGAAATGTTGTGCCTCATTTGAGCGCATAAGTTCTTTTCATGTGAATTTTTGGAATTTATGCACATCTTGACGTTTCCATGCAGTGTTTTTTTATCCGATATACCAAAATGTGCATGAAAATGAGTGGATGGAATTACAAAAGCTTTTCAAAGAGGCTTTTACTGAATCTTTAGGAAGTTATTATCCCTAAAATGTTTACTCTGTCATTATTTAATCACCCTTGTGTTGTTCCAGTCTTTTTTTTTCTTTCTGAGGCACATAAAAGATTTTAAGAACAGGTTAGGTGCCCTGTGATTGTATGGGCAAAAAAAAAAGAAAAAAAATTAAAAAAATCTTCTTTTGAGACATAAGAAAGAAACTAGAGGGTGAGTAAATGGTAAAAACATTTTAAACATCATTTGAAAAAAAAAATCAAAAAGGTTAAGTTTTGCCTATAATATTGCCAATCTAGCACCTACTGCTGGTATATATAGTCTAAAATAAATTTAATTAAATTGCAGCTTAGAAATGTATTTATTTTCAGTTTTTTTTATAAGCAGACCTCAGTGGGGAAACTGCAATAATAAAAGTGAGATTTGTATGGTTGGTTTAGCGTCACACGATGAAATTTTCAGTGGATGTTTTTGTAGACGTAAAAGGACACAACCTCTCACATTCATTCTGTGCTCAGACTCATTACCTCAGCCTCTGTGTGCTGTGCCATACAGGCAGTGTGTTCATTCATTAGGCGTGACTGCTGCTATTGTCAGCTTGCGTTCTTGGGCCTTTTCATACATGAATGAGTGTGGCGTTAGCAACAATACTAGATCCCTCATCCTTATTCACAGTAACAGCATGCAAAAATGGCTTGTGTGCACCACCAACGCAGGATTTAATACAAACTTCCTCTCTTTCTAAGGTATGATGGAAACATTTTTTTTCCACTGTGTGAATCCCTGGCATTGATGTCCTGCTGTCACATCTTTTACTCCTCCTCTCTTGCTTTATCCCTTGTTCTCAGGCTGACCTTACACATTCCCTCCTAATACACTCCTGTCATTTCTCCTTATTTTCAACTCTCCTCTCCTGCCTCACAAGGACTGTCTGAACCTGCGGCTCTGATAACACAAACTCCACATGCGCTCCTCTGCAGCATCACACTGACTGATATAGTGCATTAGCCCATCGATCTGCTCTAATCAATCCCACAGTCCCCAGAGTGTGCAGGAGACTATCAGAAATTTACAGTATCTGGCCGTGGATTTGTGATTCACTCTAGAGATCAAAATCACTTTCATTTTATTGTGCTTGATTTGATATATTTGTATGTTACTGTATTTTGATAAACTGTACTGTAAAAAAAAAACAAGTAAAAAAACAGTTCAGCACTAGGGGTGTGTCCGAAGACTAATAATTATTCCGAAAGGCATGCATAAAGACTTAAAATTAATTTCAAATTTAACCATTTTTTTAAATATTCTTTAGTTTACATTAATTGTTAGTAAACATATGTAAAATAATGACAACTTTGAGTCTTTATAGTTATGTTTAAAAAATGAAATACTTTTTTGAATTATACAAAGCATATTTGCTATGAGGAAACTAAATGAAATAAAGTTTTGCCTGAAAATGGGTTTTACATTATTACATTAATGTTGACACTTCTGGTTTAGGTCTAGCCTATATTTCGTACTTTCTGAATTAAGGCACATACCATTTTATTATTGGAACATATACAAAATCACATGTCTGCACTGCACAACTAGTTGGCACATTTATTCATATGCATTATGGGTAATGTAGTTTTTCACAAGGAATCCTGTTGGTAAATTTTAAATGTGGGGGGTGGTCTGTGCTAAGGGCTAAAGGTTTAACAGTTCAGAGGGGGTACTAAGATTTTTTTTATTGCATAATGTTAGGCATTTATTGCATTTTACTTAATTTTCCATTTTACCTTAAAAGCTATACTTTTAAAAGGTCACATTGTAAAGTGTACACAGCAATTAACCCTCTAAGACTGACGGGAGTGCCGGCGCTCCGGTTTGCGTGTGTCTTTTTGAGAGCTTATAAACACTGAAACCAAATGGCTAGCTCAATCATTCTTTTTGCATACAAAACCAGAGATGTAACATGATCAGATCAAGCGTCCAACATGCTCATGTTGCGTTGTTGTCACCCTCTAATGAGTCTGTACAAATTGCGTAATATGCGTTTACAAAAAAAAAAAAACAACACAAAAATGCATTGCACGTCTTTGCACACATGTTCTGTCTTCCAATGGCTCTTTGACGTATCACGTCTTGTGCACTATGACCCCAATGTGTGTTGCATGTTGTGACGTCAAAAGCTGCGTCATTTGACCATGTGTTTGACTCCCATTTGACTCCCATCTGCTATTTGTTCCTTCTGGGATAAATGAATAAAAAAATACGAATCAGACCGATAAACAATGTTTTAACACTATTTGATCCTTAAAAAACAACATTAATGAGAGAGTTTGTTGCAAGCAGTTTAGATACGGAGTTTAGATACAGCAAGCAGAAGTAGATACGAGTTGACAAAAGAGCTGCCCAGGTGTTGCAAAAATGGCCGCCGAGTGAACTTGAAAGGCACTTGAAGTCATGACTAAAATAAATGAAGAAAATATGTAGACAGACTCCTGTAGATTGAAAACACTCATAAAAATGTGATTTTTTTCTGAGTGTAGATCAGAACGAGGGTTTTGTGCTTGTGTGCGCATATGTGAGTGTAATTGAAAGAGAAGAAAAGATTGATTTGTGAGCTTTAAATAAACTCGGGGGTCTCATCTCCAGCTGGGTCGTTGTTCTGAGCCTGCAGACCTGTCAATCATGCAACACCTTCTGCTATTTAGCTACAGAGAGAAGCGCAGCTGTGTGCATGTCTGGTTCAATAGCAGGCGACAGGTCGACAGACAGTCAGACACACAGGCAGGCAGGCAAGCAGACAGGTAATCTAAAGCAGCAGTTCAAAGGGAATGTCCAGTGCTTTTAGACTTTGCTATGATGTATGACTCCTCCTTTCTTATTTTCTGCTCTCGAAATGAAGAGCCCATGATGGCAAGATAAGAATAGATTTCCATCTTAAGTTTATCTAGGGAAGTGCTCTCCAATTAGTGGACTGCAGACCAAATGTCAGGGAATGAATTTGCATGTTCACTCGGCTCATCGTCAGCGACTATCGCTTGGGTGTGAACACAAAAAAACGCGTTGAAAAACGCCGACGAATAACGCACACTGATATTCGTCCCGGTGTGTACGGGCTTTAAATCAGTCGGCCCATTTTCCTCTGACCTCTAGCTTCAACAAAGCATTTTCGCCCACAGGACTGCCGCATAGTGGATGTTTTTCCCTTTTCACACCATTCTTTGTAAACCCTAGAAATGGTTGTGAGTGAAAATCCCAGTAACTGAACAGACTGTGAAAAACTCAGACCGGCCCGTCTGGCACCAACAACCATGCCATGCACAAAATTGCTTAAATCACCTTTCTTTCCCATTCTGACATTCAGTTTGGAGTTTTAGGAGATTGTCTTGACCAGGACCACACCCCTAAATGCATTGAAGCAACTGCCATGTGATTGGTTGATTAGATAATTGCATTAATGAGAAACTGAACAGGTGCAGATAATTAAGGGGATTGGCAATCACCCTCACACACACACACACACACACACACACACACACACACACACTGACACATGGGCTGAAAGAGAGGCAGTGAATTCATGAACCGTGACAGCTATACTACATAGTTGCTCCTGTAATAGTGAACTGTATGTTATGATTGTTCAGACCTTTGCTGGGAGGGAAATTTGAAGGTTTGACCTTTTGAATGTGAACAGCTATGGCCTGGAATCAGAACTCAGAATTGACTCAGAAATATATGCAGGTAAATCTGAGAATGAAATGTGATACAGATGAGATATTAGAAAAGCCATCATCGCTATACACATGGCTACATTAACCATTAGATTTGAGCAAGTCTGTGTGATGTAGAGTTATCTGTGAACTCCGACCCTCATTCAGCTCCATTTGTGTCTCATGCACATTTAGAGAAAGAGACAAACACTCAGACTCCTGTCAGCGTGGAGTCACTGGCAATTTCAACCAGTTTATCTTGTGGTTTCAAAAGGGACAGCCGGAGGTAGAAATTGTTCCTGCTTAACTGTTTCTCCTTTCTTCCCTCCATCCAAATCTTTTCTTCTCTATACTGTTCTCTCCTTCTCCTTTAATCTATGTGCTATAATCTCATACAATGAGATTACATTGAGTACCTAGAGAGATGGTGAATGGTTTTCTCTCTTCTAAAAAACAGTCTGACTTGGGCACACTGGGCCGCCACACTTCATTAACTTCCATGCTTTGTCTTTTTGTGTGTGCGTGTGTGTGATGGCAAAAACAGACAGGCTGAAAAAGCTTATTCCTATATCTTTGATCTTTCGCTGTCTTTCTCAGTGTTCCACTGCAAATCTGTTTTGTTAGAGAGAAGGTGCTTAAATGCAGAGCTTCATTATCAGAGATGATTCAAGACAATGATGTCTTTCTCGCTGTTTCTGACTTGGATTTTTTTTTATTTTTTTGACTGCTGTATTAATAATGTTTTATTAGTACTGAATTGTTCCAATTTTTTCTTAGAAATACAACTGAAAAAATGAGGTCGTCTTATATGCAAGATCTAGACTTTTACATGTCCATAAGACACCCGGAACTATTGGTGGCGCCAAATACGGGTAAAATTATTGTGCCAAGAAATACGGTGTGTCAGAGTGTAAAGTTAGAAGATCGCAAGAGCAAAAAAGACCCAAACAGTCAAAGAAAAACCTGGCATCTAAGAGCTGTGTGACTGTCATGCCTCACTGACGGGATCATCTTTGAAATTTGCTGTACAAAAGACTCATGTGGTATGTAAATATATATTCATCTTTTTGATAAGCAAAGGAAGTTTTGTTCCTGAATGAATTAGTGTGTTTGAATTAAACAGTTAACTGATTGATTCAATGACTTACTCATAGGCAGTACCTTGTTTAGTTCCTGAATCAATCAGTGTGTTTATGAGTCTGTTGTGAATGAATCATGTTTCTGAATGAATCCCTAAATAAATGATTCATTGACTCACTCATGAAGACATTCCCTTGTTGCCACCTACTAGCGTAACTATTTAACATGCAAATAAGTCTCAAAACTCCCCAGCACTAATAATTAGTCTCATAGTCCTTCTGGAACAGGGCATGTGAGCAGAGCGGGGGCGGTAGTATTGACAGCAGAAAAGAAAGGAGTGCATTTGGGCTCAATCCAGTCACGTCACGTTTATTTATACCACTTTATACAAGATATTGCTTTAAAGCCACAAATATTACAACCATTATCTATAGGGCGATTGTAATTGAGCATATAGAGCTAAATATACCAGACATTTGCGGAGTGATTAAACATTGTAAAGTTCCTGGTGGACTGTATGTATTAGTACTAAAATTCACTCATATTAGCCAATCAAATCTGAAGACCAGAACAAACTGGCGATGTTTTTAATTGAGATTTGAAATTAACTGAAATGTTTTCAAAGTACAACTCTGTTGGCATCAGAATATCAAGGAAAATTGTTTTTCTTATGACCCTTATTAAAGTCCTCAGAGTCAAACAATACTGGAAGATATTCATTTTTTAAGATTTCAGAGTCAAGGACTTCTCATCCCCAGCACATCATCCTGATACTTTGAGCAAGAGGGATATTTAGTCCAATGAGGACAGGTCAGAGTGTGCAGGTGAGGACCTATAGAGTATTTTTCAAACATACTCCATTTCTGTATGTGAGGCAGGCAGAAGAGAGAATGTGTGGGATGAATTGAAAAATGTTGAAGAGCTTAGAGATCCCAATAGTTGAAAGAGATGTCAGGTGGCTTAAGGTTACTGCAAAGAAGGGAAATGGCTGAAGATTACAGCAGAGAAAGTAAATGGAGCGAAGAGTTTTTAAGTGCCCTCAGAAAGAGTGAGTGGAAATGTTTATGAGAGCATCTGAGATAAGTGAGGGCATATATTTGCTTCCAGGCAGATGGTGTCATGCAGGGAGATTTTTTGGAGACTGTGTGTTCATGTTACGCCAAAAAGTGAGAGATACGACATCTCAGCTGTTTGTTCATCGCTAAAGCTTTGCCTCAAGACGTCTGTATAGTTCAGGGCTGAGCTCTCTCTCTGACTTTCAGTGTCTGCTTATTTTTTTTTATTGCTGTCATTATTATGGTTTTAATGGTCAACTGTGACCGGTGCCCACATGCTGATAAATGCCCACGAGCAACATGACCCATCTGGCAAATTTTTTGGTATTATATCAGGGATATATCCTGGAGTTATATTTATCTGTGAAGGAGGTATGGTACAACAACTGGTGTTCAGCTTGCAAAGCGCCCCCTGAAAAGTCATGATCTGCCAACAGTGTGCATTGAAACCATGGAGGTTTTTGAGCAAATGGCCCAAGGCATGAAAGCCATTTGACTGGACTGGAGTCACAGCAATAGACCTTATTCAGAGCAGCGCCATGGCAAGTATGAAAAGCTGTATAAAGCTCCTAGATAACTTATGATTTCCCACAGCTCATAATGTCAGACGTTTGTCTCAGCAGATATTTTCCCTGTGTTTTGTCTGCAGAACAATCCAAAAACGCATTAAATGATGGATATCTATCGCTCACAGCCTCAGTTTCATTCCTGATAAAAAATCAAAGATGGTGCTGCTGTGAATAATTCCATGATGATGTCTTGACAGTGCTGATTGAATGAAATATTTGTTTTAATAATGAAAACTATAAAATACTTGATTATCATTTCCATTAGAATTTAAATGTAATATAATATAACAAATATATTTTATTTTAAAAATATTACTTTGACTCCTTCAATGTGTTTTCACTGCTATCACTGTTTTCACTGTTATTACAGTTTTTGTACTATAGTATTTTAATTTATTTTCTGTTTTAATTTGAAAGTTTTAGCTTTTTTTCTTCTTACTGACTAAAGTTTAAGTTTATTTGGGTTTTTCTTCAGTACCTCAACTTAAACCTAAACTAAAATGAGACATGTTGCATTGGGCAACTAGCTGGAATAAAAAAATGTATATGTATTATTGTCGTCATGATTTTATATTTGGTGCACAGTAATAACCCTTGTGTGATCTTGACCTCCTCTCTGACCTTTAACCTTTAACCTGGTTGTTTTCACCTGTGTGTAGGTGTGTGGTTGAAGGCCACGAGGGGCTGTCGCATGAGAGAGAAGCGGGCGGACTTCACAGCCGGCTGTCTGGGTGGACGGGTCATCGCTGCGGGCGGACTCGGTAAGTAACTGCCAATGTTGAATAGATTATGCAAATAGGATCAACTGAGCTTAGAAAACCGGGAAAGAAATCAACAAAACGCAGTGCAGGGACTGTCATTTTTTCGGAACAACCTGCGGCAGAAACGGCCTCTTAATAAAATGCCATATCAAGCAAATGGATTCATTATGTCAGGTCTTTATGTGCAGCCATGAGTAAGTACTGCACACTAATGTCACCTAGCAACAAGAATCTACCTCACAGTACATCGACAACAATTACAGGCCACATCTGAACAACTTTACGAACTCTGCAACCTTCTCTTAGGAAGCAATCTGTGTAATTTGCATTGATTTTTTTTTTTTTAGCGTGTAGTTGGGTCAACATTCCCTTTTCCATTTGTCTCATTCGTAAGCAGAACTAGTTTTAATTGGAAAGTCAAAGAATCAAACGTAGCTTCATTGTGAATCAATGAAAATGTGAAATCGCTCAATGACAGCCTGTTCCCGAGACTGGCATGTCTTTCAATGAAATGATTTGTTCATTTGGCTCTTTACGCTCCAGTGAAGATTCTCTAAATATCAGTCTCAAATACTGCCTTATTTTTTTCCAGTCTGTTTGTCTGTGGCTGCATTACTAGAGGGAGAAAGAGAGATTCCTTCAATAAATGTCAGCTCAAAGAGTGGGTGAGACATTTCTGCATCTTCCCAAAAATGATATTTAGGGCAGAGCATTGCAGATTATACATGCCACATTTTTATTTAATCTTTTTCTGTCTAGAAATAGACGGAATTCAGGCATCTCAGGAGCCGATGGAGGATTGTGTGTGTGTGTGTGTGTGTGTGTAATAGAATGTGAGAACTTTCATATTTGACTACTTCCTTTTTCACCGGCTCCTCTTTTAGTTGTTGTTACCTCTTTCTACCCCGTCCCCCATTCATGTCTTCATGTCATGTTTCAGGTGTGTCTTTTCCTCCCTTGTTTTTAGTCACTGCTGTTGCTGTACGTTTTCTCATCTGGTGCTGTTTCTGAGCTATTTTTATGTCTCTTTCCGTGGAGGTTTAGTCTTTTCATCTTCTTTTTCTTCTGTTCTTCTTTTAAGCTGCCGTTGTTGGACACTCAGGCTGTACAGAGTCAGACTTACACACACACACACACACACAGATATAATGATATAACTGCAAGAGATGCTTCATTCCCTGTAGCTCCTCATGTCGTTCCGGAATTAATGGCTGCTATTAGGTCCATATTGGAGATGATGTTTGGGAAATTGCTCTTCAGATGATTTGCTCCTCAATCATCTTTGGCCTCATTCAAATGTACTCTGTTATACCATATATGATCATTAGTTTAGGCATTACAGCAGTATCAGTGTAAAGAAATATTTCCAGGGTGAATGTATTAAGGTAATTAGAATAATTAAGATTGATTTAATAGCTGTTTTGTTTGTCATATTTGGATGATTACGTGACATGTTGATGAAAATTGTCAAAATCAGAAATAATACAATTCTGATTGTGATTCTGTCCCTATTGCCATTTGGTATGACTGATTTTGAATGATTGACAGTTTCATGCATTACATGCATGACTCAGTTTTGACCTAAATAGGGTAGTAATATGTCAAATTTGTTCAGCTGAAATATCAAGAGGCGGTTTGTTGCCAAAGAATTTAACTACAATTGTTTTAATTTATCTTCTGAGAACACTAAAACCAGAACAGCAAAATTACTCAAATTTAATTACACAAACTTTAGTTTTGGTTTCAGTTTTCGACGAAATGAAAACATTAGTTTCAGTGCATTATTAGTTTACATATTTTCAGTTTGGATTTGTGCAAATTAGATTTGTGTGCAGTTTGAACAAAGGCTATGAAATCTGATTTGCGTTATTTATTTCGATTTTAACATTTATTAATCTCTTTAAATCCTGCTAATGTTTCAGATCCATTTGCTGTTAGTTGCTGTTGAATATGTAGATTTAACATTTCAATTTTGTTTTATGATTTAGATCTACAGTATATTTAACAATAATATTTAAGATTTTCATTTCTGTGTTCTGTGGTTCAGTGGTTACCAGTATATGCATGCTTCTTGATGTAATTTGATTGTATTTGATCTTTCATGGCATTTTGCCTGTTAGAAATACATGCTCGGTTTGTAATTCGGTTCACTTGGCTCATTTGGTTCGGAGTCTGGACCAACAACAAAATAAATGTAGTCCTGATCCCATCACCGAACCAAAAGATACCGTACCTAAAGTCATAGGGATACGTTCACAACCTGATTGGTCGGCTTTTATTACGCATATTTCGTGACGGATCTTAAAAAAATCCAAAACAATTCTGTGTGTTTGTTGTAGGTGTGTAGCCTTCATATGGTACCATTTTGACCAGCCGAGAACAGGCGCATTTGATAGACATTCGTAGCACCCAATAATACGGCTCCGGGCATTCGTAAACCACGCCTCAAATACGAGAAAATGAACGTGGTTTCCAGATCATGTTTCATTCTCAATGGTGAGAATTGTCTCGGAAGTGAAATTATTCAGCAAAGATGAATCTAACCTTTGCCAAAACAGCTTCTAAAAATCTGCTTTAACAAATATGTATTTATGTGAACATAAGAGCGGCTTAGGATGCGTAGCAACATGCAGGAGCTTTCGACGCGAGTGCCAGAGCGCAAGTCAACGTGACATTTTTGATTACCGCGAGCGGATTCATCCAACTGTTTGTTCTACCAGGAAATTATGATTACAGTAGTCACCACACCAGCCCGTCCATATCATCTGCACTTCAATTTGAGTAACCATGGAAACTTAGTGTCAGGTACCTCATGATGATTTAGGTCTCTGCATCGAAGGCAAAAGAATGAAAACACCCAGCCTGGTCTAACTGACCCTGGGGGAAAATGAGAACATGCTCGCTGTTCACTGCAACGGCAATGTGAGTGCCAGGATTTACCAAGGAAACTTTGTTTTTTATTTATTTATTTATTTATTTATTTATTTTGCAACATCAGAGGAAAAGTTTCCTGAAGCATAAGCCACAGAATCTGTAGGAGTTACATAATTTGAAGAAATCTGCATGGCGCCACCTGTTCAAACCTGTTTTAGTCCCAAAACCCACCAGGTGGCAAGTGCTTCATCTGCAAGAAACATCCGCAATGTGTGTGTGTGCTGTGAGTAAGACCGCTGTGGATGCTGTATGCTAATGTGGAGAGGGTGTTGTGTTGATTGAATGGCTGGAGAATCTGTCTAATGTGCGTTACATTCTCTTATTGCAGCTGATATTGGTTGTTCACACTGAAAATTCATATTAGTAAATGTGGAAATGCTAACTTTAGGCTTTGACATGTGACATCGGGGAGACATCTGGATGAGCAGTTTTCTGTCCTGTATATTTCTTGAATCAGAAAGTGTGGGAGGAAAATATTGAAGTGTTCATCCCACCCCCCAGCAACCCCCTCCCTGCCTTATTTTAATTTGCCAATAGTTTGCAGAACAGCCATTGATTATACTTTGCTGATTGTATTGGGGGAGGAGCATTCTCATTCTAGAGATCCTCTGATTGGACAAAAAATGTGTAGTGCAGGATGAGTCATCAATATTTTTTGTGCATTTTCTCAAAAGAGAAAGACTACATTTTAATGTGCATATCTGCTAAAAGCTCATTTTGTTTGTATAACAAATATAATCTATAATAATGTAATTATAAAAAATGATGATGAAATTGTTTTTTTTTCTGAAATTAAAAAATCAGCTTTCATTATTGACATTTGACTAACATTTGACCCAAAAAAAATATTTAATACAAATACATATACTAAGAATTTGTAGAGGTGCCAATAATTGTAGCCAACATGCATTGCAGAAAAAAACATTTAATTTATAACGAAAGTTTCCCCCCACTGAAAGGTTATAATTTTGTGATTTTTTTAATGAACGATCAAAAGGATAAACAATGCAGATTTATTTTCACAGCCACCTTTACTCATATTTACCAAGAGTGCCCATATTAGTGGAGGACACTGTATATAATATAGAAATAAATTTATGCAAATATATATAATATTGAATATTTATTTTAAAAATATTATCTGGAAATATTATTTTAAATGTTGACATGATCTTTTTTTCCATTTTCTGTAGAGTAATATAAAAATGTTATAGTAGTACAAAATTCATCTTTTGATTTTTTTATCATTTGTGAAAGTAGAATGAAATATTAAAATATAACAATCTGCAAATTTTTAATATATATATATATATATATATATATATATATATATATATATATATATATATATTATTGAATACTTATTTAAAATGTAATATTTATTAATAGTAATCATATAATAATATTAATATTTATTTAACTTATTCTTTAATAGAATGGTAAATGGACTGCATTTATATAGCGCTTTCATAGACCTAATGGCCACCAAAGCGCTTTACAGATTGCCTCACATTCACCCATTCACACACACATTCATAGACCGACATAAAATAGGCATAAATTAATAGCCATAAAAGTACATTTTGCAAAAGATTTGAATGGACCCCCATTCATAATACATTTTATGGTTTATAACAAAGTAAGCCATTATTAAATTCAAATCGTTATGCCTTGGTTACACATTTTGAGGACTTCTGTACATATCTGTGTGTTTTCATATGTTTGTGAATTGTGACGATGATTTGTTCTGTTGTATTGTGTGCTGTCAGGTAACCAGCCGTCCCCGCTGGCGTCAGTGGAGAGTTATAACCAGCTGAAGAGGAGATGGGAACCCGTGGCCCCGTTACCCAGCCCTCGCTGCTCCTGTGCCTCCATTCAGACCCCCAACATGCTGTTCCTCATCGGAGGGGTGTCCCAGGGTCCCAGCAATGCTGTGGAAGCTCTCTGTTTGAAAGAGACCGTCTGACACGCACATGCACACCCAATACTGGACAACTACAACAAATCCTCACATGCTGTACTTTTTCAGAGGGTAGGCTCAGCAAACCCACACACACACACACACACACACACACACACACACACATACTGACGTCCGGTTGACGTGTGTGTCTCTGACAAATTCACTGACTTTCCCCTCAGAGGACGCATCAGCTTTAAACTTTGAATAGTGGAGACAATCTACTGGGGCTTGGACAATGTTCCACACCTCTGGACAGAAGAGTTTTGGACTGGACATCTAAGACAAGCAAAAAAATACATAAATACACAATTCTAGAATAACATATACATATATTGATGTATGTATTTAGAGAGAGATATAGATGTGCAGACCTACACAGACAGGCACACGCAACACTCCAGGCGCCTTTGAACTGTACTGCATTTTTCAGTATAAAAGCAGGGTAATTTTCTGGCAAACTAAAGAGGAACTTAGGGCCATATCCACCACGCTGCCACAGCACCCGTCTGAGGTAGCATGTTTAGCACTTTTTGTACTATTGACAAACAGAATCTTCTGCACGAGACTTCAGAAGTGGGAGGCGAATGCTTGTACGTGTGTGTTTTTGTACCTTCACAGCCATGAACGTGTGAAATAGAGCATTGTTACGAGTGGAAAGAACAACTCGTATAATGGCAAATCACTGATGCCTCACTGTAGCACGACACGGGAGTTGGATGAGAATGTGGGTAATCGTGCCGGCTAATTAAAGGAATGTTCCGGGTTCAAAACAGGTTAAGCCTACGCTATCTCACGACCAATTTGTACGGGTGATTAAAAAGTGGCTAATTCGTACTAATTCATACGACCTCACTCGTACGAATTCGTACGATTTGTCCAAACCCACGTGATGGGTAGGTTTAGGGGCAGCGGTAGGTCATTCGTACGAATTCATACAAATTGGCCAATTCGTAAAATATGTACGATTTAGCAAAAACGTACTGATTCGTACAAGTGAGGTCGTACGAATTGTTACGAATTAGCTACTTCGTAACATTCGTACGAATTCTCGTGAGATCGGGTTGATTAAAGGGATACTCCTCTTTTTTTGGAAATAGGCTCATTTTACCACTCCCCCAGAGTTAAACAGTCGAGTTTTACCGTTTTCGAATGTATTCAGCCGATTTTTTGATATTTATAAGAATATCAGTAACCAGACAGTTTCTGGTCTCATTGACTTCCATAGTATATTTTTTTTCCTACTATGGAAGTCAATGAGACCAGAAAGAGACCAGGCTGAATGGATTCGAAAACGGTAAAAGTCAACTTTTTAACTCTGGGGGAGTTGTAAAATGAGCCTATTTCCAAAAAAAAGTGGAGTATCCCTTTAAGCTTGATGTGACATACTGTCAATTAGCACCGACAATAACTTTCATTTGTCCATCAGTTCTTAAAAACAAGCAAAATAGATATTTACAATAATGTTCTTATTTTTGTATCAAGTTTTTTATTAAAGTGGTTACATTAATTCTTCTGTAGAGAAAAAAAAATATTGGGGTGGTTTTAAAAGAAGCCTCTTATGCTTATCAAGGTGCAATTATTTGATGAAAACAACAGTAACATTGTAAAATATTATCATTTTAACATTTTGTAAATTGTTTAAAGATTTGTTCCTGTGACAAAGCTGATTTTTTAGTATTATTACTCCAGTCTTCAGTGTCACATGATCCTTCAGACATCAGTCTAATATGATGATGTGCTACTTCTTATTATTATCAATGTTAAAAACAGTTGTGCTGCCATATATTTTTGTGGAAACCATGATACATTTTTTCCCAGAACTTATATAGAAAGTTCAAAAGAACAGAATTTAATGGAAATCTTATGTAACAACATAAAAATGATGTGGAAACACTGACATAGTTTTAGAATGTCATGTAATCATCCAAACACTAATAACTCACATATAATACTATAGGTATGTCTGAACACCAGCCATGCCAGAATTTGAAAAGTTCAATAAAACCTTTTTTAGATTTATGTTAGCATATAAAATGATCCATTTTTATAACACTGTAGACGCTGTCTTTGAATGGTGATCCTGGGGTAATGCCCTGCCCAAGTGCATTACTGTAAACATTTATGTGTACTACTGTAGCTGATACACTTATATTTTGGGCTAAGTAAACTTGTTTTGAACCCAGAACATTTCTTTAAAAAGTTTGGAGAAAGAGAAAGTGTTCCTTTTTCTGGAAGCTAAAATGATTTGACACTAAATACACTGGAAATGTGTTTGCCGATCAAGGCAGTGATATTCCTATTTAATTGGAAGCTGTGTTTCTTCAGGGTATGAGCTAATTAAATTATTTAGTTGCAAATCAAGGCTCACATAAACTGTTTCCGAGTGACCCATTTACAGGACATGAGATGATTGCTCTTAGGGGACGTGGCGGCAGACAGAGGGCTCACTTCCTGTAATAGGTGATGATATAAAACCCTTGACGTGGACCTCATATGCCATATTTTATTTGTTCACCGGTGCCCTGTGAGGGTCTTGCATTGCCCCCACTGATGATTTGACAAGGGTATCGGGTCACTGAGCTCATTTAGCATGCCGAAAACAGAAATTATGCGTGTCAGGAATTCACAATGCTTTGCGACAGGTTTGGATGCACTGAATTCTGGTGCATCTTCTCTATGAGAGGTCAGTATGGGTTTGATCGATCTGGTCTGCATGTCCTTGTATAAGTATGTGCACCCACACACCGATTATCATCACGTTCTGTCTCGGATGGTTTGCTGACCTGTTGTTATTGGGCGATATGGTGCCTGAGGGCACAGTAAAACGTTCATACATATTCATACTGACCGTTGTTTGAGCGCAAATGGCTGTTTGTGTGTTTTAGTTGGGATAGTGGGAAATGAATGTCAAAGATCCCTCTTTGAAAGATCAGGATCAAAAGAACAACACATACAATCCACATACTTGTTTCAGATGAACGCCTCCCCAATAACTGTGATGATGTGCTGGCTGACAGCAGTCTTGTGGATCATGTCACAGTGGAAACAGACGGAAAGATGGATATTTCTGCCTGTATGAAGCCATCACAGTCGTCCTGCTCACAGACAACAGAGGACTGGAAGATTTTTATTTTATCTGGAGTTTGGCCTCATTAAAAGTCTCTGCTGCTGGCTAGCTCAGATTGCCAGTTCATTTTCACTTTATATGAGGTTAAATGTCACAGAGGTTCGAATCTGAAACACCCTCCAGCACTGCAACAGACGACAATGTGTGAATAGATGATCTGGGGGAAAGAGATAATGCCGAGAGAAATATACCTCTATTTTTCTTGTCTACGAATTCTGCAACAAGACACATGACAAATTATATTTTTCGCTTTCTCATTTCGGCTGCCGCTACGAAATGGAAACAACTTTACTCTTGAAAAATGTCTCAAGATGTTAAACAGGCTGTTTTCTGGAGTCATTTGACCACGAGCTGAGAGTTGGCAGATCAGGGGCTTCAGTGGGTGAAGTGAGCTCATATTTTCATATCTGGAGGTGCGAAATGTTTTACTCGAGTTTATTTCCAAGGTGTCATTTCAGTTCAGACCTCTCCACAGTGCTTTAAATTACTTTAGGGAATTCAAACCTTTGGACTCTGGGCTTTTTTTTATTTATTATACAAACATGCTCAAATGCATTTCGTCTTTTACCCTTATTTGTATGTAAATCACTTTGGAGTAAACGCTGTGTATGATCACCTAAACTCTTAGTAGCAGTTGTTTTGCGGTGATTTTTCATGTTTCTCCATGTGCTGAATATTATTCTCTGTGGTGGGTTGTTAAAATAATGCAGTTTCTTCAGTGTTTCGTGGGTTTGTTTTGTTGATTTGTGAGGTGACAGGTTGTCATGTTGTAATCTGAGGAGCTGTAGAGATGGTCTGTTGTTTCAATATGATGTTGTGCCGTCATATAGTGGTGTACTAGTGGTAGCCGATGGCCTCTGACAGTCTTCAATATGCAGTGCCGATACTCAGCGCGTTTCAGCTTCTGACTCATAATCTCCATGAAGAAATCGATCAAAATCCACGTTATTTCACTGCATAGTCGCTAATCTAGACTGATAAGTCTTGGTTTTAGCCCTGAGCAGGAAATACAATTTTAGCTTGTTTTTCCACATCTGAAATATTGCCATGAAGGATTGTTTCGCACTGAGGTAAATGAGCAGAGACACACGGTCGGCCCAGGGGAACTCACAACGTCCCATGAGATTACACTGCACTCATCCACACAGCGAAAGCTGTTTTACCCTCTAGCATACTGTTGTTGACCACACACTGATTCAACCTCTGTTGTTACACTTTGAAAAACTGTTATCCACGTTTATTCTGTGAAGAACTACGGGGACAGTAGAATTGATGTTGTACGAGCACTGTAGGCATGAACCTGTGTGAGTTTGGACAACATTTATTCATAACTAGACTATTAATGGCTGTTGATTGAAGCTTTAAAAAACAAATCTCATTTTCCTGTCTTAGTGGGATAGTTCACCCAAAAATGACCATTTTTACCCTGGATGGCTTGCTTTATTCTGTGGAGCACAGAAGATGGCATTTTGAAAACTAATGAAAGTCATTGGGGTCCGAAACTCAGAAGTGATTTTCTTTTCAAAATATCTTCATTTCGTGTTGTAGAAAGTTACTCAGATTTGAAATGACAGAAGGGTTAGAAACCCGGTTTTCTCTACACAATAAAAACGTCAATGTGGTTCAAAACTTAAAGGGATACTCCACTTTTCTGGAAATTGGCTCATTTTGCCACTCCCCTAGAGTTAAACAATTGGGTTTTACCGTTTTCGAATCCATTCAGCCGATTTTCTGATATTTAGAAGAATATCAGTAACCAGACAGTTTCTGGACTTCCATAGTAGGAAAAAAATATACTATGGAACTCAAAAGTGATTTTTTTTTTTTCAAAATATCTTTGTTTTGTGTTCCACAGAAGATTTGAAACGACATGTGTAGTAAATGTTGACAGAATATTATATTTTGGGTGAACTATTTCATTAAAGGTGCTGTACTCAAAGTGCTAGTGTTCCAGTATTTTGCTATTTTAAACCACACAAACTGTTGAAACTTCTCCACCTTGCAAAGCCACGAATGGTCAAAATTATGGATAGAGTCTAAATGGCTCAAATTGGGACACCCGCTGATTTTTATTTGTTATTTTTGTGCTTGTGATTTCTCAGGACACCTAGGCCTATTTTAGTGATATATGTCAGATTATAGTTAAATTGTCAAGTGTGGTATTCCCAGAATTGCTTACAGCACCTTTAATGTTGTCATCAGAATGAAGAAGAGTTTGAAAGCAATATATAAAACGCACAGATTATCTCTTGACACCGGTTAAAGCCCCCATTGTATGTTAGCAGACATTTGAGCTGCATATCACAAAGAGAACTTCACTTGAAACTTAATGGATGGGGTTGACATGGTTTGGATTTAAATCTGAATTGTGTTGAACCGTGTTTACACACAATTGCGAGTCCAGTTCAGTAGTTCAGTGCCTATATATGTGAGGTAGTGCCTCTACTGCGATTCTGTAATAAACTCTTTGAACATATGTGATCCTGTGTGGTTCAATGTTTCTTCCTTGACATTAAGGTGTTGCTCACACACACAGATTCTTGCATTTAAAGGGCTGGGTAATATGTAAAATTAGTCTCTGTTGTCTCCAGAGTGTGTGTTTGAAGTTTTAGCACAACGTGAGATTGAATAAGTGCCCTCAATAACGTCCACAATGGTTTCAGACACCCAAATGGCCCAAATATATATATACACCCAAATATATATATATATATATATATATATATATATATATACAAAAGAACAAAAGCGTTCTGTGTGATCTGGACCAAATGAGTTGTGATTTATATTTTCTTTATTGACATGGTTTCCAAAACAAAGATAAGAATTGGCCCAAAAAGTCACTTCTATTAATTTTGGATGAACACAACCAGAACATCTTCAAATGTCACTATAAACTCATGGCAAGACAGAGAATAAAGATGTCTTGTTTCTCGCCTCGCCTGTTAGGGTTGATTTACGACTTTGTAGTCTGGCGGCTGTGTAAATGACACTGATCTTTTGTTTTTCCCCCACCTCATTTCTTTCTTTAATATTTAGAATAATAACAATAATGAATTCTTGTATTTTAAACAGGCTGCAGAAATAATTAGGACCTTGCCAAATAATTAATTCATTTGCATCAAAAATGAATTAACAGTAAACAAGTGTTTTAATAAACCTTTGAATCTGTTCTCAGGTAAGTTCTGATACCCCAATTAAGCAGCAGCAGCCCGTAGCTACTGATCCTAATTTCTGCTTTTTAATTTCCCCGCAGTGTGTAGCCTATGTGCTGTGGATCATTATTACTCATTCTGATTAAAGGAGCGAGATGTAACTTCAGAAATATTACTCTCGGTTCCCTGCTGTGTTTTGGGCGAGGGGCTTGTGGAGGTGGGATTATTAGAGGCGCAAAATATTTATTCACAGCCCTGGCAACTGGATCAGACATTAATCTCAATTCAGGATCATGAATAACTTTCCTCTCCGTGTCTTTTTTTGATTGCATAATGTTGACACCCGCGGTCAGCTCGCTGACTAATGCCGGTGTAAAAGCAGGCCCTCGTCAGAAGAGATGGAGCCATTCTGAGGAGGGAAGCACATTAGTAATCGCATTAAATAAATAGCCTATGTTAAATCCTCACAAGTCTATTTTGACTTTATGGTCTTTAATCCAAAGCAATTATAAATAGGCCATATGTTATGTGTAAATCAATTGTGTTATAAAGGAAATAGGCTAAAAAGAAAACGATCAACCAACCAATCACCGTATGAAACTGTAGCCTTTGTAACACTGACACCCAGGGGCATCTGTTAGTATTTGTTTATTTTTGTAAAGTGGAACTATAGAAAGATTTAAAAAAAGAAAAATGTATAATTATACTTATGCTTTCTCCTCTTGTCCATGTTTGTGTCATGATAACTGATTTAGTGTCATATCAGATTAGACCATTGATGAATAATGTTATATAAAAAACATCACAGCTCAGCTGTTTAATAAAACTAAAGATATTACAATCCATGACTGTAATTAAGCACATTCAAAGTGAACTCAGTGCTAATTTCTCCATCAGTCAACCCTGATTACTGCTTCATTGGGAGTTATTATGACTTTAATTATATTCAGATAACACTCACAAAGATTTGTCACCTTGTGAATGGCACAAAAGCAAAATATAAGTAATCCATGAGTGAAATGAATAGTAAAAGAGTTTTATTGTTTTTTAATAACAATCAAAATGTCTCCTTGATCTGATTTTGAAGAAATATCGTAGTATTGCTCTACAGTGCATTCTATGAGTTGCAGTTCTGGCCTTCTTTCTTGAATGCTTCTGTTAAATTCCCTGAAAATTAAAGCACTGTTTATTTCATTTGTACATTATATGTTGTGTATGTAATGTGTATGTTTGTTCTTATCTTTTAATAACTAAGAAAATAATGACAAAGATTTTTATCTTCACCACTTTGGCCTAAATTTCTGCCATTCTTTTTTTATTTTATATTGTGTCACTAGTTTATAGTAAAACCAACATGAAAAAGAATCGTGATAAAATCTTGAAGCGTGATTTTTCTGAAAAAAAAAATTGTGATATGATATCTTTTGCCATATTACCCACCCATAATGTGTTGTGTCCAAGTTCTCCATATTTGTTATTGTATTGTGAATTAATCCAATAAGATTAGTAATTGTGCTATGAGTGCCCTGGATACCTCTAGGCCAGAGGAGCTTATCCTCGTGAAGTATGCAGTCAGCATTTTGAAAAAGGTCTTTAAAGTTCATAGTGACAAAACACACACCTTGTAGCCTGTTAAACTAGCTCTTGAACTCAAATGGCTGTCTTTGACGAGTATGTTGACATGCATGTAGTATTTGTTTATTTTTGTAAAGGGAGTATGTTGACATGCAGGTACATGTTTAGCACTTCACTGTATATAACGAGCATTGACAGGCACTTCACTGCATACTGTATATAACGAGAATATTGAAATAATACTATCAATGTTGCATTTATATCCTTTATTATCACATATATAAATCTTTTTTTAAGGTTATGCAATCTTGATCACCCAATTGCCCAATAAGCCATTGGACTTCTTGTTATTGGTTCTTAAAGGAACCACTTTATTTTATTTATTCTGAGTGTGAGGAATATTTTAATAATCGGAATAACCTTTTTCCTCTATAAAGAACCTTTTGTGCAAGGGAAAGGTTCCATGGATGCTAAAAGTAAATCATCGTACCAAGAACCAATGAAGAACCTTTATTTTTTGGATTTTTAGTTTTCATTGTGATCTGGAGTGATACGAGTCCAGACAAAATGCAGCACCCTTATGAACTAGGCCAGATATTTCTAGATCCTATTTTTGAAAAACTATAAATAGTAAGAGCAGAGGGTAGATGGGATTATGACTCAGATTGTCTGAATGATTCACAGGCTTGAGTGATCGAGAGATGTATACGGTCGGGCAGGGGTTTCATGATCCAGGGATCCTTTCCCCATACAGGCTCTCAGCTAAACAAGGGACCCTAAATATAAAAATTCATATCATTAATGTAACACATTTATTATTTGAAATATACAGAATATACTTTCAAACCAAAAAAAATTCAGACACCAGATATCATTTTTTATATTTTTTTACTAGTGGGTGCAGGGCACTATAGTTCACTTTTGTCAGTGAGGATAGCAAAATAAAGTAAACTTACATTTTATACCCAAAAATACATACAGTGGACTACCAGTAAAATGTAACAAAAAAAATGGGACCAAAAATTTTTCAGACACTGACCTGTTACATGTTTTGCTTCATTTTTTTTCCTTTAATTGCAGATGCAACCTTTTTACACCACAGACCATACATTTTGGTTTAACTGTATATGCAAGACCTTCATTGACACAGAGCGGGGACCAATATGCCTAAATGTATTTTCACCTATTCAATTTTCAGTGAGGAAGTGGAAGAATTATTTTGTATTTTGTGGCCTTTAATCTATTATTTTAGTGTTTTATGTTCAGACATGAGAGCCCTAGAACCCGGGGAACTGAGGAATGGAACGTTCTGTGCACTAAATGTTGAATTATAGCAAAGCTCTTGAGCTTGTTTCAAGCTAATTGATTCAGACATGGATTGATATGAATAATCTCTCGCCATCATGTGACCCAAAATAGTCCTTGTGCTAAATCCCAAACCAGTAGAGCACATTCGCTGAAAGGTTGAGGTTTCTTCTACACTTTGGTCAATTTTAACTTAAAGGGGATATATGTTTGTGTCCTAAATCAGACATATTCAGTGTTGTATCATCATCTTGTGGGGCTTAAAGGTTTATTGGAATATCTGAATCAGAGAGAACTCCAGGAAAGGGAAACTGCCAGATGTGATCAGCAGAGAAGCTTGTGTTTTTTTATTGTCATCTTTTCGTGATGGGTCAACGACTCAGTGAGGATTCCGACGACAAAGAAATTGATGTTGCTGAACTGCAGGAGTGGTATAAAAAGTTTGTGGTGGAATGTCCGAGTGGAACCCTCTTCATGCACGAGTTCAAGAGCTTCTTCGGTGTAACTGGAAACCAGGAAGCGGCAGATTACATAGAAAACATGTTCCGTGCTTTTGATAAAAATGGGGTAAGTGATTCAATTTCAGTTAACTTACACAAAGTTGGTATAAACACTCTGTAGGAGACTGTGTAGACACTCTAAAATAACTTAAATATGTAATACAATACATATTCCTATATATAGGCTAATATGTACACACTCTAAAAAAATGCTGGGTTATTTTAACCCAAATGTTGGGTTAAAAATGTAATTTAAACATTTAACCCAATGGCTGAGTTTGTCCATATTTGACCCAAAGATGGGTTAAAACAAACCAGCATTTTTTTAGAGTGCATGTTTTTGACAGTTCATTCCTATTTTCTCATTCATTTTTTCGTAGGACAACACTATTGATTTTCTGGAATACGTTGCAGCCTTGAATCTAGTGCTGCGAGGAAAGTTGGAGCACAAACTGAAATGGACTTTTAAAATGTACGACAAGGATGGGAGTGGCTGCATCGACAAAACAGAGCTCAAGGAGATTGTGGAGGTAATCATCCCGTGTCCTTTTCCCATTGTCAATCACACCGACTTAAACATTAAAACGGCTGAGATTACAATTCTTCAGTGGTTTACTTGATTTAAGAAGAAAAAAAAGAAGGAAAGTGAGATGTTTCCATGGGATTCATCCAGATGATATCAGGACATTTGTGTGCAGAGATGATTTAACACTGTAAAGAAGACATTTAAGCATTTATGATTAAAATAGGCATCTTTTACTTTACTTTATAGTCAATATACCGACTAAAGAAAGCCTGCCATGGGGAACTCGATGAGGAGTGTAACCTACTGACCCCAGATCAGGTGGTGGACCGAATATTTGAGCTAGTGGATGAGAATGGAGATGGTAAAACCTATGATTCATTATTTTTCTAGACAGTCACTAAAGGACTTTAGCCAAACGCTTCTTTATATAGCCTGTGCTTAAAGGCAGCCTTTCTAAAGCAGCTGATGCTGAGTTTCTGTCCTGCGCCCACAGGGGAGTTGTCTCTGGACGAGTTCATTGACGGGGCGCGACGTGACAAGTGGGTCATGAAGATGCTGCAAATGGACGTGAACCCCGGGGACTGGATCAGTGAACAGAGACGCCGCAGCTCCGACTCCTGAACTCTACCATCACCAAAACAACCCTTAAATCAGCCGACATATACATATTCTCAACTACAGTTTTAGTCATGGTTCGTGTCTTGAGTCATCAGCACAAATTATTTAGATCATATGTATATATTTTTTTTTACCATGGTATCTATTTCCCGTTTGTTTTTTGACTAAAATAATTCAGTTTATCTACATGTATATACATGTTTTCTTTATTGTTTCTTTTGTTCTTGTTGCTAGGATCTGTGGATTGCTCACTTATATTGATCTATTATTCTACTGATAAGATGCATTCGTTTAATTTTTTTGCAGCATATTACTCTGTTTATAAATAACAGCCATCAGTTACAAATGGGCATATCTGATGTTTGTAAATATATGAATATTGTAAAGTCTCTTCTTGAAGGTCAAAATTGTAAAAGTATTTGCATCTGTACATTTCTCAAAAATAAAACTCATCAATCATATAGGCTATTAAATATACTATGAATTAATTTCACCTTTTTTCTTATTTCTTACAAGCTTTTATTCTCTCATTACATAACATTCTTTGTAAAGTTCTGTTGAACAATAAGCATAATGCCTAAAGTTACTTGTGAATATATTATAGCTTAATGTATCATATTTAATACTGTATCATAACAAATTTCTACCCCTAAACTGGTCACATATGCTGGGAGATACAAACATTTACAGACATATTGTGAAAATTAAATTAATAAAATTTCAACACAAACATAATAAGCTAAGGTGTAACAACAACTTTTTAAACATGTAAATCCCCTCCAAATATAGTTAATGTTTGAAATATAACAACTTTTATCTGAAGGCAAGTAGATTTTCCACAACAGTGGCCATGTTGTTTTTAAATGCTGCCCGTGAGAATGTATGAACAAAGTCATAAGATATTTCTCAACAAACACCCTTTAAACATGAAACCAAGAAATGAGACCTACACTTTCCCTGCCTCTCAAATGTTTGTATCCCCCAGGATACGTCGCCCATTTTAGGATATAAAATATGAATTAATATTTATTGAATTAAAATGGATATTTAGACAGGACGCTCTTCCACTCCATGACGCTAGATGGCATTCAAGCCTTTCAATTCAACCAATTTAAACCTGAGCTAGGAGCCAAACTGAAGTGAAACCACCCTAGGAGTGAAACCAAACCAGTGTTTTCGTTGTTAAAAGGGACACAGAACACACATTCGGCTTTATTGTTGTGGTAAGTTATCAGACCACCAGCTCCAGCCAACACACGTGTCTAACCAGGGAAGTACTTGAACATGTTATGTTTGTAACGTTACACCTTAGTTATTCGTAAAAGTTATAGGTTGCCACTGTTTTTTATATATCTGTTGTAACTTTAAATAATGATTAATTACATTTTTTGTTGAAAACAAACAATAGATAGTGGAAAAATACCCACAGTGAAGTCCCTGCTCAAACGTCAAAGATGGACAAGATCGTGAAGATGAAGGTACGACAGATGTTTTCATTCGAGTAACATTATTATTATTATTTTTTTGCTGGTTGAGTCTTACTGTTTAACTTTCGAACTATTGTCCCTGCAAAAGCATTTGGAAGTTATCCTCAAAATGAATCAAATCAAATAAAAACCTATTTTAAATGTGTCTCAACTTGGCTGTAATACAGAAGAGAGAAAGTATCATGCAGTTGACAGATGACTTGAGTGATTTTTGTCATGTTTGCCAGGTTTCACCGACAAGGCTTAAGCCTAGTCGCAGACTAAAATGCATGTTTGAGCTGTTTTAACAGACAGCAACTTGCACTGACTTATCTTAAAATATGTCAGTGCCATTCTTTTGTCTCAGGATGCACATCAGTAATATTTTTTCTATGGCATTTTTATAAAAGGTACTTAAAGGTCCTAATTGAACTAAATGTCCCTGGCTTAATCTAAGCCCTGTCTGTGAAATCAGGCTTTTAATGTTCTTCCTCATTTGTTACAGCTCCCATGCAGATCAGGATGGAAGCTGCTCCACATGAGAGGAGATTTGTTCACCTGTCCGTCCACCGATGCCCTGGCGCACTGCATCAGTGAAGACTGTCGCATGGGAGCAGGGATCGCTGTGCTCTTCAAGAAACAGTTTCATGGAGAGGAGGAGCTTCTGGCTCAGAGTGAGTCTGAATTACCATTACTGACAAGTGCACTTCCTATAACACTCGAATCACACGCATTTGATTCTCAGTTTTCTTTGTTGCCTTCGGTTTTGTGTAGAGAAGCAACCTGGGCAATGTGCAGTCCTTAAAAGATCTGATCGCTTTGTGTATTACCTGGTGAGATGGCTTTTTGCGTTTATTTCACTTTAATTCAGATCTGTTTTACTAAATAAATTAGCTCTCTTTGTTCGTCAAAATTGACCTTTTCCACCTTTTCCCTGCATTAGATCACAAAGGAAAAGTACAACCAAAAACCCACCTATGACATTCTCAGAAAGAGCCTTGTGTCTATGAGGGAACACTGCTTGGCCAATGGCGTTAACAGTATATCCATGCCTCGGTACATTGAAACGTTTAATAATATCGCTATTTTGAATTTAAACGCAGATTTTGATTTTAAACATAATTATTTTTTAATATGACTCTACCTAAATGACTATAGCTTGATAATTGCGTTTTTCAATACCGATTTTGCATAACTTTTCTTTTAAATAACTTTTTATTGTTCTGCTGAATAGACTGCGGTAACTAAAGTCACTTTCTCGTGCTAGGATTGGCTGTGGTCTGGATAAACTGAAATGGGAAAATGTGTCTTCCATTATTACAGAAGTCTTCCAGGACACAAACATCTCCATCACTGTGTACTCAATCTAGACCGCAGTAGGTCTGAAACTCACATTATTCCTTAACTGTTCTTAAAGAATGGTCAACGGTTTGCTTTTTGTTCCAATGGAATTTCACAACAATCTGTATGGTGGGTGTTTATTAGTCTTGTTTTAATTGCATAAGCGCTAAATAATGTCCAATAATTTCCAGTTGATTCTTTAGTATAGCAGTTCCTGGAGACATTCAAAAGTTTTTGCTTAATTCAAACCACTTAGAACCATTCTACTTTTATCATGTCTTTCTATGGCAAAAAATGGCAAGAGTAATATGTAGTTCTGAACTCATTTTAGAGGCTATGCCCTCCAAAGGTCACATTAGACAGAATCATCGAGGCTCTATCGTGTCAGTGAAGCAACCATTAGAAAAACTTAAGTTATTCCTCGTGAGGCATAAAAACTGTCATTTCTTTCTTACTTTGGAAACAAATGTAACTTGTGTGTTGCCTTCGAAATGAGACAATGCTAAAATGTGCAGTTTTGATCCACTGCTTTAGTATATTATAAGCAGAGTTGAAAAGCATCATACCTTTATACCGCTGTCTTTAGAATGTGCTCATGATAGGAAATTGACTCATGTTTATGGCATTAACATACAAGGAGACTATTCACTAAACCACTTTGCACTATCCCCTTTCAAAATTAGAATATTTAACCATGATTATACTATATTTTGGTTTGCAAATATACTTGGACTTAACTGGAAAATAATCGATTTCATGCTTGGAATTTACATTACACCCAGATGTTTGGCTTCTAAAGATTTTCCTGAAATTTTACTCTATAAAATAGGAATATTAACAGCAGCTTGTTCCTTTGCTACTTTGTACCTCATATACCCATAAAAGGTGAATTTTAGTACCTTAGAGTAATAATGTATACCTTTAAGGTGTTACTAATAACTTTTATGAGTAAATAAGGTGCATACAAAGATACAAACATACAAAGACAAGCTAAAGGTAATTTTTTGCACATTTTTTTTTCTAAGAAAATGAATTATATCCTTTATGAGATACCTCACTATATACTACATGTGAGTGTGATTTGTATTCATTAATTGGAGTATAAACTTATTTAAAGTCAGCCATGTGATGTTACTAGAGAAATAGTGTTGACAGAGGAAACACCACGTTGTTTGTAATAATTTGCTTTGAAGTACCAATTTCCTTGATTTGCCGTATTAAACAATCTTAATCATAGGCCAGCAGCGTCTCTTTATCCTACTTTAAAATATCACACAACTTCTCATCATAATATTCATAGCTATCTTGACAGTCTTCCCATGGTGCAAAGTTATCTTCCTCGTTCTCGACGAAAGTAGACCAAACGTACGCAAAATCCAAAGGCCTCATCATGCGTAGTTTACATCCCGCCCTAGCTAGCGCCCGAAGTCCGGCCTGTATCTCTGGTTCCTCCCACTGGAAAAGGCGGGAGCAGTGGATATTAAGGCGCAGTGACTTGCGTGCTTGCAAGATTTCGATAAGCTTAGCGGCGCAGGCAGCGCAAGGGCTCGAGGACGTGTACCAGGTCACTGTGTACTGTAGTGACTTGTCATAATAGGCCAGCACCTGGTGAAAGAAGGCCTCTTCAGCGTGTGAACCCTTATGCTCATCCTCCAGGTAACCACGGAGGCCGTCTTTCTCTGTAGCGCCCCCTTGAATGTCTACCTGGTAGCACAGGAAGGTCTTATTGCGCCCGGAAGAATATTCCACGTTTTTAAACTGGAACTTGAAGAAGGTGGGGTTCATTCTGTCTCTGTGGGAAGAAGGAGGACATTTGGAGTCTTAAGTAATGCCTGACATTTTTTATGAGCTTTCCTGTTTGCTGATTTCAGCAGAATTCCAGAAATTAGTGCAAACAATGCCTAAGACATAAACTCACACATTATTGTGAGAAAACTGGAATACACCACACAAAAGGCATCATGCACTTTTGTAAATGGTTACAGAGAAAAACTGGGCATCATACAGTACTGAGATTCACACATTACTAGACTACATCTTCTGAAAGCAACATACTCATGTAGAGACATGCACCTCGCTGCTAGGAGACACGTGAATATAATGCGTCTTATAAAATATCAAATGTGTTCTCAAACACATTTTCCGACCGATGAAATCAAGTCTGTGCCTTTCATAAACTATGCGATGTTCTGTGAAATCTGTCATTTCCGACTGGCCAAAATCTGTAGACTGGCTCTTATTTACAGCAAAATCAGGCAAAAAAACTGTGTTTAAACAAAGAATCCATTTTGGTAAGAAGTGTTTCTTCTTGGGTGGCCACTAATAGGACTACACTGACTCATAGGGAGTTAGTTAATAGGCTTATATTGAGCTCTTTGTTGAAATATATTCTTATAAGATCTAGAGTGTAATTGTGATATTTGGAAGAACCACCGATTGTCTGATAAGACAAAAACTGAACTTTTATGACACTACAAGACAAGTCATTGGCCACTTAAACTCCAAACCAATGTGCTTGCTGAACATTGAACTTCAAAACCGACCTTAATGGTAAACAGGTCCTCTCTAACAGCTCCTACTCTTCAGAGAAGGATTTGCACTAAGTTGGATCATGGTTGTGGAGATTTGTTCCCATTAAAACATGAGAGCAATTAATTCCAGTGTGGTTTCAGGTCTGGGTTTAATCAGGTCAAATTTTTCCACATTAGGCTCAGTAAACCTTACAGACCTCATTTAGTGAAGTCACTGAGCTCTTCTGCCCTGTTAATCTTCTAGGATATTGCAGATTGTTGTCTGTATGCTTGGTTTTATCCTACTGTTGTTACTGTGGGTGTAGCTGAAATAGTAAAACTGGTTAATTAATTGGCAGTGTCCACATACTTAGTCATTATGGTTTAGGGATACGCCTACTAGTCTGTGGCAAGGACAGGAAAAATCATAAAGACAAAAATGAGAAATTGATTGCACTGAATAGCACATAGATAAATCCTAAAGAAAAAAAATCCGGAAATCTCTGGGTTTAAACTTTAAAGCAATGCATGGATTGGTCTAATTCACGTTGTTACCAAGAAGGATGGAATTTGAGATGTATCTGTTGTCAGAGATGATCCCACTAAGTATTATTTATAGAGGAGTGACAATTACGCATACATTAAGTTATAGTCTATCATTAAGTTGTAATTTGTTAAAATGCATTTGAAGTGAAGTAATCTTAAAACCAATTGTGGTGTCATTCATGCTGAGCCTATAAAATGTGAAACAGTTTCTTCATTGTACAGTAAAAATTCTTCTACCTTGATATTAGATGAAATGCAATTTTATACCTGCTGTTGTAAATTTTAAAGATACTCTACCCCTCAAAGGTGCATTTTTGTACCTTAAAGTACTTAGTAACTTACCTAGTACTAGGGTTATCTATAAGCTAGTGTGCTCCAAAACAACGACAAAATTCATGTTTATAAGATATAAGCATTCTAAACTTAGTGTCTCACTTCCCCCAATTTGGATCAATAATTTAAAATCGGTCACACATTTACTATTTTCTACATTGTGAATGGTTTCACCATCCACTATTCGGCATAGGGAGCGATTCAGACAGTGTAAATATGCTTTTCATTGGGGTGAATGAAGTCCGTTGAAACTCGCACACAGTCCGGTCCAGAGACTCAGATCATATGCTCAAACCTATCGGACACATTTGAATTCTGCACAGAATGCTATTTTAAAATGATATGGAGGAGATTAGACAAGAAACAGTTTCTTGTTGCCGCATTAAAGGTACCGACCCAGTGAAAACTGAAAAGCTATTTTTGCATGGTGTATGACTGTTCGCACTGAGTGATTGAAATAGGCCTATTACTTTGGGTTCCAGTTAGAATAAGTGAAAGTTGTTTGACGTACCCTACAATGATCTCAAATGGAGGCAGCTCCATAGGCTCCAGCTCAAACTCCTCATCTTTGACGGGGCCTTTGGCTCCTTCTGCTATCTCCCCATTTCCCTGTGGCATTTCCTCATCTTTTTGCTGATTTTCTGGGGTCTTCTCTGGCTTCTTCATCACCTTTTCATCTTTAACCTTGTTCTTTTCTTTCTCCTTTTGAGGTTTACTCTCTACTTTCTCCACCTTCTTCTCTTTCTTTTTCACCACATTGCCTTTACCGGGAGTCTTGCTGTCCTTTTTGTCCGCCATGATTTAGCTGTGCGATGAAATGAGTCTGCTAGATGGGAGCGTGTGAGAGGTGCTGTTGATTCAGTGTATGTGGGTGAGTCAGAGAGATGACAGGCTGAATATGTTCCCAAGTCTGAGAGTTGAAGATGAAGATAAAGATAACTCACTGTCACAAACAGGAGCTGGTCAGAGAACGCACAAGGGAGAGAGACTGAAAGGGCAGCTGCTCTCTTGTTTCCATGCTATAAAAAGGCCAAAGTATAATGAAGAGGGGAGGGTTTCATATATTCATTGTTTAAACACACCACAGATTTGTTCAACAAGTGCTTCAACTAGCCTTTTTTCCTGCTCAGTTTCAAATATGTAATGAGCATTGACATATAACCAGGTATATAACCAGGCATTTCCTTCCCCGTCTGATGAGGATATTATTGCTGTTCAAACACCAACAACAGGCAGTTTATTAATAACTGTAGTTTGGCAGAGAGTTCAGAATGACTCAGTCTCTTCACATAGTGAATACCATAGTTCATTTTAGGCCCTTACGACCCTCACATCAAGGTCGTCTAAGGTCAGCATTGCACTGGCCAGTCCCTGAAAAACTCGTTTTTTTTTTTGCTTTGTTTTTTGCATGTTGCATGCATTCACTTACCCATTGGCAAATTGTTTACAGATACTAGAGTTGTGTTGGATGAAATCCAATTTTAGGAAATTTCTAAAATATAACCCTTGCAGTGTGAAATACATTGTATTTTAAGGTTACATTCTTGTACAGAGTGCTGATGTCCCCACTCTACCCATTAGAGTCATTACTAGTTCCCTTCCAGCTTTTGTACACATTTTTAAACCTTTTCCAGAGCCGGGAAACCTGTGAAAGTCTAAGCATGAATACTGCTTACCATTTAAAAAAAATACTATGTGAAACAGAAGGAGTTAGTCCATGTTATAAATTACCATCACATGTTTAAAGGACAACTCTGGCGCAAAAATGAACTTTTGGTCTAAAAAGTTCATTTTGCAGTTTCTAGATAAAACTGCTCAGCATGTTTTGGCTAATATTCTGGTTCATCCATAACAATTAAACAATTATAGAAACGGACAATCAGTGCATTATGTATGGTTAGCTACTTTAGATTTTTAGGAAATGTAGTATACCATTTGAATACCTATTAACATAATGTGCATAGTACATAATACTGCAGCAATAGTAAGAGTATAGCAGTGCCACATCTCTGCCCTATAGGCTACAATGGTCATTGACCATAAAAAGCAGGTGCATTGCTCAGTATTTATTTTAAGAGTTATATTAAGTCCTTTGCTATAAAGGTTGTGTGAATACACATCCTAAGAACAGATTGTATGAATACACATCCTAAGAACAGAAATGTTTACTCAGTAAAGAATTGTTTAAATATAGATCTAAGTAGCTGAAGTGTTGGGTCATGTATCGTCCATTATAAAAGTCTACATACACATTGTGTAAAATACAATCTAACCTCCCCTTAGCCACAGTCTTTAGCTGAAGAGCTGCTTCTCAAACAGATCTGGTCTGAATTGCACTGATGATCCCGCTTTGGGACGTTTTAATTATATCAGTATGCAAGATTTATTTTGAACGTTAAACTTTTGATAACTGGAGTGCATTATGGGTAGGTTATAACCATCATTTTGGAGGTATTCTGTGGTCTGATCAAAAACACATAAAAGGTTTGTTTTTAGTTGAGAACGGTGTTGTGTAAATGGCCAAAAATTTGCAAAAATTAAAGCTAAAATTATAAGCTCTTTGTTATGCATAACAGAGAATAGTTTTTAAATGAATTAAACACTAGCATCCATTTGTCAAATCAAATATATAAAATGTAATGGCTTGAAATATGTTAGATGCTTAATGAGATCATTAATATGTTAATGACCTCATGTTAATGAAATGTTAGATGCTTAATGATGGATGTTGTATTCAGCCCCTGATGTATGCCAGTTCTAAATATTATTTTCATAGCAAATAAAACTGACCAATTTACCACACAAACACACCTACACATCACATTCACAGCAAATGACTGGCAGGCCTCCTTTGTTGGCGTAGAGATTGCAATTATAGGCAGGATGGCAATTTCTTTTGAGGTTTGGCAAGGAGGGAGCGTGACAATGAGAAAATGAATTTGCAACAGGAGACATTGCTACTGCTGTTTCAATATGGCTGTGCCATTCCTGCACGAATGTTGGAAATGATATGTCAAATGGACTTAGCTTTTCCATTTAAAATTTGGCAGACGTTGTAAATGATGTGTGCACAAATAGAAAATGCAACTGCTAGTATAATTTTGCCCAGAATATGATACTGTAGTATTGCTGAGACTGAGTGGGAAACTGAAATCAGGATTCACATCCCATATACACACACTCACGAATGTTCATTATATCTGCACTGCAGCAGTGCCACCCCGTCTAACACATAAATCTGTTTGAAATTGAGTTTATTGATTGAATGTCCTTTTTGCTATTTTCTCCTCCACATGATCAGAATACAAGCACACAGAAACTCCACTGTTAAGATACAGAACCTAGCATAAGTGCGTTTATAACTGTAAATGCACGCACACTGACATATTTGACCGCGCTATGAAGACACTAAAATTACTAAACCTTTAGCATAGTATTGCATGGCAAATTATTTCACAGTTTTGACAGGACAAGAAGTCAGGCTTGATAAAACAGTTTTTTTTACTGAAATGGAAAAGTTTATTTCACACAAAAAGTCTTTAACACAAACCAGCTTTTCTTGATATCCCACAAGCTTTCTCCATTCAGCTCTACAAGCTAGGAGTCTACAGTCCACCATCAGTGTTCTCCAATTTCCCATATTTCCTGAAATGTAATTATTTTCAATTACTGAACCTTCCTGCTGCTTTCTAGGGGGTAGGTTTTGTACACAAAGAATATACCCCAAGATATACTGAATGTATACTCTGTTTGACCAATTCTTTCCTTAAATAAATATAAAGCTAACTAATATACATAAAATGTTTAATAATGTTTTGCTAGAAAAGTAACACTTTTTCTTACATGTGTTCTGAGAAAGCATTTGGCTGCAAGAATTTTTTTTTCTGGGGTTCTATAACATGCTGATGGAAGGAGAATTATTATATAAATATTTGACAATTAATCAAGTGTGCACTGTACTTATCTGATCCTGTTGCATTTTTGGGGAGTGAAAGTTAATACACAGAACTGCAATCTGCAGTCTGCAAAAAAGGCAACCAGCGTCTGATTAGAAGTAAAGTCATAATAATAACTTTCATTACATATATATGAACTTTTGAAAATTATTATAAATGGTTACCCATAATAATTAGTTCATTTTATATAATTTAAGTCTAGCCTTTTGTACATTTATTTAAAAAAAAAAGGACTTATTTCCTGACAAAAGTATGTTGCTTCCTTTCAGGTAATTCTACAGTATTTATAGTGAGATGCATATCAGGCACAATCCCTGTTTTGTATTTTTGAGGTGTTTGGTTTGATATCAGTAAAAATAAAATTCTGTAAAGCTCTCGTTGCAGTTAGGACCAAAGTATCCTATAGTTAGCCTTCAAGTAAATCAGTGTGTCCAAGTTTTTGGGCAGAAATCTGCATTGTTCTGGTCCGAGAGTCTTGCTTACCAGACTAAATATCTGGTCCACTGATGTGGTTGTTGCTGGCACGGTAAAAACTTTCTTGGCTACTTGTGAGAGCAATGGGAAATCGATGGACTTGCGTTTCCAGTATTGTAGTGGATCCTCATCTGTGGGTTCTTCATGGAGATATGTGGACAGCTCCTGCTCCACTGTCTTGGCCTGGGCGGTTGGCCGCTGCTTAATGAAAGAGAACAGCTTGCAGCGTTTGGACGGGGATGGCTGGGCCTCTGAGTGATGTTCTAGTGGACTCAAAGGAGTATGCTTTCCAACTTCTTCCAGCAGCACTTGTTTGTGCCAGTCACTGTCACTGCTCCAGGACAACTTGAACTGTGGGTCCAGGGTGGTGGCGGTTATGTAAATAGGGTCTTCAAGAATGCCTGCCAGTCTGCGGTCCAGAGCTTGAGACAATCCCATCATGATCGCAGAGCACTGGTGGGTTACGACCTCAGCCAGGTGCTTGCGTAGACCCAACACACAGGGCAGGCCTAGACTGATGGACACGTGCTTGTCTCCTTGTACCATGTCTGAGGCCTCTTCGAAAGGCTCCAACACTTCAACCAGCTCCCGCAGCACCGCTTTTTCTAAGTTACCGAGAACTAGGTCATTTCTATCCACAATGTCTTCAAGAAAATCCATTGACTCCACCATTTGGCGCAATATCTTTAACTGCGCGTTCCACTTGTCCATGGATGAGGGTCTTTGCCAATTTGTTGAGGTATTGGAGCCAAACACTTGGACAAGTTTTTCAGGGGCCACTGTAGCAATTACGTAGTTGTAGAGGCTGGCTGCTTTGCTTAGAGCAAGTGATATCTGAGGGGAAGCGCAAACTCCTTCTTTAACACACTGAGCTAGTAATCGGGCAAAACAGTCTATCCTACTTCGACCAAGACACTGATCTAAAGACTTGTGGTTCTCGTTGCTACTGATGGCTTCTCTCGCTCCAGGCTTTTCATCGCTACAATCTTCCTCCCCTTCATCTTCTTCACTATTTCCAATGAGATTGAACCCAGGAAGACGAAAAGGAGATCTGTTTTCACAAGGCGAAATGTCAGCGACGACTCTGAACACTTTTCCAGACACACCATATGATTCAGAGATCTCATCAAACTCGCTGAGTATTTGCTGAGTGTTGCTGTGGTCTGTTAGCGGTAAGCAAGCCAAAAGAGCGGATCTAATGTGCCAGTCTGCATTTATGAAGTGGCAAGTCACTCCAAGATATCCAGCATCCACAAAGCTGCTTCTCCATAGGTCAAGGGTCACGCTGCAAGACTCTGCTCCTTTTAGAGCCTGTTTGGCAGCTAGTTGTACTTGGGAGACATAGGCTGGCAGGAGCTGCTGCTGTATGTAATGGCATGGTACCGGTATGTATCGGGGCTCCAGGAGCTGAAGAAGCTCACGGAAGCCCTCATATTCAACTATCTGTGTCGGCTGCAGGTCTCGGATGATCATCTTGGCGATGGCTTCCGAGATGAGGGATTGGCGTGGGTCAGTGTAGTCAAACTTGTTTATACCAGGACTGCTTTGAGAGATCACTCGAGCACTTGGTGGGCCAGTACAATTCTGCATTGCCTCTCTTTTCACATCTTTCTTCCTCACAAACTCATCATACATGGCCTGATGTTTGCGCTGTGGATGTGACATAATTATATGCAGGTAAAATACATGTAGAACCCAATATGTGAAACAATGCAAACATATAATATTTGTAAACACACACACAAATAGAATATCAAGGGTTCCCACACTTTCTAACTGGCTTTTCAAGTCAGTCATTCGAGACTCATTTTTCAAATTGCACAAAGCACTTTTAATAAAAATACTGTAGGCTATTAATTTATATATATATATATATATATATATATATATATATATATATATATATATATATATATAATTTAAATACGACTTTTTACCAGGAAATATATTTATATTTGTATTAATCTTTAAATTTCCATTACTGTGGGGACTCTGAATAGTGTATTAAAGTGGTCATGCATAGATTGGTAAACATCTCCTCATTTGTCTCGTTATTAGATACAAAACACTGTTACAAACCAAAATTAACCCTTACCTTTAAATGTGTAACAAAGTTAGAAGTAACTGTCCGTTTAGCCTGGATCCTTGTGCCACAAGCCTTGCAGTTAGACTCAATTTTGCCATTTTCTCCCTCACAGACGATATTGAAATAATCCAGAATGGAGACCCTAGATTTTGACGCCATCAGTGATCTCGTTATCTTCCACGATATGAACAACAACGTAAGAGCAACACCGAATAAAAATGAAAACAAACTGATATGTTCTTTTGTTTTCCGAAATATCAGTCTAGCTTTGGGAATTGCCTCGTCTCAGCATAAAGATAAAGGGATAGTAATCTGACCGATATAGCGCCGTGTTCACCTGATCTGACACTGATCGCCTCGTCCTATCATTGTGAAAATGTCTTCTCGGATACACGTCTCAATAAAAACATAACACACGTCCCTCAGATCTGCGGTAGAGAGTAAATTATGTATTTTGCCCGGTATCAGTTCCGACCGTAAACATAGCTAACCGCTAGCAGCTCTTTTGAGATGAACACCAGGAAGTGGACAGCTAATGGACAATTTATTTATTTATTTATTTATCATTACGCCTCTATTTGACTGTTTTGATCTTATTCGTGAACAGGCAGCCACAACTTGAGAAAAGGGTAATGAAGTAACCACAATAAGAACGGCATTTCTTATATTTTTCGTTTTGTACATAACGTTAAGCCAATTAAATGTAGTGATTTAATATAATCGTATTTGTAGCTAAAACAGGCACGAAGGCGAGGACGAGCCTGATACTTATGCTCGTGCACGTTTAAAACGTCTTATTGTTATTGTTTTTAGATTACAGCAGGAATTTTTGATGACAATAAAATGTTTCTTTGTAGGTGCTGGGTAGATTTATATTTAACATGATTACTTAATGGTTTGCTGCTTTGATTCCTTTCAGATAAAGCGCTGTTTATGGCTCGAATGACAAAGAAAACGTTAATAGAAACAATGAAACTCTAATGGATTTGCCAGCTTTTACAACTGTTTCCCAACTTTAAAAGGAAACAGAAGACATTTACTATGAAATTTAATTATCTGACAGTTATGATTCAGCCACATAGAAACTGCTAGAACAATTACTTTATTTACTCATGTAGATGACTAAATTAATATCTGATAAAGGCATACAATAATGGCAGTTGTAATAGTTATTGCATTTTGGATGAAATGTACGAGCAGAGCAGGTTCTAAGAAACTGAGAACAAATCAAATCTGCAGTAAATATATACATTTATAATTTGTCTGGATTCAACTGCATTTCTGCTCAAAAGGTAACATGGTTCATCAAACATTTTTATTAGGTTAACCATTTTATACAATAAGACTGATTTCAACATTCAACATAGCAAAATTGTTCTAAGAACTAAGGGTCTATATATGGTTAATAAAAAAAACAATAAATAAAGATTTTAGATGAACATAAATAAGGTCACGGTTATTCCTCTTTTATTTCTGGTTGAGTCTTCTCTGTTTTCTCTTGTTTCTCCTTCACCTGGGCCTGCATCTCTTTCCTTGTAGCAAGTATTGCACTTTGTAGGGATGCAATCTCAGCTGACAGAGTGATGACTGGGGGGAAAGAAAATTGGTTTTTATTACATAAAGTGTTAACAGTTAAATAAACCCAAAATATAAGAAATAACATTTCCCTAAAAAAAAATGTGCTGATTTAAGCCACACAGCAAATCTGCACATTTAATATAATGCACAGGGAAGGATAAAAAAAAATCTAAGAAAATCTAATAAAATATAGCATAAGCAAGCCATAGTTTTAGAAGACATCACAAAAGAGCGCACCCTCTTTAAAAGCAGACTGAGCTTGTTTCAGACTTTGTGGTACAAGGATCCCAAACCACTTCAAAGGTTCTCTGTGCTCAGGTGTGGATGATTCTGCCTTTGTTTTTACTTGAGGGTCTGTCTCTTCTTCCTCTTCTTTAACCCCCTTTTGTTTGGTATTTATTCGCCTCCTAAGACCTGAAACATTCAATGATTTTGTCACAAATCATACAATCGCTCATTACAGTTGTAGGTCCCTAAATGCATCTCATAAATGGTATGGAAAAAACTAGGCAACTCTATTTCTAAGGGATAGTTCACCCAAACATAAAAATTATGTCATTTATTACCCACCGTCATGTTGTTCCAAACTAGCAAGACTTTCATTCATCTTTGAAACACAAATGGAGATATTTTTAATGAAATTTGAGCGATTTCTGTCCCTCCATTGACAGCTAGGTAACTGCCACATTGACACTTCAAAAAGCTCATAAAGAGATCGTAAAACTAATCCATATCAATTGAGTAGTTTAGTTTCATTTTTCTGAAAAGACAATCATTTTCTATGAGAACAGATAGAATTTAGGCTTTTTTTCCACATGTAAACATTGATCAACGAACATAAACAAAAGCTCAACCAAACCTGCTTGTCGCACGAGAACAAACCTCTGCGTGACACACGAGAATGAAACTCATTGGTTCTTGCGGAAGCTCAAACTGTTGTGTAACAAGAGTGAACCTCATTGGTTCTTGCAGAAACTCAAACGTGCTGCGTAACAGGAGGATGAACCTCATTGGTTCTCGCACGTTAAGTAAACATGCTTGAGCTTCCATTTCTACAACTAATGTGAGAGTTGAAGAATGTTTAGCTATATGTGATAGGGCTGGACAAAAAATATAATTTTTACGAACTGATATGATTTCTTAAATCCAAAGAATCGATTAGGCTAGTCATCCTGTTTTCAGTTGATGAATGAACTGAACATTGTAGCGCCTTACTATTGATAAGAAACAAAGTCTCAGATTTCAAATTACATTAGTCCATTTTCCTATGAAATTCAAAAACATAAATACCGTTTTGGTGCTGTGGCGTAAGATCGCTCAGGCACAGCGAAGCTCATACATAAAACCAGTTACTGCTCGAAATGAGCATCTGAATGTGTGTTAAAAGGTAGAGTACAACTTATCGAAATCCGTATCATGTCACATGGAATCGCTCAATCCGTGTCTCAACCGTGGAAAGACGTCAGTAAAACAGCTTGTAAACAATGTCCTGTAACTTCACATTTACCTAAAAAAAAACATATCTAGTGACCATAAACTTGATAGTCAGCTATAAAAATGTATTTAACATATGCACCATATTACATATTCATTTTAATTTTAAATGTTCTTCAATATTTAATGCATGTTTGAATAAATCTGCCAAGTTTTTTTTATGACAGTCACCATTTAAATATTTAAATTTTACCTTCAAAGTTATAGGCTAATGAATTATAGGCCTAGTCTACAACTGACTCCAATAGCATTAGTTAAGAGATTTGTTTTTCTTGAGAACATTTGCCATGTATTGTACTTGATATCAAATATAATCTATATTGAATCGAATCAGAATCTAATTGCAGGCTTGTGGATCGAAAACGAATAAAATTGTGAAAATTGTGTCAATACCTAGCTCTAATATGTGAATAAAAGCCTAAATTCAGCCTGTTTAGCATACAAAGCGATCATGTCTCTTCACAAAATTTTAAACCACCCATTTCTTATGGATTCAAAGTGTCAGTTGCGTAGTCATCTATGGGGCGACAGAAATTGCTCAGATTTCATTAAAAAAAAAACATATTCATTTGTGTTTCAAAAATGAACAAAAGTCTTATGGTGAACGACATGAGGGTGAGTAATTAATTACAGATTTTTCATTTTGGGGTGAACTAACCCTTTAATTTACAAGTCAGCAAGTCATGCCTACCCGTGTCTTTAGGACCAATGTCTTCTACAGTGTTATTTTTTGCTTCTTCTCTTTTTTTCTTTCTTTCACATTTGAACTCAGTTGTTCCACCTTCCAACAAGCTGTTATTAAGGCAAGCACATGGAGATATATATATATGTAGTTAAGACTTATGCACAAGCGATTATTTAAATGGATATGAAGACATACGGACTTGACTTCTACGTGAACAAGCGGCTCCATCTCACTAGCGTACTGCAGAGCGGATACTTGCTTATTTCCCATTGAATAGCGTGTCTTGGCAATAGAAAACCATCCCTGTGTAACAAAATTAAAGGAATTATATTCAGAATAAATACAAATGAAAATGTTTTATGTACAACACGCAATTGAAAAGGTTTGATTCCATCCATTAAATTTGTAAGTGTAATTGCACGTTCCACCTCTTCTATAAGGGAATTGAGTTTATGTCGCTTTTCCTCAAGAGTCTCGAGCTGGTCCATGAAAAGCAGCAACTGCTCGTCCAAACGAAGATGTTGATCAGCATGCATTTCTGTCGTTTTACTCGAATACATAGACGGTAGAAAACAAACGACTTAATAAAGAATCGGAGATGTATTCCTGTTACACGCTATCAGAGAGATGTTTAGAACCTTTACCGGTCATGTGACAAGAAGTCACATGACATCAGTTCGATTTGTTACGTTAAGATTGCGTAGGTTAGTGTGATATCTGTGAATCATGGGTCTGCTGTGAATATGGTGAATAAATACCATATAAACGTTGCACAATTTTATATGATGTTTGTGCTTCCTGATGAAATCCTTAATCAATCACGTAAGTAATATAATTTACACACAATCTTACCCACATGATTGAGTTGTAAAGTAATATTAGATATTTACGAATTTGCTGAAAATCTCGCTTGAAAATTATATTTCGTTTTTTTTATTGTTTATTGTAGTCGTACATACGATATTCACGGCAAAAAAAATAAAATAAAAAACATTACTTCCCATACCGGGAGTCGAACCCGGGCCGCCTGGGTGAAAACCAGGAATCCTAACCGCTAGACCATATGGGAGTTATATACGTATTTGAAAGTACAGTATTTAAACCAACATCCTATATACACAAGCTTTTAAAAGACGTATGTATTTGTTGTAGTGGCCGACATTCGTGTTCAATCGTTCATTATCGTATCCAGCGTTGCAAAAGTCACCGATTAAACAATGCTCGTTGGCAAACTTTCACATTATTTTCGCATTATTTTTACTAGCCACTCTAAATGTGCAAACATGCAGCGTTGTTGTATGATGGTAAATTGTTGAGGTAGTGCTAAAAATTATAGTTGGCAAAAAGATAGTGTTCTCGTGTATCACCAAAATAAAAACTGTGAACCACTGACGTACAAAATGGTGCATAAGTATTGAAGCCCTATTCCTCGATTCACAATCACCACCTCCGGTAGCTCGCCGTGATCGTATAGTGGTTAGTACTCTGCGTTGTGGCCGCAGCAACCCCGGTTCGAATCCGGGTCACGGCAGGGATGTGTCCCTATCACGGCTTAGGAGTGTGAATTTTTCCCCTTTATTGTTAGTTTTATTTTGTCATGCCTTATTTTACTTAAAAGTTTGTTAAAAAATAAAAAATACAAAACGTATTAATTCACAAAATGTGCACTTTAAGACCATCAACAATTTGCAGTCAGATGTCGCGAGTGACGACATGCATGTTCCGAGGAGATCGTCCAACTGCAAGGCTTGTAAATATCACGAGGGGTTGTTCCTCCCACAGAGGCTCATGGTGATTTGGTAGCGAGAATCACGTGGGCTTACAGTAGGATGAGACTCGGTGGCGCGATGTTTCTGCAATTTGATTATGTAGTTCCATAGAGCAGATATTAACACGGTCATTTCCGTGTTCTCGAGCTCCAAGAGGAGAGTTTTATGTAAACTAAAGAGCAAATTTTCAAACGCGAGAAATAAGCACACTTCTCGGATTTTCCACAGCTCATCACAAAGTAAGTACAGGCGTTTCAAGCCAAATCGATTGTATTATGTTATTGCCACGTTATCTAGTGCAAATATGTACCTTTAGATTAGTTAATTTTTATGATGTATTTATACATTTTGTCTCATAAAGGTTTTTCCCCTTTCATCCCCCTTTCCAGATGTTGAAGGAAGCAGAAACTATAAATCATCCCTATTGGCCACGCAACCTGTCCATTCCCAACTATGTGGCTAATGACCGTTCAATGTCAGAGATTCTCATATTCCTGTTCTCTGTGTCTGGGATTCTGCTGCTTGCCACCTGGTCATTGACTGGGCGTAAGGTGTCTGGGAGCAGGCTTAGCGGAGGGAGAAGGTTAGCTCTGTGCTGGTTCACTGTGTGCGGCTTCATCCACGGGGTCATCGAGGGATGGTTCTCTTTATACTACACTATCATTCCTGAAGACCAGAGTTTCCTTTCTCAACTGTGTGAGTGAGGATCAAAGTCTATTTGACTTGTTTTTTTCATTAGTATGTTTTGAGATAATACTTAAATACTTTTCTCCCTTAATGTCTCATGAACACTATCATTACAAAGACCAAAATTTTTCATGCACAGTCTAAGAATTGTGAACATGAGCTTAGTTCAAGTCCCCTCCTGAGAAGTTCGTATTTACGAGTTGTGAAGTCCTAATGCTGTCTTTACATGCTATCGGAAATGTCCTACTTCCCAAAAGCTCGTCATGTTCAAGTGCCCTCATGTCGGAAAGATTAGGAATCATGGAGGACACCAGGTTTATTCTTGACTATTTCTTGGGGAAATCTTATTAAAGCCAACAGATATTTAATTGTTTGAAGATATTTAATTCTTAATAAAATGTAACGTCCCATTCGTTGATAGCAGCACAAACATTCACTATGTTTTTAAGATAGTGTGTATAAAACATACAGTACGCTTCAAATGATTATTCGTATACATATGCACTATTTTAACATCAAGACAAGTTAATGTAGCTAAAGAATAGCAGTCACAGCATGTTTAACGTCCGCCTAACTTGGAAACTTGGGCATCAAATTGGTCTCAGAGATTCCCAGTGGTAAATACAACTTGATTTACTAGAAAACTAGGATTTCCTTCTAGATTTTTTTTTTATGATAGCACGTTAAGGTGACGTAACTACGACGTTTAGTGTTGGTCAGAGCAAGATGGTATAAAGCTTGTTTCAGCCACTTAATAAAAAATAAAAAAGGTAATTGCAACTTTTTTTCTAACAATTTTGAGATATAAAATTGCAATTCTGAATTCTTATCTTACAATTGTGAGTTATGCATAAACTCACAATAGTGAGAAAAGTCAAATTTTATATCTCGCGATTCTGACTTTTATTGCAAGATAAAAAGTTGCAATTACTTTTTTTATTTTTTATTCTGTTGTGGAAACAAGCTTCCATAAGATGGCGATGTATCCTTTCTACAATTTTTTTTAAATCTTTAATTTATAGAAGTGCTGCAACTTGAATCATTATGTATTCTATCGTAATTATTGAATTTATAATTATAGATATATGTTTCATTTTGTACATAAAATGTGATAGTTTTATTGTAAATTAACAAAAAGTAATTCTACATCAAATTTACAACAGCATATATATATTGCATCCAATTTGCAGTCTCCCATTCACATTATTTATACGTTTAATACAAACTTGCTTTTTCATCCTATATAGGGAAAGAATATTCCAAAGGAGACAGCAGATATGCAATGTAAGTTATACACGTTTGTAGGTTTAGGCATTAACAATGAGTCTATAGATTGCATTATAGCTGAACGTCTTTATGGGACCTTCTTTTCAGAGCGGATAATTTCACTGTTAGTATGGAGACAGTGACCGCGTGCCTGTGGGGTCCTTTCAGCATATGGATTGTTCTGGCCTTCCTTTATAACAGTTCTTATAGATTTGTCCTGCAGCTCATCGTATCCTTAGGTAAGACATGTGTCATCCTACTGCATATGGAGTTGTAAATATTTATGACATAGTTATTTACTACACATCTTGTCAACTTGAGAAACAACGTGATTTAGAGGGAACAATTAAGTCTATGTCCAACATTACTTGCAGGCCAGCTGTATGGTGCAGTCCTCTACTTCTTCACTGAACACAGAGATGGATATATTCACAGCGAATATGGTCACCCCATCTATTTCTGGTTCTACTTTGTGTTTATGAATATTTTGTGGATTGTCATCCCTCTCATTCTAATAGTAGACTCGTGGTGTCAGCTATCTACTTGTCAATCCATGTTTGATAAAGCAGCACAAAAAGGGAAGTCTAAAAAAAGCTAAACCAGTATAACATAGAAGGAATATGAAAAAGAACTTCTCTACAGTTTTTCATTACATATACAATATGTTGAGATATATTTTATTGTAATTTTATATTACAGCGATTCACTCATTGAAGAAAATTGAAAAAGCTTGAAGTGTAATGTGTCATATTCATTACATTAATGAAAATATGGTGTTGATTAAATGCTCATAATACTGCTACAACAGGGTTGTGTCATATTTATATCTGTTGCACTATATCGATTCTCTCTGCTCAGCTAACTTTCTTTATGTTCTAATAAGCTGATCCAATTCTGCTCATATCACTGTGACTTTTCAAGAGCCACACACAATGAGAGCGGGTGCCTAAAATAAGGGGTACAGCTTTTTATCATTTTACAATGGACAATTTAATTTTCTTTCAATATGTGCATTTTGTATTTAAAGTGAAAGTCACTTCACCAAACAGTGTTTGTCTCCGATCTCTAAAAACGAAGCTTGAACTGGTCTTTATAAGAGCTTGTATATATTTTTTTAATTCTGTCTTGCTTGGCTTAGTGAGTTTTTCATGATATGGTGTTTATATGGCTAATTTTCCCTTCCTATCATAGTTGCCTTGTGTTGGCTTTGTGGAAATATATAAAAACACTACATAAGAGGATAACGAAGAAATACAATGATCTTTTAAGAAGCAAAATGCCGAAACCCGGGATCGAACCAGGGACCTTTAGATCTTCAGTCTAACGCTCTCCCAACTGAGCTATTTCGGCTACGAGGACCCCTTCTGGACTGGAGCCATAATTTTTTACTAATTTTTAAAGAGCCTCTTTCATGGATTTTTTAAAATGACTGTTCATGTAGTGTGGAATATAGCTCTAAGGGAATGAAAACATCCTGCAAAGATTTATATCTGACAGTGCACCGTATCTAAAGTTATTGTCTTTCAAAAGTGAGAGTCGACTCTGAGTCTATGAAATGAATGGACTACTTGCACTGAGCTTGGCACTTCCGTTTGGAAACAATACATGAACAAACACCACCTAAAATGAGTGTCTGTAATAAGGTTTTATAAATTAGAAAATTTATTGACAGAAGAAAGAATATTCTGATGTTTACTTTTTGTGCAGAATTTTCAAAACTCATTGGAAAATGAAGTTTAAATCTAAACCAAGCCAATCCGAGAAAGCTGCGGCAGTAAAAACACGCCATTATTTCACCACAGTCAGTGTCAGTGTTCGTCTACGTTGGTGAGAACAGATGAATAACATCAGTACGAAACATGAACATTTATTTGGATTAAATATTGTAATCATTCATTGTTATTTTTCAATGTCAATCGTTTTACTATATACATGTTCATGACAAAAATGCTAAATTAATTTTCAGAGAAGTTGACTCATTCTCCTATATGCTGTGGGCGTTCTGATCTACGATCGCACCTCGCCATCATTTATTCATTCATTCAACTATTTTAAAAAGACGGGAATAAAGCATCCATGCACACTTTTTATTAGTCAAATTCATTTAAAAAAATGTAAACTCAAGTATAGAATATAAGTAGGCAAAGACAAAAATACTGTTGTTAATGAGAAGACATAAGACAGGTTAGTGAATAAATATATTGTAATGACCTGGCAGTCAGTGCTAGCAGCTGGGTGCATTATGGGTAATTGTTTATTGAGAGTTGATTTATGTGTTATTGCAGTAAGATCTTTAAGTTTTTGTGATAGTAAAGTTATGTGTGTTAATGTTCAAGTTAGATCAGATGTTCTTGGTTCATTTACTGCCTAATGTAAAAATGTGTCCTCACCGTCATGGAGAGAGATGTGTAAGGCAATAGGGCCTGGCCTGAGTAAGTTCTTCTGTGTTCTGAATTAAAAGAGGAAAAGACATTGTTATTGTTTTGTTTGCTGTTGGTGTATTCAACCAATGCTCCACCTGTGGGAACACTCTGGGTCGTGCGGTGTATGGGACAAGAGTGTTCTAATCTCAGGTTAGGAATTAGCACAGTTAGAGTGTTATTAGCGTATTTTAGCTCCGGTTAGACCTACGTTTATTTGATAACTATCGGTTATGACAATATTTAGCCTATTTATCATTCAGAATGGAACAGTTGGAAAGAAAATATATTTACATTATAGCAGGCTCAAGATAATTAATACAGAGATCATTATTCATTGTTTAATCAATTGGCATTCATAAAACGTAGTGATAATCTGCATTCTCATGTATGGATGTGCGATGAACACTATAACCGGAAACTCCCGATATGTATTAAGTAGAACGCGGAAGTAGTTGTGCAAGTAGTCCATTGTTTTTGAAACGAGTCATTAGCTGTTTTGTAGTGACGTAGATACGAAACATAAGCATATTGGCCGCGCACAGATGGAAATGTAAACTTGAAGGCTAGAACACAAATACTTCAGCTGAATAGCATCATGTCGAGAAGACACTGTGTTCTACAATGCAAAGATAGTTCAGCCACTTTGTTTTCATTGCCCAGGGACGAGCATGTGAAGAATCGGTGGTTAGATATTTGCAACGCCTGATTGTGTTCTCATCATTTTAATGACGAATCATTCGAAAACATAAATGAATTCAAATTTGGATTCGCAAGCCGGTTGTTTCTGAAGGAGGTCTCAGTACCCAGTGTATATGGATCAGCTTTCTCCTCCGAATCACAACCTGTAAGTATTATTAATAATTGTTGCTTTTATGGGTTTTGTAGCATCGGGGCACGAGGAGGGAAGGCGCAATAAGTATGTGTGTGTGTGTGTGTAAATTACGCTCAGCGCAGCTTCTAGGTCTCCAATGTCAATTTTTTTAAATATGTGAAATGTTTGTCGCTGTTATTGGAGTTGTCAAGAATAGAGCGTCTTGTAGTACTGCAGTGATTTATCAATATGTTTATGCGTTGGGCTAACAAACAATAACTGACTGGGTCATCTGACCAATCACCACCGACACCACAGTCATATAAAATTAAAAAAATTAATAAAATTATACAAAATAAAACAAAGTGAAATATAAGTGGTATTATGGGGTTACGGAAACACCAGGCAGTTACCATGATAAATACACAATAATAACATGTACCGTTAATGAAACACATAGTGAAGTAATATACAGGCCGCTCCTCCGCATTTGCGCGAGCATGACAGTTCATTTTTCTGAAGTGAGAGACTTTATTTCATAACATCAAGTTATGAAAATAACGTTATAATAATAACACTGATACATAGTCTGACAACATCTCATTCTGACCGCAGAGTTTTTCCCAGGCATTTAACGTTACTTAAATGGATAAAAGTCAACAGCTTTCACTCATGTCATTCAAAATAAAAGTCTTGATTTATATAAAAAAATAAAAATAATAAAAAGTTGTTTCCTTGCACACCCCACAACCCATTTAAAACCATAGACATAATACATTTGCATTTGCAACAACCAAAAGAAAAATCTACTGGTGATTTTTTTATCGCCCTCTACAGGAAAAAGCAAAGAATGAACTAATACATTATAGTTTTACTCTGAACTTAACACAAGAGGTCGCTCATTCATAATGTTTGATGCAGCCCTCAAAAGTGAGCTGCATTGAATCGTAAATTCCTATCAGGAATTACTTAAGGTTTAGGTTCATTTTGTCACCTTTCCCACTTAAGATTTTAAAAATTAGAATTCTACCTGGCAAAATGTATGATAATATAAAAACAAAATTGCATCAAGTAGGCTATTGGTGTATTTGTGTAAATGTTTTTGACAAAGTGGTTTTTTTTTGATTATTTTTTTTTTTAGCAATCTATATAGAGTGCTGGCAGGGGTGACGTATTTTTGTAGATCAAAATCGATAACTTAGTTAACATTTTAGTATTTCCGGTTCCATTGTCCTGAAGTTAATGGGTTTTTGGTCAAATGCCTGAAATAAAGTGTCGGACTTGAAGGTATGTGAAAGATATTTTCACGTTTTATTCTACCACATAAAATACATCAGTAATATCCCGTGTGATTTTATAGAAAACTTAAATTGTCTTGATAAAGGCAGTCGCTAACAAGTGGATAAATGGGACTACATGGGTTGCTGGGGACATTAAACGTTATCACGGCGAAAAGAAAAGATTTACTAATCCACATCACAGTTTGTAATTATTCTTCCAATGTATTCTTCCAAACTATTCAGACAACTATTATAGTTTTCTCTGAAAACTATAATTTTCAGAGAAAATAGTTTTAAATCAAGACTGAAAGAGTTGTTGCTTTTACCTCATTACATTCAGGTTTCAATTCATAAAAAACATTGTGCTCATTTTTATGAAGAACAGAAATGTGTGAGAGAGAGAGAGCTCAGTACAGACTGCAGGCCTTTCAGTTTGCATTAAAAAAAATGTTAACATTTAATCTCAATTAATGCCATGTCTTATTAGGTTGTTCCTTTAGTTTAGAGGGCATATGCAACATTTACATCAATTACTGAAAAATAAAGGATAAAAAACAAAAGCTTTTCGTCCCTGGGTGGGCTCGAACCACCAACCTTTCGGTTAACAGCCGAACGCGCTAACCGATTGCGCCACAGAGACTTGTGGTCATGGCCACTGATATGTTTCAATAAGAAGAAACGTTTTCTGTCTAAAAGCCTGAAACAAATATAAATTACACATGGTTAAGTTGAATTGCACAAAAAGCAATTCTGAGGTCCTGAGTCCTTCATGGGAACGTTACTTTGTAGTAGGTGTAGTTACACTGAACTTGACACTAGATGTCGCTCTTTATTTGCATGGGGAATAAAATAACTACAGTGGAGTTATTTGTAACAACATGCATGTTGTTTAAAATCATGGCTAACTGCCCAAGATACATACTATAAATTCATAACATTGCATTATGTAACACTGAGTACTGCAAATTAAGAGTAAATGTTAATTAGGCTTTGTATTCAATGGTTTAGCCATCTGTCTTTGATTCACCGAGATTATTGGCTAGGATTACTAACTGCAGACCTACCTGATTGCACTCATTAAATGTACAGAGACATCACTAATGAACCACTAGAAGGCGCAACAGTAAATTTCTGAAAAAGTGTTGTGAATATATGTTGCTGTGTCAATGCAACATTTACGTCAATTACTAAAAAATAAAGGATAAAAAACAAAAGCTTTTCGTCCCTGGGTGGGCTCGAACCACCAACCTTTCGGTTAACAGCCGAACGCGCTAACCGATTGCGCCACAGAGACTGGTGTCTCCTTCTCGAATGATTCCACAAGAAGAACAACCAGAAAAAAAACAGAAAATGATATCTATATACACATAAATGATATACCTTGTTTCAATACATACCTCTTCTAGCAGGGGGCTTGCAGGGTTGCCAGGAAAGGTCGTTCAAATAGCTTTTATCTGTAAAAAAAAAATAGAGTTTTTTTATAGGTCAAATAACCATAGCTTTTCATACCTCCAGAGAGTACTGTGGCCAGCTGCATAAACTGCTTTGACTAGTCTATTTTTTCCCAATCAAGACTGGTCCTAACTTTGTAAAGTTAGTTACATAAAAAGGTAAATCGGTCTACTTTGAATAGAAAAATTAAGAATAATAACCCCTTACTACTAGTTGGTCAAACAGTCTTAAAATAGAGGCTGAGTTTATGCAGCTCTCCACTAAGCACGTCATCTTGATAAGTTTTTTTTGCATTTTTTTTCATAGCAAACTTCATTTCAGCTATTAAAATTGACACACACTAGATTTTGTTTTATTTTGCCCGATCTGTGTTCTGGGAACTTCTTTGCAATTAATGTGAACGTGTCTTTCAGGTTGTTTGTGTACGTGTCAAATTATCACATCTTATTTTTCATAATTTAATTTACGAATACGCCAATAAGTTGTTTGTTCGGGTGTTCTTTTATTGATGGTCTTATACAGCGAATTAAATAGGAATTCTATTCCTATTTATTTAATATTATATAATATTATAAGTAATATTTGTTAAACCAAAGTCTTAAATTCGTAATAACTGAAAAAAACAACAATGGCTCAACACATGGCGTCAGTGTGGCGGTGAAGTATAGAAAAGGGCGGCGCGACGGTAGGGTCTGGAAAACGTGTTTGGAAACCGTCATTATTTTCCAATCCTTCGTAATTTTCCAATTGGGGGTGGTAGTGGCGAAGAAATTATAACGCATTAAACATTATGAGGAAATAAAATGAGTATGAGAAATGAGGACACTGCAAATAAAAAAAACAACAGAGGTGTATTAAAACAGTTTCTATTTCTCATTGAGAATACATTCTCAGGACATGCAGAACGTTTTCTTTTCATCGGGCATTGGTTCATTTCCGACGTTGCAAAGTTTACTGTCCGTGGCCATCCGTGCTGGGCCGCCATTACAATAGTATATTAATACTTTATATTAATAACAACTTTCACTGAAATGCTATTATGTCTATTACTGTAGATCTTGTCACATTGTAGCTGCGTTTTTATTTTTTTCCAGTTTTTTTTTTTTAGTTACAACCTCGTCACACACGTCACCACACAGTTAACATCGCTGTAATAACCGAATTAATAGATTGTTGTTGTTTTACAGTTAGTTAGGGTAACGTTACAAGAATCTTACCTCTCCATTTATATTTTGCTTTATAGAGATTACAAACGTAGTTAGTTTTCTGGTTTTGTTCGTTGTCATCTCGATGATCTTCATCTTTCTAATGTGAAGTAGCAAGGAGGAGGCGTCGTGTGATTGGCCGCCTCCATCTGAAGAATGTGATGTCATTGGCTACGCAATTAACTCATTAAAAACGCGTTTAAATTTTATATTCATAAGAAAAATAAAATCATAGAGTATAGCCTAATTTTTGTATTATAATATAATTTAAAATTATTCTGCAAATCTTAAAATGACTAAAAACAAAAGACGCAATGATTGCATTATATATTATATATTCTCTTAAATATTTTAATGACATTTTGTTTGAAATGTGTAATGCATATGTTTGTTAATAAAAAGAACTATTTGCAATAAAAACAGTTTTTTAATAAATCACATTGTTTAATGTCATTTTATGTAAGAATGAGTTATACTTGGCATTTTATCATTTTCTACAGCAGTTATAAATCCAGAATAAAAAACAAACATTTGTTTAGAACAAAACATCAAAGCAGTATATTCTAATTTTACAAAAATAAACAAAAAAAATGTAACTACATTCAGTAAATGTCTTAAGTAGCCTCTTGACTTTCAAGTTTATGTAGGTTCCAACATTAACAAATTACAACATTGAACATTTAAGATAGTATATACTACCCATACAGTAAAGAAGTTTTAAAAACTGAAATTGAGCTGCAAGGAAGGACCAAAAACATACCTTGTGGGCACTTTACAGTAATCAGTTTCACAATATAATATTTATAATTCTGTTTTTCTGTATTTGCCAACTTTCAGTTATTTCCTAGTTAAACATCTTGCTCAGCCTTTGACCAAGTTTACTGTTTAGGTCTTTTAATTGGGAGTTCACTTGTTTCAGAGCAGTGCGAGCTGATGCAGAATCCGGTTGGAGTTCCAGAATCTTTCCAAAGGCCATGCGGGATTCCTCCAGTTCGCCCAGCTGCATGCAAGCTTGCCCAAGCCGGTACCAGGCTTTAGTGCTCTTTGGGTTCAGCTCAGTGGCCTTGGTACTGCTGTCTCTGGATTTAACAAGCTGGCCTAACTTAAGTTGGCATAAAGAGAGATTGCAGTGAAGCTCTGCTTTTACATTTTTGTACTCCTCCTCAGTTGGAATGGAGGAATCATCAGCAATTTCTGTCAGCTCGTTTTCTTTATCATAGCATGGTGTCAAAGCTGCATCATCATCATCTCCGTCCACACCTTCTTTAGACGTCTCGTCTACTGGGTTTCCTCTTGTTTGGCCGTTTAAAGTTATTGCCAGCTTTACAGCTCTGCAATAGCAGTCTGCCGCACCCCAGATATCTCCCTTCCCAAACCGCTGACCACCCCTCTGCTTGTGAGACAGCACCCAAGCCCACTTCTCTCCAGGAGTCATCTGCCAAGACTCCTGCCCAGGGGTTAAAGAGTGAAGCTGAAGAGTAAAGCAGTCAGCCTGCTGTGACAATCCTTGCCCTGTTGTATCTTCAATCTGGGTACCATTAGCATCACCGCATGCTGCGTTGGAGTTCTTTGCATTCCAGGCACTTATAGTGAACTGCAAAAAAAAAAAAATTATCGATGAGAACATCACATTTTCTTATGATAAACATAATATATAATAGCTGACATGAACTGGAAGTTGCAATAATCTTTGCTTCACTATTGTGATGTATACTGTATCTAGAGATGCACAGGTCGACCAGCCATCGATCGGAACTGGATGGTTTTTTACTCTAAACCGTCGCCGTCGGTGTATGAATGTGTGTGTGAATGGGTGAATGTGAGGCAAATTGTAAAGCGCTTTGGTGGCCATTGGGTCTATGAAAGCGCTATATAAATGCAGTCCATTTACCATTTTACCATTTCTAAACACTCGAAGACTCGATTTTGTTTTATTTTGGCCGATGTGTGTTCTGGGCTTGCATACAAACTGCATAGCAATAATTTCCCAAAAAAATGTCATTTGTGTGGAAATATTATGAAATCTGTGAACTGTGAAATCTGTTAATTCATGCCAAAGATAGAAAATGCTGAAAACAAACACAAAGAGGACAGACACGTCAGCAGAGAAAAAAAACTGTACCAGGCACAGCAAGCTCATTGTTTGCGAATGCGATGCTTAAAATATTTTGAATTGGGCGTGGAGTTCATATGAACGTATCTCTGAAGGGAACTGACTGTCTTCAGAAAAGTATCGATTGCATTTTCTTTTCCACTAGCCTACCTCCGTATAAATGCGTATTAAAGTAGTTTAGAAGCACCACCCACTGTTACTGTCAGAGAATTGTGTTTTAGTATACTATATAAGTGATACCTCACACATCTCTCCAGCCCTCATCCCTTCCAGGCAGCCCTCGGTGATGTCACACTGTCCTTCGCCCATGCGCAACACGAACCACTCATCCAGTTGGACCTGCAGTATAGAGTCCTGCGAGCGGGGATATGAGGAGGCTTGCTCGCTAGAATCAACGCTAGCTGTTGATTCTTGCTCTTGAGAAGCAGTATGCAGTGTGTTTTCCCCAGTAACAGTCTTTCGCCGCACCTTGACCTTACATAGTGACCCCATCATAGGCGTGCTGTCCCCTCGTTGTCTTTCTCTAAGCCACCTTCGGCGCACCTCCCACAGACCAGCGGGAGACGCGGAGATCCATGATGTCTCAGCGGGGAAATGATCAGGCACTTGGAATGTTGTCATGACGAAGAGTTCTAAAAGACCTAAAATAACAATTATTATTTGATGGAATATATAACTGCAGACTACAGGGGATGCTATCAGGAGACCTGTTAGCACTGTGAGGCAAAGTCTTTTGCACGTATTTTAAACCTAGCGCATCAATAGCTTCAGGCATGCATGATTATTTAAAACAGAACACGTCTATAATGACACATTAGTTAACGCTTTAGTAATTAGGAAACATTAATGTACCTACTTTAGTGATGGTTGTTGCTGTCAGACTCTCTTCTTCGCACAGTAAATATCTCACAATGAAAGCCTTCAATCGCCCTCTACAGGTGCGACATGGAATGAACGCCTACTTTACACTTGCACTTTGAGTTTGACTTGTTTACACGGTTTCATGGACAAGGTTAGTCCCAGACTAATGGAAAAATACATGTTTGAGCGGTTTTAATGGAAAGCAACTTGAAGTCTCATTGTTTTGTCTCAAGATGCACACAAGTAATTGATTTTTTTCCTAAGACATGTTTTAAAAAGCTACTTAAATAACTAAGGCCTAATCCTGGCTTAATCTAAGCCCTGTCTGTGAAGCCAGACCCAGATGTCATTATTTGGGGCAAAAGATACAAGTTACTGCATGCAAAAGTTTGCCTTAACATGTGCTGGTAAAAATATGCCCTGATAAAATAACTTAAGTAATCTTGTTAATAACTTAACTGGTCAAGATTAATATGGGATTTAGAAAGTTGTTAACAATGAGCAATGCAATAATAATGTATTACATAGGGAGTAATTAGTCTCATTATTCTGTCGAAGATGTAATTTGTAGCAAAAACGAATAAATACTTTTTAGAGTACTTTTTAGGTAGCAGGGGTTGCATTTTGGTTGGAATTTGGAAATGAAAGTCGGGTTGACGTCGGACAGACGTTGACTTTTGGTTGGAAATGAAAGTGGGTTGACATAAAAGCCAAAAAAGTTTAAAAAGGGCAGGGATTTGAGGGAACAGCCATTTGGGTGTCTGAAACCATTGTGGACGTTATTGAGTGCACACTTATTTAATCTCACATTCAATCCCACTACGGGAACTGAGAAATAAATTTGAGATTGATATGAGGATAGGCATATTCAGAGGCATAAGGTATTGCATAGGCCTGCAACAATAATAAAACAATGCATTAACATTTACGTTTTACTTTAGATAGTAGCATACTTCTGTACTTTGGTCTTTACAACTTTTACTTGTAACAGAGTAATATTTGACCAGTATATCTGTACTTTCACTCAAGTGAGGAGGGTGGTTCTTTGTCCACCTCTGTGTAAGAGTCTGTGTGCAACGAGCCCCACTTGTTCAATAACAACAACAAAAAAATAAATATATATAAAAATTAAAAAAAAAAGAAAGAAATAAAAAGAAAGGAATTGCTGCTGTGACCAGAGGGGGCGCGCTTGATATCGTGTCTTCACGCTGAGCTGTTTCCTGGGTGCACACGCAGCGTCCGACACCGTCCACACCGTGGCAGAGCTTGTGTGTGTGCGCGTGCATGTGAGAGAGGCAGGGTTGGGGTAGAGGTAGAGGCAGAGTTTCGGAGCACGTTCAGTTGACAGGCGTCGCCGTTGCTACTCGATTCTGATAACAACACAAGCAAAGACACGGAGCTGTCGCGAGATACGCGCATTTATCTGGATTAAGCCGAGAAAAGCCGTTTTGGACGGACCGAGCTCAAGGCGGATGAGCGCAGCCCGCGGGAGGGCAAGAGTGTTTCTGCGGCGGGGTCCAGTTAGCGAAAGATGAACAAAAACCACCGAGTGCCGAGCAACCGAACTCTGAACGCCGTGGAGGTGAAGAGCAAGGTGCGTAGCCAGCGGGCCAATTATTTGCTAATTAGTGTTTAATCAAAGAATGACACGTCTTTGTGTTAGGAATAGACTTAACACTACATTTGGGTGTTAAGACACAATTTCACTGTCCTGGTAAGTTTTGCCAACCTTGCGAGTTCACTCGACCGTCGCTTTAGGAGCCTACTAAGGACAGGGTATGTCCGTAACGTTAGTTGTTGGGGAGAATTTTTGTGTTTTTTAGTGTTACAGGTCCTTTCTTGTCAGGTGTTTATTATATTATAAATATAATGCCTCAAAGTTTTAATTTAAGTTGTTTTAAAAATGTTACACAAAGTAACCCGTGCGTGATTGACGCGTCAGTTTAGCCACAAAATCTCCCAGTCTATGGCAAGCCGTTTAATAGTTATCCATTTAAACTATCTATTTTATGTTCCTGTTACTTATTTTAAGTACTGATAAGTACAGTAGGCCTAATTAAATATTTATTAGCGTAATTTTTATTTCAAACTAATGATTATTTATTACATATAGCTCTTATTACCCAGTTTGTAGTCAAAAATCCCAATAGTGACGAATAACTATTCGTGTTTGATGATAAAAATTAATGTTACCATTGAAATCTTTTGGGATCTGTGGTTCAGATAATAAGTGCTCATGTCAGGCTATGTAGTAGTTCTTGCTTGACCCCGTTCCAATTTTACTAGAGGCTATGAACTTGGCCAGTATATGAGACACAAGTATCTTTCTCAGTTGTTATTAGTAACACTTCTTATCTCGTTTAATATATATATATATATATATATATATATATATATATATATATATATATATATATATATATATATATATTGCTTTTTTGTTTTAATGATGTTAATAATGAATGTCTCATTATGCAATAATGATTAGTTAGTAAATGTTGCTAGTGCCAACTGGAATCCATGCTAATGACTAACAGGTACTTGTGTCTATTCAAATAATACTAGATAAACTGGAATAGATACTAGTACTACTATTATTAGAATAGCTACCAGTAACAAAAGAAAAGGTATCCAACTAATGCTTATTTCCTATTAAAACCAGAATAAGTTGGAAATATATAGGCCTTCTGAACCACAGATCCCCATAGAATTCAGTGGAAAAACTCCTCAGGATTCAGGATTCTAGTTCCTTTCGAATTAAGTGCAGTTCATTTTTAAAAGTGCTAGTAGAAGATCGTTTTAAGGAATAAGTGCTAAAATGGCTTGTATGTATCAGTTTATCAAGTCTTTCTTGCTTCTGAACTTGTTTTCCCTTTGTCTTTTGGTTGATTTCCAACTTCACTTCCACATGACAAGATCATGTTTGAGGAAATTAAATATTGACTGTTCTGAAAAAAAAAAAAGTTAAATCAAATACCAAGCTGCACGTGATAAATAAACTGTTATTTATCTCACACAGTGAGCCTTTATGTCAACTGAGAAGTGAGAGCAGGTTGGCAGGCATTATACATGCCTGAACAATACAGAAGATATTTTTAACTTCATACCACTGTAGTCTGATGTACAAACCAAATATTATTTTTTGTCTCTCAAAACTAATAACATTACATATAGTGAGGCTACAGGATTCTGGACATTTGTCTAGGTAGACAGTCCAATCTCATTCATTGCTTTTTCTTGTTTATGTCCATGTTATTGTTGGTAGTGATAGTTGTTCACAATCACCACCAGAGGAATGTATGTCCTGTTTAGTAAATGTTTATTCATGTGTTTCTTGTGTTAATCATTATGGATGACACTGTAAGCAGGAGTCTAGTCATATTCACTCCACCAACACAAAGATTTACAGGGCTACTTTATAATGGACAAGCCATACTTGGCTGGTGATGATGTTACAGCTGATTAAGTCTCAGTCCTCCCACTCTCACATTAAGTTTATTAGTCCTACCAAAGCATTTCATAACTTATTAATAGTGAAAGAATTTAACGAGTCTAATTTTAATCATTTAATTTTTGCCCCAGATTTTTTGCCCATGATTTTCCTTGTTTATAAATAATCTATTTTTTAATTGATTTAATTAAAAGAGTATTTTTTTATTGCTGTTTGGTTGCTGTTCTATATATAGTTCTCTATACTAAAATCTAATGCTTTCTTTCCCTTAAATGGATAGGATAGTTGCTCCACCAAAAATGAAGAATCTGTATTTTAAAAGGAAAAAGTAATTTAAATGGAAAAAGGGAGACATTTAAAGGGACAGTTCACCCAAAAATGAAAATTCTGTCAGTATTTACTCACCCTCACTTGGAAGTCTTGGAAGGACTTTTAAGTTTCTGTAGTTATACAATGAAAACCTTGTGAAATGTTTGTTGTTGTACTTTATTGTTTTACTATGTCATTTGTGTACACGTACTGATGTCTTTTCAATGTTGTTAGTTTGGAGCAGAATTCAGGCGGTTCTCTTTGGACCGGTCCAAGCCGGGACGCTTTGATGAGTTCTATGGCTTGCTGCAGCATGTGCATCGGATCCCGAACGTCGACCTGCTTGTGGGTTACGCCGATGTTCACGGGGACCTGCTGCCAATCAACAACGATGACAACTACCATAAAGCAATGTCCGTGGCTGCGCCCCTGCTCCGTCTCTTCTTGCAGCGGAAAGGTGAGGTGTTTTTTTTAAAGTGAGTTATTGGTCAAACTTCAACACTCACAATTTTTCCTTTAGATCACTTATGGTCATAACACTCACAGTTGTATTTCATTTGTCCATCTGTATGATTTATATGTAGCTGAATAGTATGCACAAATGTGTTTCAACTGACAATATATGTGGAGGCAGTAGCTGTGCTTCAGGAAGCTGTCAGACCAGAAGTGGCGCTTTTGTTTATATATCAGTTATATCAGATTATAATGTGACAGGTTATGTTGTTCTAAGAGTAGTAACTTGGTTGCTAGCTTGGTTAAGTCTCATTCCATCCAGATAAATTCTCTTTGTCAACACAGCTGAATTTAAATATTCATTGTTTATCTTTCCCAAATGCCTATCATTGCTTATGTTAAGTTATTTACTGTTCTTGTGATTATGATATTTAAGACATTTTGCAAGGCTTATTATATTGCATAATCTTCCTTTAGGCCTATTTGTTTTTCTTAAACTAATGTGACCGAGTGTTTCTTAATTTGGGTTAAAAGTCTTCAGACTTCTAGACTTTGAACCCTTGGCTAAGCTTATTTGAAAGGAACAATATAAAGTTAAAGTTTTGGTGTGTTGTGGCCCCAGGCTGTGGGGTGTCCCACTCTAAGCTGTGTCTGTGTGCCATATGACCTGTAGATGGTAAGCCACTTTGTCAGGTGGAGATTAGAGGGGTCACTGTGTAACACTGTGTGGCCTGCGTTTCAATTACACGGCGATGCTAGCTTCATGCTGTGACCTGTTGCTATGGCAGAATATGTGTCACAGAAGCACATGAGGACCCGCCCACTTTTTAACTCCGCATAGGGAGTCCTATCTTGTCTCATGTTTTAGTTCTTTGAGTGAGTGCATGCTTGTGTATGTAGTGGGTACACAGACATTATTCCAAATGTGATGTTTTATGTGGAAATTCTGAACATGGTAAACCAAGAACAATAACTATAACGATAATTATATTAGTGCTCATACCAACTGGCAATAATTGCTGCTTTACATGCTTTAGCTCTTTAAAGTTAGGTTGATTTTGATTGGCTTAAAACCCTAAACTTGGGCCGTTGGTATTCTGTGCACAGCTTCGTGAGATGCTCGTTCATGAGACTCTATGAGTGCCGCAGTTCACTCCGACTTGCCTAGAAAAAGCACACGTTATAAAAAAGTGACCACATCAGAGTGTTTTTTGCACTTTGTTGTGAGCCAGCACACGGGGTCTGCGTTTGAAATCATATCAAGGTGCACAGTAAGATTCTCAAACTAACTGAAATCTTTTGTGCTGCGTCTTGCCTTCCTTGAATGGCACACATTCAGTGATCTGGGTTAAGATAGCCTTCGCTGTTGTTGGACTTCACGTGGGGGATGGGGGGGACTGGAGCATTCTTGAGCGGTGCGCCTCGTCTGTGGATTGTGTTTGGAATTCTGGGTTTTGTTCTGTCGTAGCCTGTTTTGCATATTCAAGTGGCTTGACTTGAGCTCAGCTTACTGGATCTTTAATGAGGATGTTTTGTAGGGTGTAAATGTACATCTAAACACTCCAAATGAGGGTTGATTTGTTTCTATATGTGTCCCGTCCCAACACAGACATGCATGCTTTTTCAGACAACATCAGGATGACTACAATACACCAATCCCATGCTTGTTTACCTGCTGCCATGGCAGCAGTGAAGAGCCCAAGCTGATTGGGTTTAATGACAAGAGATTCTTGAGTGGTGATTGCATGCTGGCATAGATATTCAGGGATCAGGATTGTGGGGGACCGGACCAAATTGAATCATTTAAGAATCAACCACTGAAAATGGCGAATTTCTGTCTGAATACTGAGTGGGACGTCCCTCCACCCTCAATGTCTATGGTGGTTACTGGTTACGCCATTGTCTGTATGTTGTGGATACATGTTTGCTGGCTTAAGGGGCGTTGCCACCTGTGTGTCTATTTGCATCATTGATTTCCTGATCAGACATCCTGCTCAGCTGCTATGTCATAATATTGTGTCTTTGCTCTATATTTTCTGTGCTCTACGTTGTTACCAACTGATTTCAGGACATAATATCTGTTCCAAAACCTCCTCAGACAGTGATTTAAGGCATTATAGGAATGCTCCTGATGTGAAATGTTCCGACAGTGTTATGCAGCCCTCTAAAATACCTAATTTTGGGCAGCATTATTGCAGCAACCTCTTTTCTCAATAGTTCATTTAATACAGAAAGACAAAAAAAGCTTATTCCAATCACAACTGCTTTACCCAATATGATATATGCTTATTAAGATCATATTTATACACTAGAAATTAAATTGTTAATGTAGTAAAAAAAAAAAAGTATTATGGGATAGTGTATTGGTTTACATAATAATAAACTTAATTTTGTATAGCGCAAGGCACTTTGGTTGGTCTACTTGTAGATCTACTTGAATTGCCAAAATATAAAAAATAAATTTACTCACTTACCATACTAGTTACCATACTTGGCCTTCACATGTCACTCTCACATACAATGCAGTGCAATTTACAGTTAACCAATCAACAGGTATTTTTCTGGGAAAAATACTTTTTATATAGAGTAGCTTAGCAGCCAGCCGGACAGAAAAGGGGTTTTCAACATATGCATTGCATAAGTATCAAAAACATATCCTGCTCAATCTCCACCCCTGGCTACACCACCTTCCTTTGGCATTTGGCATCACCCTAAAATTGCATTGTTGCACCCTGTTAGCAACATGCAAAGATTAAAGAGTCGAGTCTCCTGAGCTCTTTACACAAGGATGATTATTTTTGCGGAGTGTGTGGACTTTCTGCCTCTGCATAGCGCTCTAAATCTGTCACTTATGAGGTTCCATTCCAGGCGCTGCCTTAGAAGAAAGCCGCCTTGGTGGCAGCTGACAGCTCGCTGTAGGTTTTGAACAAAGCTTCAATTTGAGCATCCACACACTTACTTGATAGCTTTAACATTTAAACCAAACTACAAAATCGTAGTTGAGTATTTCCGCTGAGATTAATATGAGTTGGCTAATAGTATTAGCTTTAATCTGTCTTTTGTTCACTAAAATGAAAACTTTCATCTGTTTCTAATAATAGCCCTGTGATTCATTTCATTGTGTCATTCATTACACATTATTTCCATTCCTTTCATAGTTTTCTTAGCATGTCTTTGGGATCCTCCCTGCTGGCCTCACCTGTCTGAGAGGTGTGGTCCTGGAAAGCAAACGGAATAGTTTCTAGAGAGTGCCGTGACTTGCGTTTTAGGAATCTGCCCACTCTTTCGCTTTACCACTCCTCTTCTTTGCTGAAACCACTAATTTGTTTACTTTTCCATTCATGTCGTCAGCTTTTTTCGTCTGCTGCTTTTATTGCCGTTTCAGTTTTAGGAGGAGCCGCTTTAATAAGAGGGAGGAATTCCAGGGTCAAGGAATGTCAGACTGATACACAGAAGCACTGGAACGCTGTTATGTCATCATGCCTGGATAGAGAGGGCCAGTGCGATCGGCCCAGTGCCTCTCTGGTGTTGTCAATGAAGTGGAGCGGGGTGGAAGAGGTTGTACTTCTGGGGGGAAGGGGCAGTTAGCTGCAGGATTTGGGGGAGGCGTCACGCTGTGTGGAATGTGGTCGGACTCTGATCACCTCTGCTGATTAGATTAGACAGGACAGGATCGCTGCACATGGGTGCGAGGAATGAAGAAGTTTGTGATCATATGGAGGTGTAGAGAGGGACCAGATCGGGAAGGAGGTGATAGGAAAAGGTGGGAGTGTAAGGAGGTGATATTAGTGGGAAAACACTCTGCTATTACCTGATTGTTGGGAAAAAAGTGTAAGACCTGGGGTCAGTTGCATAAACATAGCCTTAGCCCTTATGTTAAGAGTCGACTGTGTCTTAAGTACTATAACCAACCAGCATTGAATCAAGGGGCAATCCGTCTTACTTTCTAATAACAAATTAGACCAATCTATCTTAATAATCTTTATGATATTATTTAAAAATATTTTTTATGATTTATTTAACATATTTAACAGACTTGTTGAAACAATTATGAACAGGTGTGACGATGAGTAGGCTAGTCTTAATGGTTTATGCAAAGAGTCTTGTAAAAGGCCAAGTAATTCACAAACACAGTATTTGTTTTCAATTCTTGTTCAAATTGAATTCTTGTGCTTCATAAGAGTATCATCTTATATTGGTACTTATTCTTATGGTATTGTTTGTACTATCGATACTGCGATGCTTGTTTTAATATACACTACCATTCAAAAGCTTGGGATCCGTATGATTTTTTTCTTTAATGTATCTGAAACTCTCATATTCACTAAGGCAGTAATATTGGGAAATATTATTGATTTAAAAAGTATTTTAGGAATCTGTCTTTGGGAAACTGATTTTTCAGGATTCTCAAAGTATTTCAGGATATTTGAAATACTTGTCCAATTGAAGTAATGAAGTAGCATGTTGTCTAAAGCGATATTTCAGCAAGAAACCATATTTGGACACCGTTCAGTGGTACCATTATGGGATGTGCATCCTTAAGGATGAATCGACTGAATGACTCGTCAACTATTCAGTCTTAACGGGGTTTGACCCTGATCAGAGGTGTGTCGTCTATGGATGTTCCCTTGTTCAAAAATGGATAGATGAAGCGCAACCAAATGGAGGGTTTTAAAACACTTTTTGAAGATGTTTTAAAGTTTAAAACTGATAAAAATTTATTTAAAGCAAAAAAAAAAAAAAAACAACAAAAGTGCTCTAAACTTTTGAATATTGAGATGCAACTTGTTGAGGTTCTTTTAAAAATGATGATAATAAAGATACACTTAAAGCACTGCTGCTAACATAACAAAATAAATAAATGCCAATACCAAATACCAGTACCAAAATAATACAAATATCGATAAACTTGTCTTTTATCGAATGAACAGTTTTGGACCAATTTGACCCATACCTGTGCCAAACTGGACACAGTGAACCATGTGAGAGATCGAAACTTTAGCATCTCTCGCAGTACGCAACTATGATGTAGGATCATTTGTTCTTTATTGCCTCTGTCACAAGTTTTGAATGCTGATGAGTTTAGTGTTTTATGATGCTTCTGTGTATGATTAACCTCAGAGCGGCAAAACACCTTCCGAACTGAACTCTGACCATGTGACCTTTACCAGTACACTTCACATTCTTCACCATCAAAGGGTGACAGGGTGTCCCAGCTATTGAGTGCAGGAAGTCTCTGCTCCACAATTCCACCTTATATTACATGGAAAAACGGCAAAAATGTGTCTAGACTGATCAAAATCTCTATCCAATTTATTTCACAGGCACAACCAAAACAAAAAGGTATATAGTTATGCTCATAATTTACTCAACTACTTAAGTACAAATTTGTTTCCAGGCAGACTAATTAAAGCCTGAGCACCCTGATTCCTGGAAATTGCTTTAAGCCAGTCAGTTTGTGTACAGTATGCACCAGAATGATCTGAATAGACTGGACACTCTTAACAATAAAGCTTCCAAATGAGGGTTTTTGGAGCAGTGCTATAGAATAGCCATTTTTGGTTCCCCAAAGAACTTATCGGTGAACAGAAAATACTTTTTTTGTAGGTTGAAGAACATTTTAATAAACTGAATAACCTTTTGTGCAATGTAATGCATGTAAGGTTCTTCATGGAACCATCAATACCAATAATGAACTTTTAGGTGGTCTGTGGGACCAAACACTGGCCTACAGAAACAAGCTTAGCCCAGCTGAAGTAGCAAAGCTAGCAGTCACAGTCACTCCCTGAGAGATAGAGAATGTGTCAGAGGGATAAAGATGATGCACTGAAGGAAAAGAGTGGGAGAGAGAAGAGTGAGCAGCGTCAGCATGAATTAAATTTAAGGCAGCAGTAGTTATATGACATGAAGGAGTCATTCTACCCACACACACTCTTATTAAACATACATACTGCTGCTCGGTGATCTTAAATTTGTTACAAATGTGTCCTTGTCCATAAAGGTGTTCACATAGCATTATAAAGGAACTGTATATGACACGGGTCTTTGGATTACTACAGAAAAATATATTGACTTGCCTCAAATGTAGAAATAAACAAACAAATTTTACAACGTTTTAGGTCTTTCCCATATTAAGTGGTCCAATGATTGAAAAATTAAAAATGGTCTCAGAATCTCAATTGAACCACTTGAGATGGAGTAACCTTACCATATATCATTTCTTCTGTTTTTTTTTTTTTTTTAGATATGCTGAAGTTTGATTGAATGTTTTTGAATGAAAAAGGCTGAATCTATTTCTCATTTACCTTCTCCTTAACAGCACATAAAGACTATTATGGCCGCTGTACATATCATTCAGATGTTCTCTTCCTGGCTTAAAGGGATACTCCACTTTTTTGGAAATAGTCTCATTTTACCTCTCCCCCAGAGTTAAACAGTCGAGTTTTACCGTTTTCGAATGTTTTCAGCCGATTTTCTGATATTTAGAAGAATATCAGTAACCAGACAGTTTCTGGTCTCATTGACTTCAATAGTAGGAAAAAAAATATTCTATGGAAGTCAATGAGACTTGAATCTGGTTACTGATATTCTTCTAAATATCAGAAAATCGGCTGAATGGATTCAAAAACGGTAAAACTTGACTGGTTAACTCTGGGTGAGTGGTAAAATGAGACTATTTCCAAAAAAAGTGGAGTATCCCTTTTAAGTGGAAGTTGCTGTGCGTATGAGACTTAAATATCTTAGTTTGTAGATCTTGGACATAATGCTTGACACCAGGTGTTCTGCTGTCTGTTCAGTTCACAGGAAATGCATGATGATGATGCGTTGGCGCCTCAAGGTTGTTTACACATAATAAGCCATTTGAATGGCTTGAATTTTTGCCTAAATTGGAAACTGCTGTAATGATTCCCATGCAAGTTTCATACACAGTGCGCCTTTTCTACATGTTCTCTCTGTATCTTCTTCTCAAGGGATTTTCCCATGTTTCATTGCTATCAGCCTTTGTTGTCTACCTCTGTTATCAGAAGAGGTCTAACTTTATCGTATAGCTGTGTCACAGAAGTATGCACTCAGCGGGCCCAAAATATAATAATCACCTCATAAAGTTTCTCTATTCAAAAGTTTTTTACCCATCAACCATCACTCTTTCATTCTTGTTCTCGTTCCTAATAATAAGCACTCATTATAGCCCTTTCTCCGCCCGCTCTTCTCCCCTCTCCTCTATCGTGCCGTGACTGGAACGGGATGGTACACACTCCTCATGTGGGAGACGTCTGGATTTAACCTTAAAGAAGCTGAAATGTCAGCGGCTGCTCGTCTGAATAATCTGGGCACACAATTCTCTGCAAGCAGCTTTGTGGAGCGAGACTGTAAACAGAAAGTAGCACAGGCAAAAAAAACCTGAATGAGACATTCACAAAAGTGAAACATGAGCCATCGCGGCCTTCATAAGGCCTGCTGAATATTGGATGAGATGAGTCTCTCGCAGTTTGCGGTGAGCAGAGACACGGTGTGACATCTCTATTGTTTTCACGCTCCTCATGGGATGCTGCTCACAAACGTGTCTGCGAACTTCTGAGCTGACAATAAAAACTTAATTATTAATAGTCACTAATCAAATTGGGGTCATCTGAGCAAATTACATTGAGTTGCACATTTTAGTGTTCAGAGTTCTTGTCTTATATATATATATATATATATATTTGTCTTTGTAATGTTTGGAAGGTGCACCAAGTAGATAGGTGTAAGAAAAAAGTGTGAAGGTACTTTGTTCTTACCTGTAGATATGTTTAATATGATTTCCTGATGCGTGTCAGATCAGTGGCCTAGAAAAAGTATTTTATACTATTTAACTGCTAAACTATATATCGATACTGTATCGTTAATTATCGAACGATTTTTCGGTATCGGCAGACACCTGGTATTTAATTGTTCATTTGCCCTATTTTTATTTGCAATCTAATACACTTAAAGTTAATCTTTAAAAACACAAATAATTTAACAACTTTGTTAAATGTTATCATTAGCACATCTCAAAATGAACAGGCTTGTCCCTTTTTTATAATGTGCATTGTTTTGATTTCTAAATTCACTTGTAGCATTTACTTTTAGTGTTTTATATTTAGTTTATTTTGGATGAATAGTATTTTTTTTATTAATTTTAATATTGAATCTTAATCAGTTGCTTGAACGCAGAACAGTTAAGAATACACAAATGGTCACCTGATCTTGGGACTGCAGGACCCTGCGTAATGGGATACTGATCATAGCAAAGGTGGGGCTGCGTTTCACTAAGCTCTTACACACACGCACACTACTCTTATTGGTTGACATGGCAGACTGCATCCTGCTGTCCTCTGACAGGAAGTGAGGAAGGTGCTTTCACTGCCACGGTCAATGGTGACCACAGTATCAGATAAAGCCAGTGTCACATTTCCACTGCCATATTAACACACGACTGCAGAGAAATCCAAGATGAGTAGAAAGAGAAAGAGCGGCTCACAAGGCTGCAATTATTTTATCTAAAATACAGTAAAAGTATACAGTAAAATAGTTTAAAATAACTCTTTTTCTATTGTAAAAATATATATTTTATAAAGTAAGTTATTCCTGTGTTGGCAACGCTGCAGTTTCAGCATCATTACTCCAGTCTCCAGTGTCACATGATCCTCCAGAAATCATTGTAATATGCTGATTTGATGCTCAAAACCGTTGTGCTGCTTAATATTTTGTAGAAACCCTGATACATTTTTTGAATGGAAAATTTAATACTACAGCATTTATTTTAAATGTCTTCACTTTTTTACTTAAAAAGTCTCTTAAGAAACTACTTAAAAAAAATCCAATTTTCTGCACTAAAAATATAGTTTTTTTAGTAAATAAATTTAGTGAAAACAAGTTTTCATGTTAACTATTTGTTCGTGTTAAGAATTGATTGAATCCCCTGATAGAGAGCCCAAATGCATGATGGGGTGTAATAAGACCTGTATGCTTGTGTGTCAATGTTTGATTAAAACACATGATCATATTTGTGATGAGCCATTATGACCCGACTAGTTTTTCTGTAGTGATAGCGTCAGGTTTCACAAAGAATCAACTGTGTTGTGTTCAGGAAATGAGATGATGAAGTTGTGTGTGTTTGTCAGCATGATGCAGTTTCCATATATCACTGCTTTATGTATCCTCTCGCTTTTTCTCCTGAGAACCTTTAAGCTTACAGAAAAGCTAGTTTGTGCCTATTTGAGTGGCCCTCAGGCACTTCCCATGCTGCCCTTCAACACTGTCTATGAAGCCATTGTTATGCTTTAATATGGAAGAGTGGAGCAGATAAGAGAGGAAGAGAGGAGAAGAACGCTGTAGGAGATGAAAAGAGACCTCCATACATGCTCGACTGCTTCAGCCAAAATTGCATTGCTGAGACTTGTGTGTGCATGCTGCGTGTTTGTGAATAAATCTTAGCTCTGTATGGTCAGAATGAGATTTTTTGATTGTCTGCAGGTATTGAAGGCATGTTGCCAAATGATTTCAACAAAGGTCTGCAAATTCACATTGAAACAAAACGCAAGGACGATCCAGGTAGTTTTCTTGTGGGAACCGGCAGGGAGACCTTTACTCTCTCTCACTGAACAATCAATCTTGTGTGTTTTGACTATATTTGGGCTGAAGGGAAATCTATTCGCTTACTAGATCACACAGCCTCATCCCTGCTAACATGGTGCTGGTTAAACAAACACCATACAGGAAAGATACTTTTCATTTTAGAGGTACAATTCAGGTTTACGGCATTAAAAAAAAAACATAAAAATGCATGGCTTTAAGTCACAAACATTGTCGGACCTACCTAGATACAAAAGATCAGTAAATAACATAATTAAGATGTTAGGAATAATCTCTTTATTACATGGTAGTTTTTGTTAATAATTACATCTCTCAGGTTAACCATTGTTCGCTCATGTAAATGGAGTTCAGAAAAACACTTCTTGGTACTGCTTTGAACTCTCTCAGACATTTCTATTCTTTTTACCTACGTACGTTTCTACCCTCTCCCGCTCTTCCGACTCTATTCTCCTTTTTGATCTTGAGTATGAATGTCTTGCAGGTGAAAGTCCAGGCTGTGATTAAGCCTCTGAGGAATTCATAAAGGGCAGCTGAGAGAGAAAGAGAGTGAGGTTGAAAGGAGGCTTGGGTTTACAGTAGATTACACATTAGCTGAGAGGCGGAGGCAAACTAACAAGCAGGCATTCTCTACCACGGTATCCCCCTGCAGGTCTCTGCTTACAAAGCTATGGGAATAGTAGTACAAGTGCTACACAAACAAAAACATGATAATTTGAGCATGTTAAATAATGAACTTGCACTGATAATGTGTGTTTACATGCACAACAATACGCTGATATTGAACTGTTAACTGAGCCACTGAAAAGTGTCAATGCATTTTAGTTTTTTTTTCATTACAATTTATTTTTTAATAAAGTAAAAGCAAAAAAAGTTATTTTAAATTATGATTTTCATTTAGTATTATTATTATACACATTAATCACATTTTATTGGCAATATGTGAACAGCTTGTAAAAAAAAACTTAGCTACACTGTGTGATTTTTACCCCCATCTAGCGGTGAAAAGGTATATGACCATCCAGTGAATATTAGTTTCTGTTCCTCTCAATTCCGATTTCGTTTTAACTCCTACGGTGGCCAATGTAGTCCAAGATTAACATTGCTTCCGGTTCGACCTTGTCCATGAGTGTTAACTCAAACGTAAACGCGAAAGGCGAAGCTTGAATTAACGGGTATGTCCCTCTTTGGCTAATGTACTTTCAAGATGGAGGGGCAACATGGCGACCGACATTAGAACCCCTTACCCGTATGTATTTTCAATGGCATATTATACACTCACGAGAATACTTTATTACTTAAAGAAGTAAATATACATTAATGAGCACATATATGTTTGAAAGAACTAAGTGTTTTTAGCTAAGAATAAACTAAAAGAGTTACACAGTGTAGCTTTTAAAAAAACAAGACCTTACCCTACTTTTTAGGTTTGAAAGCCTGTAGACTGATTTTATCCGAAGGACTCAGGACGTTTTTGCCTGGAAAATCAAAAGGATGTGAAATTTGCATGCGCTCCCGAGAGCCTCTCTTCCGTTCAATCACACATGAAACTAATGCTTCTATCTACATTATTCAGGATAGTGCCGAAAGAGCTATTCTGTAATGTAATGTCAATGTGTCATGAAGAGAAAAGGGATATAGTCTCTCACAGTCAGATCTATATAGCCTACAGTCTCAAATATAGGCTACTTTATAATCAAACTATAACAGTGTAATTTGAATGACCTTTGTTTAATTTGCCGTTGTTGTTCAATGTCTATTGTAATCCATTCCTAATAGAACATAACTTATTTTTAAGTATTCCTTCAAATCACAATGCCTAACATAAGCTTGACATATTTACATTCTGTTTCTCTCTTTTCCTCCTTTTGTGCAGAGGAGGCAGATTACTCTTCATTCGGTACGGACACTGTGACCCGTAAGAAGACCCCGGCGGTGCTTGCAGCGGTCCTCCTCCGCCCGGACGCCAACAAGAAGAAGCCTCCAATCATCATCAGCCTGCCCAAAGATTTCCGCCCAGTGTCCTCCATCATCGACGTGGACATCCTCCCAGAGACGCATCGACGTGTCCGTCTATACAAACACGGTCAGGAGAAACCCCTGGGCTTCTACATCCGCGACGGTTCCAGCGTTCGTGTTACGCCCCAGGGCCTGGAAAAGGTCCCGGGCATCTTCATCTCCCGCATGGTCCCCGGGGGCCTGGCAGAGAGCACAGGACTCCTGGCCGTCAACGATGAGGTGCTCGAAGTCAACGGCATTGAGGTGAGCGGAAAGTCTTTGGACCAAGTAACGGACATGATGATCGCTAATAGCCACAACCTCATTATAACCGTCAAACCAGCCAATCAGCGCAATAACGTGGTACGCAGCAGTGGAGGCGGAGCCACATCCGGCAGCTCAGGACGATCTTCGGACAGCAGCACCAGTGTTTACGGTTACTCGACACCTGGCAACATGGCTATGACCCCGTCCCACATTATCCAGAACTATGATCCGGACGAGGAGAGCGAGGACGAGGAGGATCTGGTGATCGAGGCGGACGGAGGGCCTAAACTCATTCCACAGGCAGCGGCACGGGCGATGGCGAGTTCCAGCATGCCTGCTCTGCCCCGATATGAGCCCCACCTCGACCTCCGCCCCTCGAACGGTACCATGGTGACCAGCGCAAGCGTAGGGTCTCTAAATGCCCGCGACAGGGGTTTAGAGGGGCGTAATCTAGAGGAAGACGGCACAGTCATTACACTGTAGAGACGCACGCGCCGCATATAATCACACACATGCCAATACACACTCTTGTGTGCCATAGGACTGACAATGCATGTTTTTATACTTGGGTGACCAAAAGAGCAGGACAGTCACCACAGCACCTTACAGCACTTCTCTATAACCGCAGGGACCAAGTAGTCCCCATCATTGAACCCATGGAGAATGGCACAGCACCAAAAATAGCTGCTTCTTGAGTAATAATGAACTTCATGAGTCAGTGCGATTGAATGAATGAAAATGCCCGTCACGTGACTGAGAACAGATACTCTGCTGCGTATGAATCATGACAATCTTTCCCTTTTTTTGACGTTGACAACCACTCCCTTTCCAGCCACGCGGCTCTTGCTATGTCAGAGAACAAAGTACAATGGGCTTAACCAGCCTGTGTGCGTTACCGTGGTAACCGAGTCTGCGCTACAGAACTTCAGAAGGAACGGAAATGCTCTTCATCCATTCCTGTCTGCGACACTAACACACCCAGCTCACCTATTCTCTGAACATTGGTGGCACTCGAGCGAACGATTAGGAGGTATTTTCACTTGATCGGACGTTTCGGTACGGTTGTAGTCTGCTGCCTCGCTTAAGATACAGATGTCTATTATTATCTTATTGTCATAGCCAAAAAAGACAAATGATTAATGTCATATTTTTCATCGTGCTATGTTTTATTTGTACCACTTATGACAAGGGCTATCATCCTGCTCTCTGCTACCTGTGGTTTATTTTAACCACAATCTCTACTTGGTAACCCTTTGGAATAGATCTTCATTAGCTGTAATGTTTCAAAGGAGCGCTCTGAAGTGGACACTAAGCTGTTTCATTAATGAAGAGTGTCCTGTGACGCTTTGCAATAAGGGTCAGTTTGTTTATATTATTTAAAGGGATAGTTCAACCAAAAATGAACATTGGCATCATTCCAAACCTGTATGACTGACTTTCTTCTGTGGAAGACAGCAAAATGTCTTGGTGTTTTTTTGTTCATACATTAAAGGTCCATTGTTATTTTGAGTCCCGTTGCTTTTCATTGTATGGACAAAAACAAAACGTATTCAGAGCTATTTAATCAGTCCTACAGGTTTGGTGAGTAAATGATGACATAATTCAAATTTGTGGGCAAACAATACATTTAATGCATTAGGTATCATGAAGTAACAGTTAACAATATTTCTGTGTACTTTTTTTTACATTTCTAATCGTATAAAGTTAATATGTTATGAACAATAGCTTATTTATGAATAATTTCATATTAACCTCACTATATTAATGCTTTTGATTTATGATACATAATGCATTAATTAATATTAACAAGTTGAACCTTATTTTAAAGTGTTACCTCTAAAAATAAGCGTTGCAAATGAATCATGGTGAAAACAACCCTTGCTTTTTGTGATTATTGAACTACTATGAATATTGAATATCTGTCAAAATATTCAATATCGTACCTTAATGGTTGTTTTTTTTTGTTTGTTTGTTTTGTTTTTTTTGCGTCAGCAGGATACCAGCCAAACACTTCAGAAATTATGTGACAATGGGATTAGTTTCAGCATTACTATGGGACAGGCTTGATTTGGTCTATGTAGACTTAATTGCTGTGTTTTTTTTTTTGTACATTTAACTGGTTGAAATCTCAGCCACAAAACCCTATGTTCTTCAAAAATGCACAATATCATCATATTTGTCATCTCAAAATAGTGAGAGGGGCCTTACTAGTTAAAGGGATACTCCACTTTTTTTGAAAACAGGCTTTACAACTCCCCCAGAGTTAAACAGTCGAGTTTTACTGTTTTCGAATCCATTCAGCCGATTTTCTGATATGTAGAAGAATGTCAGTAACCAGACAGTTTCTGGTCTCATTGACTCCCAATGTATATTTTTTACCTACTATTGAAGTCAATGAGACCAGAAACTGTCTGGTTACTGATATTGTTCTAAATATCAGAAAATCGGCTGAATGGATTCGAAAACGGTAAAACTCGACTGTTTAACTTTGGGGTAGTTGTTAAATGAGCTTATTTCCAAAAAAGGTGGAGTATCCCTTTAAATGATCTTTCTAATTACTAAAAATTACCTCTTATATGAATGACTGGACAAATGAACAAATATTAAGCTCTTACTTTCAAAATCAAATCATTCATGTGAGTTCATATGACTGTTGGTACATGTCTCCCCCTCTTGTCCTTATGCATACATATCATAATGAAATGCATGATGTCACTGCTGTAAGCTTCAATACGAACGTTAAAGATCTCAGAGTTTGCGTCAGCAGATGCACTGGAAGAGACTGACAAGAGACGGATGTGCCTATTCTCTTACAGCAGGACCTGCTGATGGAGATTTAGCCAAAGTAGCCTTTCGTTGTCTCCCCTTTCTCTCTTTATAATTGCTGATGAGAATCCTAAACACTGGGCATCTGTGAGCAATGCTCATGTCTGCCCGGTTCCTCTAGCCATCATCACACTGAGCTTTTCATGGCACTTACATTACCAAAACCTGCTTGGAGTAGCACACGCACTGTAGCTGTGATCATACTCGTTCATTCTTGTGGTACAAACGACATATTGACATATTGAATGCAGTCGTTAACTGGTAGCCTAATTAATTTCATATTAACCACTACATACGATTTGGGATTGTAACCACAGAAGTTTTATTTATTTTAAAATAGACTCTTGTGTATTTTTTTTTACTTGTTTTTTTGTTTTAGCTGACATAAAAACCTCATGTTTTTTATTTTAGATCATCTCTACAAAAATGGTGTTTTAATTTTTTTCCACTTGTATCTTTGATGGAACTTAATGCTCAGACCTTTAGGGGAAATATAAATATGAAGAAAAACTTGCTATTTTCCAAACTGTGAATATCTTTGCATTTCTAAAGGAGACCACATATCTATGAGCACCTGCTTTGAGAGACCTAGAGATGGGCTTTTAAGCATTATCATTCATGTGTCAATTCCTCATTTTGATAATGAGCTTGTCAGATAAATCTTAAGGTATAGATTTGTACTGAAATTATCAGTATTTTCTTATTAGTACTACTTGATGTAAATTTGTTTCACGTAATGAAACTTTTAAAAGGATAAACACTATATTACGACATAGCTGCACATGTATAGTCAAATCTTGGATGAAATAAACTAATATGAAGAAAACTACCAATGCTGTTCCTTTCTTAATAGTTTGGTGTACTGGTCATGACGAGAAAACATTTTATTTGTAAATATCAATATATGAGTGTTTGAAATGTATACTGGAGGACCAGCATTAACATAAGTCAAGTTTATTTATATAGCGCTTTTTACAATGCATATTTTTTTCAACACAGCTTTACAGAAATGTATTTTCTCAATGTTTCAATGTCTTTGTCCAGTAAATGCTTTAACATAACAATGTTCTGAGAAATGAAGGAGTCAATAAATGTATTATGCTACAGTTTACTATTGTTAAATTATTGGATGACTTGTTACCCAAAAGAATTGTTTTTCCAGTATTTCATGAAATCCTTTTAACTATTTAGCTTCATGTTATAACTTGATTATTGCAGCCAGTGATTGTTCTATAACACAGAACTTGACATAAAGGCCGTTTTAGTGCTGCTTTACAAAATTCAACTTCTTTTCTGAGAGCAAACTCAAGCTCTGAAGAACGCTGCTGTCAGGAGGACACCCTGTGGTTGAAGCATGTAACTGCATCCAGACAAAAGTGAAGTTTAATCTAACATTAGAAGGGATTCATTTTCTTAAATTCAGAAAATAATATTTTGCAATACATATCAGTATAATTCCCAGTAACATCTTGTTAAATGCAGTTTTTTGACAAGTGGTAAAATGATACAATGTCTGAATTCAGTTGAAAAAAAAAATTGTATTCCTCTCTGGTCACTGTTATTTTGCCAAGAAAGACATGTTGCTGGAACAACATTCCCACCTGAAAATTGAGTCCTACCCCTAAATCTAACCCTACCCATAACTTCACCCTAAAATCAGAGGGAAATGATGGTGAATAACACTGATGTAGAACTAGAGCACCTATAAGCCTGAACCTGACATTAATTGTAAACTTGCCCTTCAAATCTGACTGGTTGATTGGAATGTTGTATTACTAGGTGAAATCACTTTTGCCATTCTTCTTGAAATAATTATACATGGCAAATGTCTTTATAAAGTTGTTTAAAGATTATGAACATAGTTTTGCACTGCAATTGGCAAGCTAGTCAAATGAAAATAAAATTGGCTGAGCCAAAAATGGCAAAATGTTTATTGGTCTTTTAATGGTCTTAACCATTTTAATCACAAGTCCCTGGACAGGAAGTTAGCAAAAACTGCACAAATATTGTAGATAAAGTAACAAAGCACAGAATAGCCTTCCCTACTTGCAGTTTTTTTTTTCTTCCCAGTTCGTTTGAGTTTAATGTGAGACCAAATATTCACTATAGGGTTTAAATCTGGACTCTGACTAGGCCAAAACAAAATCTTTTTTTTTTTTTTTTTTTTTTTTACTGTGATATCTTTGTATAAATGATTACTATATATTAGTAATTATTTGTTATAATAACAAAAATATTTATATGATTCCAAATTACAAATTATTTATAGACACTATATAAATAACAAAGTAATAAACAAAATTATTGAAAATGATACGTATTATTAAAAATGTAATTTATTGACATTTCATCTGAAGGACTATTTAAGGGATTACTTCAGTAAATTATTAGTGATTACACTGTGAAACGCTAAAATACAAAAATGTCCACTGCATGACTATTTATGTTTTTTTTTTTTTTTTTTTTTGAGGACCCCCATACTAACTTCCTGAAACCAAACTGCCTACCAAACACATGCTCCATTCATTTCCACCTCAGCCGAACCGTGCTCGCGCTCTGAATGTACACATCAGTGTAAGCGCCCGCGGGTCACGTGACGTGACGTGCAGCCAACATGGCGACGCAGTGCTGAGATAGTAGCAGCAGCGTCCAACTGGCCCCGACTGAACCAGCGACAACATCGGCCCACTCCCGGCACCCTCACGGCCCTGCCAAACCGCAGGGAACGGGCCAGCGATGACGGCCTGACGGACTACTAAAACAAGTCGACCGAGAGATGAAAGAACAGGAAGCGCTGGAAACCCATCGACGGCATACGCAGACAGAAACCCTGAGCACCAAGAGCATGTTTCTGTCTCGAGCGCTGGAGAAAATCCTCGCGGATAAGGAGGTGAAGCGAAGCCAGCACAACCAGCTGCGCAAGGCGTGTCAAGTGGCATTAGGTGAGCTACTCTTTATTTATCTCTTCTCAGGCCTCAGACATATCTTTGAGATCCTCCACTGCCCCCTTATATCCTAAATTAACCTAAAGTCTGCTTAGCGAGCTAACGTCATCTCAGCACGCGTCAGTGTCAGGAATTTGTGGTTTATTTTTTTCCTTTATCTCCCACTGTCATTTGTCCCATAGGCTATATAATGTTACATTATGATGAATGAGATTTTGGCAACAGAGTAACTGACATGTCTTGGTGTTCAACACCTTTTGCTTTGTTTATCCGGAGCTGTTAGCATGTGTTAGCCAGAATCGTTGCTATATTGTTGCTCAGCTGTTATGGCGAATTGACAGATTCGCGATTTACTGCTCTCTTATTGATTAAAGATCTCTCATTGATTTACCGAATTGATCTCTATAGTGAGTGACACTTTAAAGAAACAGTTCACCATAAAATAAAAATTGTGTCATTTACTCAGCCTCAAAGAGTTGTTTTATAGCCTACATGTGTGACTTATCTTTTTTAAGGCACAATGTTTAGTACTGACAGCATCAGTCACCATTCACTTTGCATTTTCTTTTTCTTTTTTTGCCATACAATGACATTGAATTGAGTGACTGAGGCTGTCCCTGGTATCGGACACATTTTATGTTGCTATTGTTAGGAATATTTCATCCAAGAATTTAAATTCTTTCATTTATTCACCCCAATTGTTCTTTTGTTGAATATAATAAGGCTGATGTTTTTAAGAATGTTGGTAACCAAACAGTTTTAGTCACCATTGTATGTAGAAAAATAAAGAAAGAACGAAAACTACTGAAACATTTCTCACAATATCTTCTTTTATGGTTTATGAGTATGACATAAGGGTAAGTTAATAATGGCAGAATGTTCATTTTTAAGGGAATTGTGTCTTTAATTTGTAGTATAACATTCCTGTTGTTTTCCGGAAAAGCCATCCCTTTTTTTTAATAAGTGAGCTGGATATGCAGGTTGGACTCATTTGACTCGTTCCGTCTGCGCTGTATTACTTATTTACTAAGTTAATGAGCACATGTTGAGACTGGAGGATCTAGTTTCTTCGTGAGGTTTTCCAAACTCTAACCTTTGGTCTGGAGTGCCACTCTAAAACAAAAATTGCTTAATTTGCACACACAATCCATAATAGTAAACTTGTGTTGTTTTGTCTTTTGGTAGGCTATATATAATAGCGTTTGGCTATTAATGTAAAACTTCTTCACCATGGGTTTGTTTGAATGCTCTCAGTAGCACTTCATTCAAACAGACACTCCCTCATTACCCTGTCATGTGATCGAATGAGGTTGATTACCATACAGACCTGTTTACACAGTCCACCGGCCACCCGGATTCACTGCTAGGCAATAGCTTATATAGACTAAGACTTCAGTTTTCAGTTGTGTTGCCTAAATACACGTGACACGTTTAAGTAGTTCAGGTAGCCGGATACAGGTTTTTAAAAACATAGTTCTGCATCTTATGAAATGTGTTGTTGCTTAAGCTCAGTTTCCTGTGTTTTCTTGCGAGCAAATGGCTGTCTGATAATGAATAATGATCCATATGTAATATTTTTTTTAAAGGAATAGTTCTCCCAGATATGAAAATGGTTATGATTTATTCACCCCCATGTTTTTGTTCCATTTGAAAAAAGGTAGAAATTTAAAAGAATGGTTTCCAGATCTTCGAAAGTTATACAATAGCTTTGTGTGAGAGAGTTATAGGGATAGTTTGCCCCAAAATTGTCGTCAATTAATTCCTCTCCCTCATTTCGTTCCAAACCCATGACTTTAGGTTTATCTTCATTGAATCAGTGAGTTGAACTCGAGAACTAGATCTGTCTGATTTGTGAATGAATCATTTAGACCTGTTTTGTGGACCAGATCAAATGATTCATTGAAAAGACACAATCCAAAGAATCCATTATTTATTCAGAAGTTGTTATAGGGATGTGCCGGGATTGTTGACTTGTCATTTGACTTGCCATTTAACAGACAACTAGTGAGTTTAAGATTTTTTTTTTCTGCTAGTGCATTTGGGATCTTCTAAGAGAGGTTTTGACTCTTCATATTCCATTTAAGCACCGATGCTACATCTGCTACAAATTCAAAACACTCGTGTCAGAGTTAAAATTTCCTGCTGTGAACAGATTAAATGGTGTGTTTCCATTATTGTTTACATCCCACAGATGTGTTTGAGCAGTAATTAAAGTATAGTATTTATCTGGAGCCCTGGGTGTCTGTCAGAAACTCATCCCAGGAATCAATGGCTTTCACACACACTGGCACACATAAAATATTAATCATTTTACTTTTATTTGGTAATTCATATGTACATTTTATGATATTTTCTGGTCCTTTTGTGTTCTTTTTGAAGCTTGAAAGTTTCAGTCCTCATTTATTGTTATTGTGCACAAAAGAGAAACTAGCACATTTTTCAAAATATCCACATAAAAGAGAAAAAAATGTATAGAGGTTTAGATCACATGAGGACGAGGCTGAGTACATTATAACCAGGGTCGTCCTTAAGGCTAACCCTAAACTAACCGCATCAGAGGCCTTGCTTCTGCTACCCCGCACTGGGTCCCGCCCCCACGGCCCTGATTGTAAAAGAATGTTGATTTCTGGGTGAATTGTTTTTTTGTTTGTTTTTTGAGCATCTGATAAAATTGGAAATTTGTCTTTACCTTTTACTGCACTTTAACTGCAAAATTGTTTCTCGTCGACCTTCAATGAAAGCACAAGACTGTCCTGGTTCTGTATCTTGCTGAGTAGGTGTGTTAGTGTTTTATATTAGGAATAGCTTGTATATTTTTTGCCTTGGCAGTATTAGGACACATATTCCTGCTGCTGTGCTGCAGATGCTAGTTCTACCCCATCACCCACTTCACTTTGATGTCCTTCTGAATGCAATCTGAATACCTAAAAAACTCTAGTGTCCAGACTGAGTAATACTCATGTAAAAGTAAATATTCTGAATTTTGTCTTCTCTTCTTTTTTAAAGTTTGTGGGAGTGACAAATGGCCTTGAGTTGATGTGTTAAATTCTCTCTCTCTCTCTCCCTTTTTTTTAGATGAAATTAAGCATGAACTGGAAAAGCAGAAGTAAGTTTACATCTCATTTACCTACATGCACCATCCATCTAAAAGTCTCCTGTCATGTACATTTATGTAACGTTAAGAGTTTGGCTATTTTGTAAGAACACTTATTGTATTTTTTTCTGAAGAAGCTCTGAAGCATAATGCATCATCTTTATTGTGAACCATCACATGGTTATGTAATAATTTCAGAGACTCGTCACTCTCATGTCCATGAAAAAAAGGGCTGAAAAAGCCCCCATATAACTTTAAAGGACTACTGACAGGAAGATGTTGTATATGTTTGCTGTTGTTTAAAGCTGCAGTCCATAGCTTTTTTGGGTTAAAAATTATCCAAAATAAATTGATCAAGTGCATATCCAGCGTTCAGAACTATCTGCTTGCCTTAGCTCGATTCAAAAGGGAAAGCTTGTAATAATGTTTTTAGTTCCAGTGGTACTGGCTGATTTCCGTGGGAGATTCGAGCATGTCTTTGCGTCATTATGTCACATCTGTACTCATAAAGGAGTCTCGGCTAGTTGGCTATTGTGTGTGAGGATGTTGGAGGTGGAGATTTATAGCTTTTTCTCACAGCACTTGATATAATTAAACTTATCAATTTGATGGTGGATCCAGAAAGGTTCTAACCATCGCAGTGACAACTTGGAGATTCACCTGACGTAAAGTGCATAAGACTTTGGAAAAAGAGACTGCAACCGGACCCATGCGAAAACAAGGATAACTATCTGAAGGGCTTTAAATGTGTCACGCAATGCTGATGTTGTTAAAGTATAACAATTTGAGAACAAAGTATGATTTGCAGAGTTTGACGTGAAATGATAAGCGATCGTTAGATTTAATCACTGCAATGTTTTTTCCCCTTAGTTGGTCAGAAGAACTAAAGAGGATGTTACTTTCTTGTTCAGATGACATTTTAGGGTGAAAAATTCTTATATGTTACATATACACAAGTATAAACTGTGATTCAATTTCCAAATGACTGTATCCAAACCGACTATATCCGCACTGGCACGGCGACTGACAGCTGCACATTCTCCTCAAAACATTGGATTCATCCACCTACGCAGTGCCATGCCAAGGCACAACTCGCGTAAATTCTGTGAATAACTGCAATTGCAGATTCCGAACAGAGATGGAAACAAAGAGGATAAACTGCGGACTACAGCTTTAACTAGTGAAAGTGTTTCAGTGCTGCATTATTTCCATTGACTGATTTGTGCTGTGAATCCTGTATGTTCCAGGGATGGCACTGTCGTTCCTCCAAGAGCCAACTACATCGAGGCTGACAAGTACGTCCTGCCTTTTGAGCTGGCATGTCAGTCCAAATCTCCACGAATTGTCAGTACGTCTCTCGACTGCCTACAGGTGTGCAGAGTTCCCGTACACCTCACTCTACTGCAGTGTTTAGTTAATACATTTAAAACACATTTTTCAGTTTATACGTTTTTGCCATGTGTTACAAATCTATTTAAGTGTGGTTTTAAATGCTCTGTATGAATGGATGTGTATATAATACAGTAATACCTCCATGCCATTCATCACAGAAACTCATTGCGTATGGGCACATCACGGGAAACGCCCCTGACAGCGGAGCTCCAGGAAAACGACTGATCGACCGGCTTCTGGAGACCATCTGTAACTGCTTTCAGGGACCCCAGACTGACGAGGGGGTACAATTACAGATCATTAAGGTGAGACAACTCTCCATGTTCACCCAGACAGGCACTTCTCATTGAAATCCTTATTTGATGGCTGATGTGTAAGGGCAAACATACATACACAAATGTTTAGAAGTTACTTTCTGTGGACTTTCTGTTCATCGAAGAATCCTTAAAAAGATTGCATGAGGTTTTCAGCAAAATTAACCATTGACAATAAGAAATGTTTCTTGAGCGCCAAATCAGTATTACAATGATTTCTGAAGGATCACGTGACACTAAAGATTGAAATGCTAAAATTATTAACAGTATTACTGTTTTTACTGTATTTTTGATCAAATAATTACATTACATAGATATTAAATGAATAAAAATATTTATATAAATAATACTCAGTATAAATATGAATTTAAAAATATTTACTCAAAATTTCCTTTAGGAATTGCGTTGTTTTGAACCGTTTTAATCTATTTTGGAAGAAACGTTGCAACATTGGTCAATTTATAGTTTCATCATTCTTAATACATTTCTCTGTGACCTTGCAGTAAGTTCACCTGGTCACTCCAGTGGAGATCATGCCAAAATAATCAAAGCTGCTTCTGTCAACCCACTCAAGTCACACAAGACACTTAGATAACAGGCCGCTAATGTTGAGAAGTTTGAGAACATTGTCATTACCTTACTACAGCATTTGCAACATAAGCTGAGCAGTAAAGTACAAAGTCTTTTCTTTTATCCAAGCCTAACTCTTATCATTATAGATAAACATGCTGCATGACAAATCTACAAGTACGGCATGTTTCAAATAGATGGATTTGATTTGAATTTGCTATTTGTCTATATATCAACCGCAAAGCGTTCATGAAGGAAACTCTCAGCACCAGGGTATAGCGTTACAATGAGCACTGGATATCTCTCCCAGCGCGCCAACAGCCTGTAGCCTCAATTGTTCACTAGATGGCAATGAAATTGGGTCCACCTTTTTGAAGCACCCTGCATTATTCTCTATAAATGGTGAGAAAAGGCAGCATACAGTACATAGAGAGTAATGGTTTGCATAAGGGGGTTGGGCAGCCTCTTAAATAAAATATCACAAGGGTTGTTAAACAACGTTAGCTTGCAGTACGATTTAGTTTTACCACTGTGATGTGTACACATGAGAGGGCCTCCTGTTAAAGATCCCATTTTCATCAGTGTCATTATTTACATGCTTATAAGTGGGGTTCAAAATGTTTTTAATAAATTGAACACATTTTTTGTTAACACTTTACTTAAAGCCTTCCATTTATAATGCATTATGAGGCTATTCACAATGTAAATAATGCATCCTATCTTTTTCATAAATAATTGTAACTAAAGTTAAAATTATTTATAATATTTGCAGATTCCTTGTTACATCTGAAATTGGTTGTTGCCATGTGTTTTAATACATTATAATTGCTAAAGACGTTACAGTATTATAACTGTGGTTACAATTATTCATGAGGACCATACAGAACATAAGGTGCATTGCTTTTATTATGCATTATATATAAATGTTTATAAAGTGATTCCCAATTTTTTATTGCAATTTTGTTGAAAAAGAATAAAATGAATTTGAGAATATATTAGTATTTTGTTTTGTCCCTCTTTTGCTTCAATGACAGCAGCCCTCAAGCTGCATGAACTCCAAGTTTTGAAACACAAATGTTGATCCAAAGAGCTTTTTGAGCTTCAGTGGTACATTCTAGACAAAGAATTCACATGATCAATGTCACAGTGTGCTGAATCTTTAATGTGTTTCCTGTATTTTTCAAAAAGACTTTCTATTTATTTATAGCTTTAAATAGATTTGTAATGACCCCACTGTACATGAAAAAATGGTTTTAATTTCAAATCTGTAATTTCATGATGCAGATCATTGTGTTGCTCTATAGGCTCTCCTGACTGCCGTGACATCACCACACATAGAGATCCACGAGGGAACGATTCTTCTTACTGTGCGGACCTGCTACAACATCTACCTTGCCAGCCGCAACCTAATCAACCAGACTACAGCCAAGGCCACTCTAACACAGATGCTTAATGTCATCTTCACCCGGATGGAGAACCAGGCGGTTAGTATGAAGCATCTCAGGCAGACTCAAAACAACTCTTCTTTTTGCAATGTGTGCTATGTTGTCATACCCTAGTGGAACTATGGGCGCTATTATGGGTTGGGAAAAATACACTAAATCTTGGAAACTAGGTTTGACTTTATGATGACTGTCTTGCAGGCTCTGGAAGCTCAGGAAGCAGAGAAGGACAGACAACGTCTGCAACCGTGCAATCCTTCCCCAGTGTCCAGTAACCCTTCACCCGTGACCCAAAACCCTTCTCCAACTCCTGGACGGGGGTCCGGATCTCCATGGTTCGGACGAAACCGCTTAGAACAGAACGGACCACCATCCCCATCTGTCAGCCCGTCTGGGATCCCATCCACTCCTTCCACCCCCCAAGACTCATCCTCTATCAATGGCCAGCCAGAGGAGTCAAAGTCAGAGGAGGAGTTTGCCACAACTCAACATAGCACAAATGATATTGAACACCCAGGTATGGTGAATCTCTGGGGTCAGGATATGAGATATGACTCCAAAAAGGGTTAGGTGGAATGACGTTAGGGATTTTGCTGTATTGTTTATATCGTGATTAGTGCCGTCAACGTTAAGCGAGTTTTTAAGCTCAATGAGCCATGTAAAAGTATCTCAAAGTGACGCACACAGATGATGCGACCCCGAATTCAGTTCACTTTCATGGCTTAAATGGCTTAAAGTCCCCCTGTAGTCAATCAGTTTATCCCTTAAAAATCATCTTTGATCACCAAAATTACATATTTAAATGTTTTTCCAGTGACAAAAAAAAATTCTTCATGACAAGAATTAATGACAAATACAAAAATTATTTTTGCTAATAAAAATCAAACATGAATATCTATATTGTGATGTATAGCGTTGAAATAAAATATCTCATGTTGTGATATATGTTTGAACATAGCGCCCATCCTAAGTCTAAATTATAGATTTTGGTAGATTCCTGTTGTGTTTTATAGTTGTTTTAATGTGTTTCATTTGGGTAGTATAAATTATTTCATTTGACGTTTTAAAGACAAAGAGATTCTGGAGTCGGACCAAATAACTGCTGATCCATCTGAGGTAGAGGAAGCCCATCCACAGTCTGAAACAGAAGCAGGCACTGGGGTTCTGGAAGAGACTGAGCCGGACAGTGGATTGGGAGATAGCTCTGTGGAAGGAGGTGCGTCACATTGGAAATAGGTTACTGTACCTTTATGTGGACCTAGAACATAGTAGTCACTCCTGCTTCTGTTTCTACTACAGGATTAGATCAACATTCTGACTCTGAAACCAAAGTGCCGCCCCCTGTTGTCCGATTAGACATGCAGCAGATGAATGGAATGGTGGACGACCGTGGCTCGGAGTCCTCGACAGACATTCTGGTGTGTTTCTTCTTGGATTACTGTTTTTTGATGTGGGTCAGGGGTTCCCAATTCCAGTCCTTGCGCCTCCCCACTCTGCACATGTTATATGTCGCTCTAATCTGACACGCTCAGTTATGGGGTGGGTTGCATTTGACTGTTGGTGCTCTGCAAAGTGGACTTAAAAGGGTATTCCGCAATCTTAAGATTGCAATTAAATTACACATTAAATGCATTTAATTGATCAAAATTGACAATAAATGCATGTATAATGTCACAGCATTTTCATTTCAAATAAATCCTTTGAAAGAGAACACAGTTACCACAAAAAACCCATAATAAAATAAATCAGAAAAAATGTATGACTTTATACCCTAATACCGCAATGTATCCTGTAAAATACTCAAATCTAAAATGTATATAGATGATATAAAATGATTTTTTTGCTGATCATTTCCACTCTTGCCTGTTTTAGGGTTAATTGTGGTTTGACTGCTCTTTTGTTTCTTGTCTGAGCAGGATGTAGAAAGCATTCAGGGTAGTCAAACAGCTGCCCGCTTCTCGCACATCCTACAGAAAGATGCCTTCCTCGTGTTCCGCTCCCTCTGCAAGCTGTCGATGAAGCCCCTGGCTGATGGACCGCCAGATCCAAAGTAAGAACCTGGAGAAAAGATTTATTTAAGATTAGAAACAGAAGTTAAATCAGTCAAGAAAGTAAAGTTAAAGTTTGTCAGCAAAACTTTTCTTTCTAGCTTATTTTATGTAAAAGACTTGTAAAACTGACAATCAAGCCTGTAAATGAGGAATATGATGAAATGAGATGTTGCTGGAGGAAATCTGAGTGCTCTGGTTCCACACTGAACACTTCCTGTCGAATGATTTTGAATTCATTCACCATTTAAGAGGGTATTCAGTTTATGCAAACAGATCATTAACATCCGGATGACTGCTGTCATTTTTCTATCCTCTCTTTCAGGTCCCATGAGTTGCGCTCTAAGGTGGTTTCCCTGCAGCTGTTGCTGTCAGTGCTACAGGGTGCTGGACCTTTGTTCCGAACCCATGAGATGTTTGTGAACGCCATTAAACAGTACCTGTGTGTGGCGCTCTCTAAAAACGGGGTCTCCTCTGTGCCTGAAGTATTTGAACTGTCTCTTGCCATCTTCCTTACTCTGCTCTCCCATTTCAAGGTTCACCTAAAGATGCAGATTGAGGTAAAAAAATCATTAGATGTTCAGATACGCTACCAGGCTGTTTGGATACACTTGACTAAAAAACAATTCACATGATATTCAAAAACGTATTAGTTTTGGAGACAAATATATATTTTGCTAATGTGATTAAAAAACAAAACTACTTTTTGCTCAGGTGTTCTTCAGGGAGATCTTTCTAACAATCCTGGAGACGTCATCCAGCTCCTTTGAGCACAAGTGGATGGTCATTCAGACTCTTACTCGAATATGTGCAGGTTGGCGCACCTCAGTGTACACTTGCAGACACGTACATAGAAGCATCTCTCAGATAATTAGCTCAAATGTCAAACTCAATGGTGAATCAGTCTGCTGTTCTTCTCACAGATGCACAATGTGTGGTGGACATTTATGTGAACTATGACTGTGATCTCAACGCAGCCAATATTTTCGAGCGGCTGGTAAATGACCTGTCTAAAATCGCCCAGGGAAGGAGTGGACAGGAGCTCGGCATGACTCCATTGCAGGTAGCTATCATCATGTCGAACTAAAACATTAGTACTTACAAGGCATGCTATGGCAGACTAAGATGCTTTAGTCTGAAACAACTTAAATGAGGTAAAAATATCAACACAGAAACTGTATTACAAAACGAAACCAGAATAATATAAACATCTGTAGTCAAAAATGGGTGCATGCTATTATATAATTGCTGCAGAATATTTAATAAAATTAAATTTCATTTAGAATATGTTTTAATTGAAAATAAGATAAAATAAAAATTAATGATTAATCATAAGGAAACCAGCGATATTAGTGGGGAAAAAATAATTTCAAAAGAAAACCAGAACAATTTAACAAATGTATTTAATCTGAAATGACTTAGTAATATATATATATATATATATATATATATATATATATATATATATATATATATATATATATATATATATTATAAATCAAGTGTCTAGTCATAAGAAGCTAAGAATATTAGTAGTGCCAGACAACTACATTTCAAATATAATTCTGGAATATTGCAACCATATCCAGTAAAAACAGGTGCAGGATTCACTGTGTGTAATAATTCAGAGTTGATCGGTTAATGATTCATTTGTAGGAGCTGAGTTTGAGAAAGAAAGGGCTGGAGTGTCTGGTGTCCATTTTGAAATGCATGGTGGAGTGGAGCAGAGACATGTACGTCAACCCCAACCTGCAGGCCAACCTTGGTAAAACGATAATCTGTTTTAATCTGTATTATCTTTTACAACATCTTTTCGCAAGTCTAATAGGCTGTGCTGTGCTGTAGGTCAGGAACGTCCAGCAGAGGGCGACAGTGCGGATGTTAAGCTCCCTGAGCATCTTTCCTCTCGCAGAGATAGTGTGAGCTCTCTGGACTCCACTGTGTCATCTGGAGTTCAGCAGTCTCAGCCAGATCACCCTGAGCAGTATGAGGTCATCAAGCAGCAGAAAGAGATCATCGAGCATGGCATTGAGTTGTGAGTTGCCTTTTTTTTCCTCTGTCATCTCCTTTATTTTTTTTTATTTTTCTTGACTATTTCTATGTTTCTTAAAGGTTTAACAAGAAACCAAAAAGGGGATTACAATACCTGCAGGAGCAAGGCATGCTGGGAACCTCACCAGAAGACATCGCACAGTTCCTGCAACAAGAGGAGCGATTGGATACAGTAAGTCCATGCTTGTTTTGCATTAATAAATTAGTGAACCACGACCATTACTTAGGCTCTGATGTGTCATGTGATCAGACTCAGGTTGGCGAGTTCCTGGGAGAAAATGTGAAGTTTAATAAGGAGGTGATGTACTGCTACGTGGACCGGTTGGACTTTTGTGGCAAAGACTTTGTGTCAGCACTCCGTGCCTTCTTGGAAGGCTTCAGACTTCCGGGTGAAGCCCAGAAAATTGATAGGCTAATGGAGAAGTTTGCCGCCCGCTACTTGGAGTGCAATCAGGGGTGAGTTTTGTAGTCTGAGGAGGTGTTTTGTATTTCTGAGGCTTGCTTGGGGGTTTGTGTAGACTATGTGCTGACCTGTCTGTTGCTTTGTAGGCAGACTCTGTTTGCCAGCGCAGATACCGCTTATGTTCTGGCCTACTCCATCATAATGTTGACCACCGACCTGCACAGTCCACAGGTAAGACTTCTTATTTTTCCTTTGCTTTCTACTTGCTAAAATAGCTTGAAAACTAACCAGCAACTGCATAGGTTGTTGTAAGATTTTTGATGTCCAGATGCTTGGGTGGTTGCAACTGTATATGAACGTGCCAAAAAATGATTGTTTTATCTCTAGAAAATGTCAAAATCTTTTTTTTGTCTTCAGGTAAAGAACAAGATGACGAAGGAGCAGTACATAAAAATGAACCGTGGCATTAATGACAGCAAGGATCTGCCCGAGGAGTATCTCTCCTCCATCTACGATGAAATCGCAGGCAAGAAGATCGCCATGAAGGAGAGCAAAGAATACTCCATCACTCCCAAATCCAGCAAACAGAGTAAGAGCTGATCTTTAACATCTAATTTCCTTTGTTGGGATTAAATGAAACCATGCTGGATGCTGATGCGAGCTGTTTGTCTTCCTGTTAGATGTAGCCAGTGAGAAGCAGAGAAGGTTGCTGTATAACATGGAGATGGAGCAGATGGCCAAAACGGCTAAAGCTCTGATGGAGGCTGTAAGTCACGCTCAGGCTCCCTTCTTCAGTGCCACTCACCTAGAGCACGTCCGGCCCATGTTCAAGGTAACAACATCCCTCTACAGTTTTTCACAATTTTCAGTTGCAATACCACACATCTGAACAGTTTGGTGTCGTTGAGCACTGGCTCATAAGATCATTGATAGGTCAAAAGGATCATGAGCAGGTCATGGAAGAGACATAATCTGATCTGCATCAGGAAGTGGTTTCACACGTCAGTCTAGAAAGGTTGAAAGGAAGTTAAACTTTGAAATGAAAGTATGTTTTGCGTGGGTTCATTTCTCGATACTTGAATGCCTAAAACAGCTGGCCTGGACTCCCCTGCTGGCGGCGTTCAGTGTAGGACTCCAGGATTGTGACGATCAGGATGTGGCTTCTCTTTGTCTGGAGGGAATTCGCTGTGCTATCAGGATCGCCTGCATCTTCAATATGCAGGTTTGTGTTTTTACTCTTTTTATGGGACTGACCTTATTCAAGTCTGCTTTATTTAGTTCCTTCTGCCAAGTCTTATTTCCTTTATGTTTCACTCTCTTTGCAGTTGGAGAGAGACGCCTACATCCAGGCCTTGGCCCGGTTTACGCTGCTCACAGCCAGTTCAAGTATCACAGAGATGAAGCAGAAGAACATTGACACCATTAAGACTCTCATCATGGTCGCCCACACCGATGGAAACTACTTGGGCAACTCTTGGCATGAGGTGGGCATCAGAGCATTGAGTTAGCCATTTTTCTCCTGTATATACACGGTCGTGGTCAGAATTATTGGCACCCTTGATAGATATAATCAAAGTAGGCTGTAGAAAATAAATCTGAAATCTTAATGTGAATGTTGGGGTGGATAATCACACTATGAAATACATTTTTTTTCTCTATTACACGTTGGTACCCCTAGAAATCTCCAGAGTAAAATATCTCTGAAGTATATTCCCCTTCATATTTACAGTTTTTAGCACACCAGGGTGACTAGGAACATCAAATTATCCAGTCAGTATAAATATGAGGTAACTCAAAGGCCAAATGCCCTTAATCATTCATCTTGAAACCAAGGAATGTAGTTCTGATGTGCAACAAAAGATTATTGAGCTTAACTAAATAGAAAGTGGCTGTTAGAAAATGTCTACAGCATTGAAATTGCCCATTTTCACCATCACGGCAATAATGGCAATAAAGTTCCATCTTAATAAAAAAAAAATCGAATCTAATTTAACTAAAATCCAAATCTTATAATGGGCATGGACTATGCAGTATAAATTATAAATTATTTTTTGTTTATATAACAATTTTAGTGGCCGACAAAAAATCTATTTTTATTTTTTGTTATTTGTTTTTATATTTGCATTGATATACAAATAGATGTGTGTTAACACATTTTGCTGGAAAACTTGTGTTTAAACATTTTGCTGGTTTGTAGTTTTCAGCACATTCTTACTAATAATTTCAAGACTATCACAAATAATTTTGCTTATTCAAAAACATGGACAAAAATCTGTTTTCTATTTAGTCAATATTATCTTGCTGACAAATCAGCAAAATTTGCAACAGCAGTACACATTGCATAAAACCAAACGATTAGGTTTACAATGTATAAAAAATAGATGTAGAAGATGGATGAATTTAACATTTTCAGTGGTTGCATAGTTGATCTGAAACACTCACACTCGCCCCCAACCAGCAGGTCATCCTTATTGTTGTAAAGTCATGCTAAAGTTTCTTTGTAGACACTATATATCTGCCTGCTCTGTTTCCCGGTGTAGATTCTGCGTTGTATCAGTCAGCTGGAGTTGGCTCAGTTGATTGGAACTGGGGTGAAGACGCGTTATATCTCCGGTGTGGTCCGGGACCAGGGAGGCAGCATAAAGGGCTTCCCAACAGGGGGAGAGGAATTCATGTCCCTCGGTTTAGGTAAGCCATTGTATGACTGCAGTTAGTAGCTCACGGATGGGGCCAAGTGTCCAGTCTGTTTATTGTTTGTTTATTGATGTGTGTGGATCGTGTGGACAGTGTTGCTTATGAAGCAAAACCATATTATTGGTCTCCTGCAGGTACTTTGGTTGGAGGTCCAGACAAGCGTCAGATGGCTCATATCCAGGAGTCAGTGGGGGAGACCAGCTCTCAAAGTGTTGTGGTGGCTGTGGACAGGTGCATTGAAATCACAGGACAATACAAACACAGTGGTGTTCTTTGTGTTTATAATCCCATGTCTGACCTTCCGTCTTTTTGTTTTGTGTGCCAGAATCTTCACTGGATCCACCAGGCTTGATGGAAATGCAATTGGTAGGGTTTCTTTGTTTTGCTTTTCGTTTTAATTTAACATTTTTTAGTTAATTTTTAAGGGGGCAATATAAATATACACATTACTGTTCTAAAATTTGGGGTGGGTCCCCTTGTGCTCACAAGACTGCATTTATTTGATCAAAAATACAGTAAAACAGTAATATTGTGAAATATTATTATTACTTAAAATAGCTATTTTCTATTTAAATATATTTTAAAGAAACATTTCTCATTATTATCAATGTTGAAAATAGTTTTGTGTAAACTATGCTGCATTTTCCTGAGGATTCTTTGATCAATAGAAAGTTCAAAATAACAGCATTTATTTTAAATATTTATGTAGTACATTATGTAATGCATCCTTGCTGATTAAACGTAGAATTATAGAAAAGTAGAAGAATAAAAATATTCCAAAAAAATATTTAGAGGTTTGATTTTATAAGAGATTCTCAGTTTTTAGTTGTAAAACATGGGGAAAAAAATAGAATGGGTTTGCATAGTTAGTATAATTCCTCTAAAATTATTAAATAGTTTTATAGTAGTGGTTTTGGTTTTGTGAGTTAAATTAGGTCTGTGGTAAACATGAAAAGACTCACATTTTGTTCTACAACATGATTTACATACAGTCAAACTTGCTAAATAAAGACCTACAACCACGAGGATGCAAGTATACATGCTTGGCAAATCAAACAACTTTTGTAATCCTTATATACATACGCAAGGCAATGCAACATAAACGGTTGTGTCACGCCACTGTTACTCAGAAAAAACTAGCTTGCTACTGAAAAAACAGTAGAGCTACTGAGGAGTTTAGCTTGGTTATTAGGCATAATTATTATGTATAAGTTACACACCAACACTGTTTGAGAGCATAACTGTGTGGGTTGATTATGATGAAACCGATACTGTTAATTCTATGTAAACTAGAGTCAATGGGTTCGACTGCATTCTTCGCATACCTTTATCTCCAAGAGCAGTGGAAAGACGTTTTTTTAGTCTAAGTGGGCGTCCGTGCTGTGATCCTGTTTACCATAGCTTGGATTTGTTCTTTGTCTGATATTCATTGGTTTGTTCTGTCACATCTTAAGGAAGTAAATTATAAGGAATGAGGATTGTTTATAAGTACATATAAACTCCCCTCATTCGTGTAATACATACACACATAGTTTCATGATGGAGGTTCACTTTATTATTAAATTCGGAAATTATGTTAGAATGAATGTGCAAAGTTAACTCATGAAATGTTGGTAACGAGCTATTGAAAAAAGATACTTTTTCTTTCAAATTATTGCTACATGTCATGGTTGTAGGTGTATAAATGCATGAAAATTGTCTGTTTTAGACTGTTTGGGTGGACACAGTTTATTTAGTTACTTTAATTATGTAGCCTGACTGCCTCCACAGAAAATGGACAGACTCACTAAAATGTCACTTGATGTTTTTCTGAAGTCTAAACTCTGCTCCATCTCCAGTTGACTTTGTACGTTGGCTATGTGCGGTGTCCATGGACGAGCTGGCCTCTGCGCACCAGCCGCGCATGTTCAGTCTGCAGAAGATAGTGGAGATCTCCTATTACAACATGAACCGCATCCGTTTGCAGTGGTCACGCATCTGGCAGGTCATCGGAGATCACTTCAACAAGGTCTGTGGCCTTTATCTACTGGTGCGGTCACATTCACCATTGTTCTGTGAATGTTCGAGGGCAAAATCCAAACATTTCAATAGGAATCCATGCAATCAGGATTTCCACGTCAAGGCGAACAATTTCACCACACAGATTTCGCAACGATTTCAATGTGATGTCACGGATTCACTACATAGACCAATAGAAAGCAGCTTGGTTTGAAAGTGACTTTGTGTAAGCTGTGCTTCATGCATTGTAACATTATAACACTACAGACGATGGACGTTTTTTGCTAGCAAAATCTTGCCAAAATGTCACTAATGTGACCGAACCTTTGTTTTTCTTTTCTTGATTTGATAAATCAGTAAAACAGCTGTATGATTGTGTTTTATTTCTGGTTTGACAGGTGGGTTGTAATCCTAATGAGGATGTGGCCATCTTTGCAGTGGACTCCCTGAGACAACTTTCAATGAAGTTTCTAGAGAAAGGAGAACTGGCCAATTTCCGCTTCCAAAAGGACTTTTTAAGGCCATTTGAACACATCGTGAAGAAGAACAGGTGAGGAGAAGGGAGTTCGAAATGTGCGTGATTGAGGAGATGAAGAAAAAATGAGGAAACACTTGAGGTTAATTGTGTCAGAGTTAAAATACTTCCTGCAATCCCAGCTTATTATGTAGAAGCAACTATAAGTTGGCCCTTACATTACTTGGATTGCATGATTTCAGTGGAAAAAGTCTAATTTTCTGAAAGAAATTGTGAAATGCAATAATTCCATATTTGCTGTTGGCCAAACTTTTGAGTTTATATATCAATATGGCTGTTAAAATAATAATAATTACTACTATTACTAGATAAAAATATAAAAGTTTAATTAAATTATAAATAAAAAACAAAATAATTACAACAAAAAAACTATACTAATATTTGTGGTTGTCTTAATTTCTTCATTTTCAAATGTTAAGCCTTCAAACTTGCAGAAAAATGCAGGGAACACTTACAAAGTGCGTATATATTTATTTAAATAAATTTCGGTCTTTGTGATTTGACAATCGCACTATGCCACATCATTCGGTCCTATTTCGATTAATCACGCAGCCTAAACTCTGTCTGCCATCAAAATTCTGTTTTTTAGAGAGACTCGACCTGTCTGACAAAGCAGCTTTAGCTTAATCAATGGCATGAGTTCGGGGCAGAACTAACTATTTGTCTGACCATTATAAAGATGGTTAAGTGTTAATTTTAAGCCATGCATTTTGCTTTCACTAACTTCCACATCCTTTCTAAAGGTCGCCCACCATCCGGGATATGGTGATACGTTGTGTGGCTCAGATGGTGAACTCCCAGGCTGCTAATATTCGCTCTGGCTGGAAGAACATCTTCTCTGTGTTCCATCAAGCTGCATCAGATCACGATGAGAACATTGTGGACCTCGCATTTCAGACCACAGGGCACATTGTTAGTAAGTACTGGCAGTTGCATATTATTTTAAAACTTGCATCTTGACTATTTAAAAAATAACAAATAAAAATCATTCTCATGTCTATCCTTTCTGTTTCCTCCCAGTGAACACGTTTCAGCAGCATTTTGCGGCGGCCATTGACTCTTTCCAGGATGCAGTGAAGTGTTTGTCGGAGTTTGTGTGTAATGCTGCATTTCCTGACACCAGTATGGAAGCCATTCGGCTCATCCGCCACTGCGCTAAATATGTGTCTGACAGGCCGCAGGTGAGTGCTGTCACCTCAGTCTTTGTTACCCATGACGTCTGAGCTTCAGAGATTACATATTAGTCACTCTTCCCCTTTCTAGGCTCTGAGGGAGTACACTAGTGATGATATGAACGTGGCCCCTGGTGACCGCGTTTGGGTGAGAGGCTGGTTCCCCATCCTGTTTGAGCTTTCCTGCATCATCAACCGCTGCAAACTAGACGTCAGGACCAGGTGGGTCCCAATCATCAACCTCTTTAAAGTCCCTGTGAACCAGAAGTTGCAACCGACTGTCATCCAGTTCCAGTGTGAAAAGGAACATTGAATAGAGGGCGGGGTTTTAGTTTAAACTTTAGTGCTCCTCCTCTCCATCCCTCACTCAAAGGAATCTGACGGTTGGAGGGGAGTGGCTAAGGGTAATCAATCAAAGCCATCAAACTTACATAATCAGAGAAGGAAAGCCATTCCAGAGCGAAAGCAAATGTTCAGATTTTGATTTAAGATATCTAAAAACAATTATCTGTGTATTGAGTTGCACAGCTTATTTGTCCACTACAAGACTAGTAATGTGCACTAACAAAGTTAACTGAGTACATTTTGGTTTCATGATGACTTTAACACATGTTTTGGTGTTTCAGGGGTCTGACTGTCATGTTTGAGATCATGAAGAGTTACGGACACACATTTGAGAAGCACTGGTGGCATGACCTCTTTCGGATCATCTTTCGAATATTCGACAACATGAAGCTCCCTGAGCAGCAAACTGAAGTGAGTGTCAAACACAACTTTAATTCTCCCAACATTACATTTTTGTTCATTATATTTAAACTGCTTGAGCTTATCCAGTAACAAGCTACTTTTAACACTCCCAAACATTACATTTTTGTTCATTATATTTAAACTATTTGAGTTTATCCAATAACAAGCTACTGATTAAATAAAAAGGTCTCCTTTGTGTTCCTAGAAGTCCCTGCACTAAAACTTTGCTATTTAGCTATATAAATTTAGATTTTTTTTGCTATTAATTTGATACTTTTCCCTCATTGATTTACTGATATTCCAACTGATTCATTTCAACTGATTCATTTGAACTTTTTTGTTATATCCACCATATTTTTAACATAAAAGCAGGCATAAATGTTGTGGCTTCTGGTCTCAGTTGCTTCCAGTTATTTTAACGGTCCTAAAACATCTTGATGTTGCTCTCTGGTATGATCTTATTATTTCAATGGATTATCGTAATCGCACTAATTTGTTGCACAAATAGTTTTGCTATACTTTGTGAGTCTTTGTGAGACTTTTAGTTGTAGCAGCTAATGAATTCACAAGAAAATATCTTACTTGCGCATTGAAATATAAGGTGGATACATTGCAGCCAATCAATGATAGTTTTTTTTTTAAATAACAATTTTCCATTTTTTTCTTTCATAGAAAACTGAGTGGATGACGACAACATGTAACCACGCCCTCTACGCTATCTGTGATGTTTTCACACAATTTTACGAGCCTCTCAGCGAAGTGCTGCTGGCAGATATTTTTGCACAGCTGCAGTGGTGTGTGAAACAAGGTGGGGATTTTGCTAATCTGTTGCGTTAATCATGAGGGAGAGTTTGTGAATTTTAAGACCTGTCCTGGTACTTGCTGCAATTTCAGATGGACAATTCAAATGTGACGCCTACACATGTCACATTTGGGGAAACATATTGGCTCAGTGGGTGGTAGTGTTTTAAATCATCAGGGTGTAGTGATAAAGGGAAAGTGTTACACTTAAAACTTCGCCTCTGTTCTTAGATAATGAGCAGCTGGCACGGTCGGGCACAAACTGTCTGGAGAACCTGGTGATCCTGAACGGGGAGAAGTTCAGTCCGGAGGTGTGGGACGTCACCTGCGCTTGCATGCTGGATATCTTCCAGACCACCAGCCCTCATGCGTATGACACTCTTGCACACCACCATCTGTTTCAGTGACATTTTACAGCCTTCCATCTGGATGTGTTTTCATTAGAGTTGTCAATCGATTAAAAAAAATCTAGTTATCAAATAAATTACAAGGTTTTTTTTTTTGCATAATTTAAAAGTTTTTTTTTTTTTTTTTGGTCTTCAAGACATGGCAATACATCAAATTCTTGACAGGTGTTGATATGACCACTGATAGGGGTGGGCAATATGATCAAAATCTTATGATTACGATACGAGTAATTTTATTTCACATAATATTTCTCATAATTTTTTTTTAAACCATTGACATTTCATAATTAGCCTAAGTAAAAACTGTCAAGCTTACTCGAGACAAGTAAACAGTCAGTGATGAAATAAGAACAAATGTTACTAAGAAAACAAACTAGAATAGAAAAAGACGAATGAAGTAGACCTACCTGAAAACTTCAAGCGCTAGAAATAAGAATTAATATATGAATTGTAAAGTAATTATATGTACAAAAACACTGCATAGTCTTCACTATATACATTATATACAAAACGTATTCTTATTAAAGTTACAAAAGTGATTCAGCAGGAGTAGTCAGTGATTTTTCTTTATCTTTTGTTGTTTGATTAGCATTAACGACTTACATTAACGGTGTAACTTTAAGACCGAATGCACAGATCCAATATATGGATACATGTGCACTTTCTCAACTGTTTACGTTCACTTAAAACATAAATGACTATCGCAATGAGTTATCTTTCACTGCTTACTGTGCTTCAATGATTTAAAATCACCTTTTTTTAAACAGCAATACTTAAAAACACATGCAGATGTTAAGCTTTCATGACTGTGCAGCACAGCAACTTTATGTGAGTGTAACCATAGTCTAAGATCTCTACCGCTTGACAAATTTCCACCGGTATATCGCCCACTTCTAACCACTGATATTGAAATCAGAGTGTGTTTAAACTGATTCAAGCTCCAGTTGTCCTGTTTATGAAATGCTCTCTCAGTTTGGTTTTGCCTGCTCTTAACAGCTTGCTGACATGGCGACCAGCTGGACAGGAGGAGGAGGTGGGAGAAGGGAAACACATGGTGAGATCACAAACGCATAAATAAAGAAATATTGCGAATACACACAAATAAGCCAAAATCAAGCACATATATATCGTTGTGTCCTACCCTTCTGCTAACACTGACTTTGCACCCACCAGACTTTGCTTGCTATTTATACTAGACATTTGCATATTAGGCTCTGGTTTTCATATGGGTCTGTGTGTTTGTCTCTGTGTTTTTTAGGATGCTGAGGTGGACTCTCAGTCACAGAGTAGCTTTGAGAGGACTCTATCAGAGAGAGGCCATAGTCAGATGTCCACCGCCAGCGATGAAACTTGGAAAGGAAGGTCCCACACCAGTATGTACAGCTGCAATGCCTCTCTCACTTTTATGGGGATTCTCATGAAAATGTTTGGGCCACTCATTACCATTATATTCATTCAGGAAGGATGCATTAAATGTGACAGAAAATGCAAAATATTTTTATTTCAAATAAAAGTTTTTGAACTTTCTATTCATCAAAGAATCCTGTTAAATAAAAAGTTTAAAGCAGCACAACCGTTTTAAACATTGATGATAAGAAATCTTTCTTGAGCCTGAAATCATCATATTAGAATGATGATAGAAACATTTAAAAACCCCACCGACCCGAAACTTTTGAATTCTAATATCAAAAATAATATTTAAAAATTATATTTGCCCAAAGAAAATGTAGCCTTAATTTCCCCATTTGCATAATGCAAAAAGTATTAAAGCAGAAAACCCCTTTGGAGTTTTCATGAGATTCACCCTTGTACTGAGAAAACATCATATAACTACATCAGTTTCCTAGTTTTCCGCAGAACATTGTAACGTGACCTCATACTACGCAGCTTGCCCACTTTGTCTGAAGTATAAAGACGTCCGATAAGCTGCCCACAAAACCTAATCATCTAGAGTTTCCACTTAAAGCCACATTCTCTTTGAACTAGATGACCTCTTCCTCTTTTAAAGTCGTCATGAAGCTGAAGTCACAACTTTTGTTCCCTATTGTGGCATTTATCTAAGTAAAACTGCTTATTTAAGAAAAAAAAATTAAGTCCCAGTATACAATTTTTTTCTGTCAAGGTTTGTTTGGAACACTTGATTGCAAACTAAATGGAGGTGGATCTGAATGTGGATTAAAACTCCATTGAACTACCTTTTTTACTGTTCACCTTTCTGTCCAGAGTTCTCTGTCCTTCTGTGACTTATAACATGTTGGTCTTCCTAGGGGTCTCGGACCACAGGCTGTTTGCAGGGCTGCTTATAAAGTGCGTCGTACAGCTGGAGTTGATTCAGACCATAGATAATATTGTATTCTACCCGACTACCAGCAAGAGGGAGGATGCTGAGAACATGGCTGCTGCTCAGGTGTGTTCACTTAACCCAAGTCCATTCAAATAACTGCTTTATAAAGTATAAATGATACTTAGATTAGACAATGCCTTTATTCATCTCACAAGAAATTTCAAATTGACATGATTACATTGAAATGTACATTAGACAAATGCAGCAATGTGGCCTGCGTGAACAGCCCCTTATGCAACAAAAAACACAGCAGTATTGAAATAAACACACAGTGATTTGGAGAAATCTTTGTAGCGTGCTAACTTTAAGTGTCATTTGTTCCGTCTCTTTGTGTTTCCTAATAGCGAGATGCACTTGAGCAGGCAGAGGAGGGCGAGACGGAGCCCGATCAGGGTATGTACAGACACCTGTCGTCACAGCACCTCTTCAAACTGCTTGACTGCCTCCTTGAGTCTCACAGGTTTGCCAAGGACTTCAACTCTAACAATGAGCAGAGGACTGCACTCTGGAGAGCAGGTCTTGGCTCTTTTATTTCCTCGTTTGGCTTTTGGTAATGCTGTCATTATAGGAGACAGCCTTTTTTATTATGCATTTCTTTTTATTATTCTTGCGTGCAGGCTTTAAGGGGAAGTCGAAACCGAATCTTCTAAAGCAGGAGACCAGCAGTCTGGCCTGCAGTCTGAGAATCCTCTTTCGCATGTACTCTGACACGCAGCTGCAAGACTCCTGGCTAGATATCCAGACACGCCTTTTGCTGTGAGTGCAACCGTCTGCCTGCTTCTATACAATGTGTTCAGATGTGTTCTGTATTCTTTGAAGAAATTGCACTTGAGTTGATTTATTATTGTGTGATTATTTAAATTACACTAACATTATCAACAATTAGAAAGCATTGAATATAGACGCTACACATCACTATGATGCATACAAAATAGATGTATGACTCTTAAAAAAAGGAACTGTTTTATGTAAAACCCTGAAGGATGAGTCACATTATCAAGTTTTACATCATAGATTTACATGTGCTGTAATGGGACAGTTTTGGGACAGGACTGATGAGCATGTGTGTGTGTGTGTTTTTTAGAGTTTGTAGTGAAGCGCTGGCTTACTTCATCAATCTTACCTCAGAGAGCCACCGGGAAGCCTGGACAAGTCTCCTGCTGCTGCTCCTCACCCGGACACTCAGACTGCCTGATGACAAAGTAATAACACGCATAAACAAACACACCCTCTCACTGAACCAGAACAATGGAAACAGGAATCTAAATGAACTTTTTACCTCACGTGCCAACAAATATTTTTTAACAGCAATGAAATGTTTTTTTTGTCAATTTTTATTAAAATAATAGTACTTTAAATATACTTTTATTGAAATAAATGATTCTGTTATTTTTCCTGACAAACACAATAAGACGGAAGCATTACACGTCTTCATGTAAACTTTTTTTTCTGTGAATTTTCTGTAAAAAGCAATCCAAACACTATTATCGCCATGTTCCACCCTTTTCGTTTACTTTTAAGGGCCGTTCACTCAGCTCAAATGGCAGTGCGAGCAAACTAGACATCCAGTGGGATATGCTTCAATTCAGCCTTAATCATTGTTTTTCATACAACTACCATAGAAAATATAATATTATTAATATCGCAAGATATGTATTTTAAGGAAATGTTTTGAATGTTCTACCTCAGATTGGTAAAATGTTTGTCCTGTTGTGACTGTAAAGAGTTTCAACTTGACATGAGGGTGAGTAAATATGACAATTTTTAGTTTTAGGTGAACTATCCCTTTAAATCTCTTATCTTAGTTAAACTCCATGTCACTAATTAGAAGGTTAAAAATAGTACACTTTTATCGTTCATGCTCAGTAGACATCTGGTTGGGTTTGGCCTTGATCTTGATCTCGGTTTTATATTGTTAAATATTGACACGACCCATCTAAGAATGAGGAAAAAACAGACTGTAAAAATAGTGTCCTTATTAACCAAACCATACAGGTGGGCTGATAATTTACCCAATAGGTGTTATTTCCTGTAGGAAAAGACAATGTGTTGGCTATCTCTCTTATCCTTCAAGAGGTCTGAGTTGAGGCTTTTATTACAGGAAACACCCCGCTGAAATGTCAGCTTGTCAGTGTGATGACCTTTATATGTAAAAGAGACCTGTGCCATTACACAGTCAGACCACTGGCAGCCCTGGGGATCTTCCCTGTTCATAACTAAAATATACTTTTCCATTCATCACTGTTGATAACATCAGGCATTCTCAGTGGCGTTCCACTCCATACTGACGCTGCTCCAAAAAGGTCTTTAGGGAAACCCCGAAACGATACATTTTGAAATAAGATGAACGTCTAACGCTCTCATTTCTCTCTCAGTTCAAGCCTCATGCCTCCTGCTACTACCACCATCTGTGTGAGATGATGCAGTTCGACCTCATTCCGGAGCTCCGTGCTGCTCTGCGGCGATTTTTCCTCCGCATCGGTTCCGTCTTCCACATCTCCGCTCCCGAATTGGGCCGAGCGCAGCCTTCGTCGTCATAAAGTAGATCAGAACTGGGAACACAGCTCTGAGATGAACTGGGGAAAAAGCGTGACTATAGAGCGAATGTATGGTCAGAGCGTATGCGCCTCTCCTGTGATTTGAAGGACTGTACAGGAACACAGAACTGACTGTCCAATACTTTCCTCTACCAGTCCTGACTCATCAGCCGTCGGTCGCTCCCCTATGAGTGAACAGCAGGGTGCCGCTTCTGCTGTCATCCGTCTGTGTTTAGTGTCATGAGTCATATTTGTTTATTTTTATTTTGACTTTTTTTCTTTCTGGATGACTGCGACAATAATTTATTACCAGTACTGCTGTATATCTGGTTTCTGATCGTCTGTTGATTTCATTTTGTTGGCTTTTGTCATATCTGTTAATTCTTTGTCTTTTAAAGGCAGAACAAATCTAGACATCTCAAAAACATAAATGAGATCTACCCCTGTTATTAAGAGCTTGTTAGTGACACCCTGTGTGCAATGGGCTTGTGCCAGTAAGCAGTGATATATTTATTTACAGATTGGTCCAAAAATGGCCATTCTCATACAATAATTTCTGAACCAAATTCATTCAAGCAACCCCACAGAGGTTTTTGCATTTAAAATGCTTTTAGTTGGGGGTAAAAGACTACATTTGGTTTTGGTGTGTTCACACTAAAACTCAAATTGTCCTAAGAATGTAATGGTTGCTTTCAAAGCATTTGGCTTTTATTCCACACGTGTCTGTAATTACGCTTGTTAATCCACACCAGGGAGACACTACCATTCTACAGGCCACACACCATGTTCATTTAGTTTTTTTGAGAGGTTTAATTTTGCATTTGCATTTTTGTTTGTTCATATTTATCATTTAAATCTTAAGACATCTAAAGAATATTATTTTAGTGCGCTAAAGTTGATTTTTTTTTTATTTTTTAATCTTTGATTTTTGTAAGTGCTGTTCGCTCTTGATTCGGAGTCAGACTGAATCGGCAAGTTTACGCAATGGACGCCAGTCACTGATGTCATTATTAAAAAAATGAGTGAAGTGGGAGAAATACAGGAATACAAATGTACTGTATAATCCTTGTATATCTTCAATAAACCCAAGCAGCATATGGCTTCGTAGTGTATTGCCAGTGTAGATTCAAATCCCAATTAATTTTCATTAAGGATGTATTTCATTCTTGAAGTGCATTTAAATATTTTCTGAAAAGCATTCCTTCCCTTGCAACTATGGATGTCTACTTTGCCTCCCTTGAGACTGGGAAATATAAATACATATTATATGAATAAATAGTGTAAAGTTTTCATGTAAAATATACAGAATAATGTTCAACTCTATACATATTGTGATGTAATCTTTAAAGCATTTGGTGAAGTAATCAATAAAGTTTGAGGTCTGAACCATTGAATATTCTCTTACATTTTTATTCTTCTATATTAAGGTTTTCACTGAGGGGTCAGTTTAAAAGAACACATTTACATCTTTATATCTCGGCGAATAAACAAAATTTCCAATAAAGGATGACTGTGATCTTAGAAAATGTAATATTTGTACTAATTTGAATACGCCACATGATGTCGCTGTAACGGTTAACGACATAACGAGCGTTTTGGGGTAACAAAGGTTACCATAGTAATTCTACCACTCTTTGTTTAGTGAGCGCGAACCTTATAATATTTACGTTCACAGCGTAGATAAGTTATGTATATCAAAATACCTGTAGTTAAATTAAGAAGATTATTAGGGTTTACTTTATATCAGTAATTTATGTGTAAAAGTTCGTTAAGATTTAGCAGCTAGTCTTCTTCAGTTTTAGTAGCAGTTACGCTGAATGGCGCGTCTCAACATTTGAGTGTTGCTTTTTGAATGATGTTTAGCTTTAATTAACGGACTTTGGAGTGAGTGAGTAAAATAGTTAGCTACTCCATAAACCAGCATAGGCAGTCCGCATAAGATGTAGCTGCTGTAATAAATGAATAGGCTCTTGGTTTAAAGAGCAGAGCTGTAAAGGGGCGGAACTGAACCGAGCGCTGCTCCTGACAGCGGCTCTCTTCTACACCGACTGCACTCTGATAGCGGAGAAACACGCCGACATCGATCATGCGGGAAATCATGAATTTGCCTTTCCAAATATCCGAGTAAGTACCAAGGTCTGTGATGTGATTTGAAATTGGAGCTTTATCTTTACAGCAGCTTCCCAAATGATTCCGTGTTTCCCTGTACAGCCTGTCCATCTTCCATGACGCTAGCTAACACGGCTAAGTTAACTAGCCGAAGGGAGGAAAGATTGACGTTGTTCGCTTTTATTTAACAGGAAATGCATTCTTGGTCAGCAAGAACCCTACACCAAATTTGGCTTGATATTAATTTGCTCTCTTGCTAGTGTTTTTGTGATTTTAATGCGTGCAGAAATGCAGTAACGTTACATGCATTCATTCGTAAATACAATATCACGGGGTGTTTAATTTTACTTACATGCGGAAAGTCAATTATGCAAGTTGTTTGAGCGATAAAATGTTGAAATTATGAAAATCTACATCCAGCGTTTCCCCTCAGTATAATGTTATATAGTGCGAGCTTGGGAAAGCTCTCGCGCTGTGCTTTGGATCAGCGGCAATGTTTGACTAATCATTCTGGATTTTGTCCTTTTATGTGCGTGTTCTCGTGCTGGAGTGATTCTGTGCGATCACTTCTCTGAAAGTGATACGTGTTGCGGTTGCTTGCCCAACAGAACTGACTGGTTGTTTCCGCTCGGCCTCTGTAATGGGCCCTAGAATGGTGGCTAGTTATTACGTAATGGCTGGTAGGCAGGCAGCGCGAGCGTCATGCATAGGTGATCATATCCTATCACATAGAGGGGAGGTCTGCTTGTAAAGAGAAATATCCAGCACTTGCTCATTTTTTCCTCACATGATTATACAGTATTACTTTTGATCTACCGCAGTTTGATATTGTCGCTTAAGTTAATCCATAGCTAACATTTACACAAGAGTTGTTTGCTTGGTTGGCTTAATCTACGAGAACAGTAAGCAGATTGTGTTATGGATGGTAAGCTAAATGCTGTTTTACTCTGTTTTGTCAGGATCGTAAACATTGCCAATAAACACGATAACGTAAGATAAAGTAGAAAATGCTAACGTAAGACTTTGTTTCTGTTAATTTCTAACTGGTTGGTCGATACAAACTTTGGTTCAGTAAAAATGCAGATCTGTACTATATTATTCAGTACTGTATTCGACTATTCTGTTTTATAAATGTTGTGTCTTGAGATAACTCGCATAAAACACTGAATAGCTTTGTGTTCGTCAAAGGGGTATTCACACACACGCTTGCGTTTGCGCGTGTGCTGTATGTTGGAATGTGTTTTTGACATTGTGTTTGTAAACACTGCGTGTAGCCTTATTATTAGAAACTAGTGAATTGACTCCTGGAAGTGTCCACTGATCAACATAGATACAATAAATGCTATTACATCACTGAATATATACATAATTTTAGACGTATGTAATATAAACGTGCAACAAAGGCTGTGGTTATTAGATAATGACAGTGTGCGTCACATTTGGACTGAGAAGAAGTAATTTCTTGTTAAGTACCAAAAGATGCTAATTAATTTAATGTGTATGTGTATACACATCGTATATATAGATAATTTTCCCGCGACAGACAGAGCTTTTGAAACGGCCATGTGTTGTGCTCGGAGCCTCGTTGTTGTCAGCACGTGTTTGGACTGATCCAGTGTTTCCTGAGAACTCTCGCGCTCTTCCCAAACAGCGATCAGATAATGCAGCGCGTGAACACCTCGCGCTCGTTATGTTGTCAAAAATACGAAATCAGCAGAAATTAGTAACTTAATCTGTTTATTTAATAATATAGTTTTTTTAAATTCTCGTTAGATCTATCTGTCTACAGCATGCATCCATCCACATTTATAGGCTCAAAATGAGTGATCATATTCATCAGAAATTATAATTGTAAAAGGCAGTTGTATATATTTGATTTTTGTAATAAAAGGAACACATTCATTTGAGTCTATTCTATCAAATACATTAAGGAGTAGGTTAGACATGAGTTGTTAGAACATTTTTAAAAGGAGTCCCTAATGAAAAATGCCATGAATCACTTTGGTATCTTTTGTCTGTGACTCTTGGCTGGTTCTTCTGGCACCACAATTACGATCCATTATAGATTTGTTAAAATGAGGGAATCATAATTCTAGCCACGTTGGCTGTCCGTGCCCCCTGCTGTTTAAAATTCACTCATGTCAAGGTCAGTGTACATTTAGCCTTGTCTTGGACAAGGAGAGAGGGGAAATTGTCCATGTTTTTCATCGGAGGCAGGTGATGAGGCGCTACCATCTGTTCCTTTGATCAAGCTTCTCCACTTAGTAAGAGGGTTTTAGAGGGTGGAAAAAGCTGTTTATCTTCAATGCCCCTTAACCTCTTCCAAAGTTTCACCCTGACCCCCTCCTCTTGCTGTTTGTGAAAATGATTGCGCATTTACGGATCAATTCATTGCACTGTTGTCTTACAACAGGGTATGAGCCATTGCACCATCCCTGAGCGTCGGCAGAAGCCTGAGAAGGACGCAAGGGTGTGCACTGTGTTCTAAGAACAAGCAAGTGGATATCCAGACATCGAAGAACGACGAGCAACGACGTAAATCATGTCTTACTATAACCGAGAACTGGTGGTATTTTTTATTAAATATAAACTCTCGCAGAGGAACTACCCCTGCAACCACATTGGACTTACAGAAGACACAAATCGGACTGATGGGGTTGAAGAGAATGGTGAGGGGGCGGCAGGAACGACGACCCTTGTTAACGGCTCCATGAACAGAACCCCACCACGATCCCCCACTTCATCCCCACAGCATCAGACAAACGGGACTGGGGGTCTGGACGCGGTGAAGGAGGCGCTTCGCGATTCTGCCAACGAGTTTGAGCTGCGTTATTCCCGAGCGTTCAACGACCTCTCCTCACAGCTCCACATCACACCCGCCACAGCGTACCAGAGCTTCGAGAGTGTGATGGATGAGGTGTTCCGCGACGGCGTCAACTGGGGCCGCATCGTGGGACTGTTTGCCTTCGGAGGGGCTCTGTGCGTCGAGTGTGTGGAGAAGGAGATGAGCCCACTAGTGGGACGCATTGCAGAATGGATGACCGTCTACCTGGACAACCACATTCAGCCCTGGATCCAGAGCCAAGGAGGATGGGTGAGTGGAAAATGACTTGCATTTCTCTCCTGCATTGTTAGCTTTCTTCATTTTATTCACAAACAGTCTTTTTTAACCTGTTTAGGCTGCTCAAATGATTTATGCTTATCCTGTTTGATCAGAAGGTATCTATTAATTGGATTTAAACCTCCCTTGGCCAACCTTGATGTAAAAAGTCTATTCAACAAACTCAACTTTACACCCACAAATGAAGATTCTGTCCAAACACAAGACTTTGGCTAATCTATACAGTGCAACACATATGAAAATATTTTTAATGTAACCAAGATTTATGTCCTTCTGCTTAAAGTCCAGGTAACTAAAACTTCTTTAGTTACTTAAACTAACTAAATGTCATATATGCATCATAAAAATGAATCCATATCATGAATAAAGCAGCATAAATAAAGTCTTGCGAAGAGAGATGATTAATATTTGGGGATCACTTCAAGACTTCTGTAGCCATTTGTGATTCAAATACTTTGTGAAGCTTTTAAAAGACTGTAATAGTCCAGGAAATGTGGATGTTATTGATGAAAGAGTGTGTTTTGCATTGCCAAATCAGCTGCTTCCCCTGGGTCCAGACGGGGGCTGTTTTTAGCGCCTGCCTTCTCTTGGGTCTGGGTGGGGATGCTCTAACTCTGCGGTGGGGAAAGGAATGGGAGATAAGATAGCAGAGCCACAACCACTGGTCAGCCAAATATTGATCTCCGTAGTCTTTTTTCCCAATTGAAACTACGGAGCGGAGTCGAGAGTGTGTGGGAGATGAGACATATGGTTTAAGAATGGAGGGGCGTGCACTGATAGGTCATTGTTTTTGTTTTGTTTTCCTTTCATTTTTTGTCTTTTTATTGTTTTCACTTTCTCTCTTTTTCCCCGTCGGTCAGCTGTCCAGTAGATGAAAGGCAGGAATGAGTAAAGTCATGTGAAAACCCTTTGTGCTGATTCTCTTCTTTATGTATGCTGGACGAGTGGCAGGTAATGGAGAGGTCCTGGCCAAGTCAGCCTTTTCTCTTTGTGATCAGGGTTGTGATGTGATTGGGTGGGTATTGGGATGGTGGGGGAGAGATGTGGAAGTGGATTGTAAAGGTCATTTTTAACACAGCTGGTTTATTGGATGGTGCAGAGAACAGTATCTGACTGGCAGGTTGTTTTTTTTCAATGTTGTTTATTCTACTTTAGATGCTTTTTTTTCATTATCTAATGTCATTTTACAAAAACTCATTTTTTCTGAGACGTGCATTTTTGACGTGCAGACATGTTCATCTTTGCTATCTTGTGATGTCTTGATTGCGCAAAAAAATCCGGAACTGTGTAGAAAGCAAAAGTCAACACGTCATTATCTAAATCTGTATCTTGAATCTCATCGTGATCACAGGAATGAGAACATTATGCAACACAACAAACAGTCCTTAAAGATTGAGTAATTAAAGAGTTTTCTGAGCTCAGCCATTGGTTGGAAGAAGTCTTCAGTCTATTTTATGTTTTTTATTTGTATTTTTTTTGACAACTTCTAACTTTGACAACTTCTGACAAATAAAATTCAGTTAATATTTTGTTCACTTTTTAATGGACTAACAGGTCATCTAATTTGTCTACAAAAAATAACATTTTAGTTGCCAGTGCATAAATAAACTAAATTAATCAATAAAATCTCTGAATATTTATTCTCTCAATTTTACAACAACATTTGAGAACTTTGTTGTTAACCCAAATTTTTCTTCTTTAAAAACATGAATGCATTGTTACTTATCTTGCATATTTTTGTCAACACTCAGCAGTATGTAATTCATTAAAATAGTTTAATTATTGTCATGATACACATTTTTGTCTTTCCTTCATTCTCAAAATAAATGTTTATGAGATTAATACCGGCTGGCTAGAAACTTTAAAGCTGCAGTCCGGAGTGTTTCCTCTTTGTCACCATCTATGTTCGAAATCTGCAATTGCAGTCATTCATGGAATTATCATGATTACTTGAGTTGTACTTCGGCACCCTCGACACGGCACAGCGCGGATGTTTGAGGAGAGTGTGAGGCTGTCAGTCATCGCGCCGGTGTACTGTCATTTAGAATCACAGATTATTCTTTTGGAAACATAAGAATTTTCACTGGAAAATGTCATCTGAACTAGTGAGAAACATCCACTTTTCTTCTGGTTCTGACATTGCAGTAAATTGCGCTGATTAAATCACAATCGCTTATAAGTTATGTCACGCAAAACCGTTCGAATTATACTTTGTTTTCAAATTGTTAATGTTAACAATGCAAGCAAGCATTGCATGATTACATGTAATGTCCTTCCGATAAGTATCTTTGTTTTCGCATACTCCGGTTGCAGTCTGTTTTTTTCTGTAGCCAATCCGAAGTCCGAACGAAGTCTTTACAGTGGGTGAATCTCTGGTGATTGTCGTTTGAAACTTTATTGATCCGCCATCAAATTGATGTTTAATGATAGGAAGTGCAGTGAGAAAAGGCTATAAATCTCCACCTCCAACATCCTCATACACAATATAGCTTATACTAGCCGAGACTCCTCCTTTATGTGTACAGATGTGACGTAATGACGCAAAGTCATTCTCAAATCTCCTGTGAAAATCCACCAGTGCCACTGGAATTAAAAACATTATTACAAGCTTCCCGCTTTGAATCGAGCTACGGCAAGCAGATAGTTTTAAACGCTGGCCGGTTATGTATTCTCTCAAATATGTATTTTGGATCATTTTTAACCCCAAAAAAGCTACGGACTGCAGCTTAAAGAAGATTTTTGCATATGCCACTTTGGACAACACCCTGTGGACAGTTTAGGACGAGGGAAGTGTCAGGCGATTTATTATGCTGAGTTCGAGAGTTGATTTTGAATGGCACTGCAGTGGGCTAATGAATGAAGTCTTGAGGTTTCACATCCTGAGGTTTTGCTTCCAGCTGCAGTTTTGGTTCATCTTGAGCAGAAATTGTAAAAGCGTTCTGTTTATGGCACTTCCTCAATGGGGAAGGAAAATGAGGTCTGCGTGTCATACAAAAGGCAGACGCGCACGTGTTACATGAATGTAGGCCGCCTTTCTGCAGACTCCCACTCAACCCTCTTCACCTCGGTTGCATTCGGCATCAATTTCAGTTCGGTTGTCTCACGGATGCTCGATCTCAATCAGGCCAGTGTAGTTCATCTGTGTGCTGTGGCGGTGGGGGGCACGCATAAGTACACATGCACGCTCGATTTCACGGTCGAACAGGATAGTCTCTCTCTAGTGAGCATTTACCACACATTGAAGCGTTGCGGTGGCGGGGGGTTCTTGTGCTATTTATTCATCTCAGTTTCAGCTTTGTAGTGAGATTTAAAAGCAGCTGTCACAAAAACCAAAGGGTACCATCGGTGACGTCCCCTCGTCTGGGAAGAAGAAGCTGGGAATGCCCATTTCAAGTTTCGCTCTCACTCACATACTTCTCACATATTCAAGATTTTTTTGTGCATGTGTGTTTCTCCCCTCCCACATGCAGGCACATTTTCAACCACCTTTTGGTCTCATTCTCTTTGCCTACGCAGAGTTTTGCAATGTCTGGCAGCTGTATGATGCAGGTGTATGACAGTACCTGCATGTCAGGCTGTGTCGTTACTGCTCTAGAGAGATACTATTATACTAAGATCTAAAATGACTAAAACTGAAGTAAAAATGAATTAAAGCCAAATAAAAAAAGTAATGAATGACAAAAGCACAAACATAATAATAAGAAAACTTCAACTAAAATTTAAAATGAAAACCTGAAATAAAAGCTAATTCAAAATATTTCGAACTCCATAAATCAAGTAATTGGCTTAGTTGCACTGTATTCTATTTATTTACTAAAATGAACCTGTTTATAAGTCATTTGTTCTGTAATCGCACTAAATTTGCCACACTGTCTGTTTCGTGTCATACAGTCAGAAGTGTTGTTGTGGTACCTCTGAATAAATAGTCCTGGAAGAGTATTTTAGTACAGAGTTTTGTCTGGATTTGGAGAAGAAGGGATTGGCAAGTCATTTGGTTCTGATATAAAAATAAAAAAAAAGTTCCCTATTCTACAGAGGGACGTGGAAAGAGGATTGACTGACGTAAATGAGTCTAGTCTAGTTGCCACTAGTGGAGTCCTGTGCCTGAGGGGGTGGGGATATTACCAATTAGGCTTGAATTATATGTGGATGTGCTCAGGGTAACTGCCTTTGTTCAGATAGGCTAGCCTGGTACAGGATAAATGATTTGCAGTCGATGGAATTTGAGGGCAAAATAACGATAAGGGGGAGAGGGGAGGAGGGGGGGTTATTTTGTTCATTCCTGTTTTAGTGTATGTGTGTGTGTGTGTTGCAGTTGTCCCTCAGAAACCCTCATTAGCGTCCAGCAAAGGTTCCTTCACTATCAATCTGTTCTTAACTAGAACGTTGACTTCCAAACACAACGAATCATTAATCACAAACTTCACACATACACACTTAGCAGTAAAGCGCTCGTGCATGCTGATAAACAATGGCCCGCCTTTATCACGTTTTAATCACTGTCACCACAACAGAAGTCTTTGTGTGACGTAGGGCTGTTACCGGGAGTTTCATCAAAGGTATACGCGTGCAAACGCAAACATGCTCACACCGTATACACACCCTCGTCCCATTGTCTATCATGTTTGCACAAGGAACACCCACGGGACCACCCCTTACTCCCCATCCTCCATCACTTTTACTTTTTCTCCAGCCTCCAGCTCGTGTCCTTCCTTCCTTTCTTTCGATTCTCTGTTTCTTTCTTTCTTTCGGTCGCTCTCCCCCGCCTTTCCCTCGGTCTCACGTGGTCGGACGTGTTGCAGATCAGACATGCAACAACATGCCAGCGTCACCGCCGTTAGTGTCCCCGTTCACCCCTTTATTTGGTCTGGTTCCTTATACATCTATCCGTCCATCCATCATCCCTCCACCTTTCTGGTCAACTCTATTGATTTGGCAGGCGCAAAGACCATGCATGTTTGTGGCACGCCTCTCGCAATCATTTCGTCAAGCTTCGATACATCAGCACCACCCACTCTGCGCCTGTGTCTGTCGCATTACAGACTATACATCTGCTTTTGTACTCCCTGGTCAATTGTGTCTGAGTTTGTGATCAAACACGTCGCATTTAAAATGCAATATCGTTCCATTTCATGCATTTTTACACGCATGTGCCTCTCATTTGTGCAATTTTTGAAGGTATAGCACACGCTGAGCATGTGATTACCTTAAACAATGGAGCTGCGGGTGAACACACACACACATGCATGCCTGCAGAAGCCAGGTGAGGAGCTTGGCTGTAAACACGCAGTCATAACAGCAGTGGAGACGGTGATCCAGATGTGATTTTGTCCTCTATAGACACTAAGAGACATCATTTATACCTTAGTCAGTTAGTGCTTAAAGCTAATGTTTGTGGTACTTGCTGCTGTTGTCAGTGTCGCCTCATGTTGCTATCTTCAAGGTTGTAGTTCACCCCTGACCTTTTGGTTCAGAATTTTGCATCACCAGCATTTGAAAGGGTTTCTTTTTATATTTCACTGGGTAATTCCATTTTTGGATTACATGCACATGCCTTTTATGTGTGTGCTTGGTTTATGTGTGGCTGACTGAGTGAAAATGGCAGTAAACAGATGGTGGAATTCAGTCTGTTCCAGCAGCCTTGTCACCAGCACAAGAGAAAAAGTGTGGGGGGGAGAGAATTAGAATAGGACTTATGCTATGGTAGTGCACTCCTCTTATGTCACAGGCAGGGAGAGATGAGATGAGATGGTGGGGGGTTGGGGGGTTCTGGCCTCACCTTCAAGGAAGGTTGGGCTGTTCCATTCTGCCAGGGTCAGGGGGGAGCATCCCAAACGGAATGTTTGGAGAGGGAGAGGGAAGGATTGTTTTGGTACGTGTAACTAATAGTAGAGGCATAATTATGTTGGATTTTTTAGAGATTTTAAAGAGGTTGTTCCCCCAAAAGTGAAAATTATGTGAATTACCTAATTGTTTCCAGACATTTGACTTCTGTGAAACATAAAAGGAGATGTATGAACTCAAATCGTCTGTATGGAAAAAAAGCAGCATCAACATTTTTAAAAAATGTTCTTTTGCTCCGTGGAGCAAAGAAAGATGGTTTGAAACAAAGAGAGTGAGTAAATGACAGGATTTTCATTTTTGGGTGAACTGTCTGTTTAAATGCATGAAAATTCATAAATACTCATCCCCAACTAAAGCACATTTGAGTCAGTCATCAGTCTTCTTGTCACCAAGTTTGTCTCCCACCAGTGTTTGTGAATACACCTAGTGTATTTTTAGCAAAGTTTCTCCCACATTCTTGTTCTTTTGTTTTTGTGACGCTGCCATTGTGTTTGTTTACATGTGTGATGTTCAATTCCAATGGATTTAGCTTCTTAGCTGCAGCTCCTCTTAGCTAATTAAAAATCTTAACAACACACACACTTACACACACTTCTCTGTGTGTTGGTCAATCGCGTGGAAGAGCGACTTGCACATTTAAGCTCAGTTCTCCTAATGCACTTTAGCCAAGATTAGCCAGCATCATCGAACCGCTCTGCAATTAGCCTCTAATAACACAAATAACGGTCCACTGAAAGGACCTGCTAACCTTTTAGTGGCTCTGTCACTATTTCACTGAGCGGTGGACCACATTAAGCTCCTTGTTCATCTGACAGAATTATGACTTTAAAAAGCAACTGTATTTTATGTTTTCGTAATAGGTCAACCGTCTGCCCCTTCACATTCGCTCATAATGTACTGCACTGAACAGCCTCTAGCTAGGCAGAGCGCACGGTCCAAATGAGTGAATCATATAGTAGACTATTTAAGGAGGAAAAGGAGGACGAATCAGAAATATGGATGGAAGAAACTTAAATTAGTTATTAAAGTCCTATGCTTGCATTCATTCAGCATGCCATATTTGAAAATAATGTCTTTGGTGTAAATCACGCAATATAGTAGGTGTGGTTATTGACAGATTTCACAAATCAGTTCAGTTTCAATTCACAAGGTCTTGTTTCGATTTCAATTCATTTAGATATGCCATGTTCAGTACATATACATTTTTTCTTAAGAAAAACAATCTCACAATTAATGCTGTGTAAACTATACAGAGAACCCTGTCAGTTGATGCATATAGTATTGAGCAGATAGAAATATATATTTATAAATACAAATCATAGTCTGTGCTGCTGCTTTAACTGTGGGGACTACAGAGATCTGTCAAGTCGCATTAAAAGAGCGGCAAAACAACATTAATTGTTTGAATTTCGTGATAAATTTGACAGAATTTTAAAGCTTTCAATCTAAATATTAAAAGTAACAAAGCATGCACATCCACACTACAAGTAATGTTTAGTTCATGTGTCAACTGAAAATGGCACAGATTGATATTGAGATTTAAAAAGCGATATTAAAATAAATTGAAGTGATTAAAATCATTGAATCGATTTTAATCGGTATAGTATGATTTGCATTTGAGTTTTTCCATATCTGTAGTTTTGAGATGAAGTCATGAAGAGATGCAGTCATTTGAGTCATGAGATCAGCACGGTGCTTCAGAGATGTCTCAGGTAGGACTGAAAGAGAACTCAGAATGAAAGCTCAGTCTGAGTGTGTGACGCCTGGCTGATAGCAGATTAGGAGCTGGGGGAGGTAGAGCTTAGATCAGCTTCTCGCCTGTGCCGCTCTGGACGTAGCATGACTGTTGCTCTAGTCTAACTGAAGTGGTTTATGCTTGGAAAATCAGGTCATGAGCAAACCCCAACGTCCCCCCCCTCACTTTCACTCAGTCTCACTCATTATTTATCCTCTGTTTTATATTCTCTCCGTCCCTTTCCCTCTGTCTTCAGTAAAGCCCCTCTCTATCTATCCAGCTTTCACTCATTTCTGTATAGCTTCTAGTTGAGATCAGATTATGTAGAAAAATCTGATGCCCCATCAGTAAGCTGTGAATAAAGGCCATGGCCTATGATAATGGAGTCACGGGGATTTAAAGTTACTGATAAAGTGTGTTGATATCATCTCTCATTGCCATCAGTCACATTGTTGTTGTTTTTTCTAGGTTCCACCTTGTTCAGCACCCAAGATTTTGTAGAAATGTATCTATTCTGCTCCATTAACATCACCAATTGGAATTGCAAAAAATAACCATTTTTAACTCTCCTTTCGTCTGCCAGTCTTAAGACCAAATCATTTCCTTTCAATCATTGAATTCAGTCCGAATGCAATGATACAATGTTCTATTTGTGCAGACTCTGCTGTGCTTTCATAAGTTTTGAAAGAGGTGTGGCTTTGGAGATTCTTCTGAAGGGAGGGTGGGATCTCATGCTTTAAAAGCTTACTTTCTATTGCTATAAATTGTCTATACCCTACCTTTAAAACAACAGCAAAAAAGATTTTGTTTTGCCACACAAAGGTTACATAATCAAGTGCAATTATTCAACCACAGTCGCAAACAATAGTCGAGATCTATGTTTGGATTTAGTACAGTTGAATCGCAGATTTTGTTGCAGCAAACAGCATAGGCGGCTTGTGACAGAACACAGAATGACAAAATGACTTTACTTTAAGCAAAATATCTTATTTGAGAAATAACTCCAGGTTATTTGTTTTTGTCTGTTTTCTGATCATCGATGACGCTTCCGCAGTGTACAGAGAGCAAATGCGCATGGTTGGCAGAATGCAAATATTAAGTACAACAGATAAGTTATGATTTGGGGATTTAAAATCTTGACATCTGGCAACCGCAAGCTTGACATTGGTGTCGTCTCGTCATTGTCTCATCTTAGTCATGGGGAAAAAAGGTCATCAACGACCATTTTTCGTCATAGATTTTGTTAACGAAATTAACACTACCACATTGTTTACTCTAGGAAATCATCCTACAAATGAAATTGACCAAGATGGTGCAGCATTTTCTTTTGTAATTTGAAAATTATGACTATATCTTGGCATCACACCATTCATGTACTTGCATGCTCCATTTCAGGCTGGTGCGCCATCCAATAGACATAAGTCTTACAGTCTGTCTCCTGACAAATATCCCCAGAAGCCATGTCTGCCTTTAAGCGCCGGTTTAGGTCAGAGACGGCTAAATCTGGCTGCATGTGTTTCCAAGAGCATGCACGAATGCTATGGTCTGTATGTATGTGGACGTCTGTGCGTGTCCCAGCTCACTGGGATTTGCTTGACAGAATGGGAGCTGATGTCTCCCCGGTGAGATACGGAACAGATTGGAGTCTGAGCCCCACTCTCCTGACTCATTAATCTTCTCTTTAATTTATTTACGGTACGCACAAACATGGCCACATTGCCAGGCGGGTACAAAGGACACCTGCCACAGACAGATCCTCCAGATATATGACCCAAAATAAAATGGGGAGGTGTACTGCTAAAATGACTTTACATGCTGTGATCTGATTGGATGTTCTGTGATCTAAATTTAATTTGGACTGAGGGCTTTTTGGAGTCTGTTTTGTTGCAAAATTTGAGGTGCAGGGTTTTAAACCAGTTTAATGTATCGGGTGCCCTCACACTAAATTATTACATAATGAAACGCTAATGTTTGTGTGCAAAGACTGATGTAATTGAGGAAATTGGATGAAGGTCTGTAAATGCTGAGAACAGTTAGTACGGTTATTGTGAATGTAGCAACAGAGTTGCATGAAACATTATCTGTCCAGGCCAGTGTTGCTGTGGCCTTAAGGTTTCTCTGTACTTTCTTTGCTTGGGAAACTGATGTTTGGTGTTCATCAAGGGTGTTGCTTCCTGTATTTTGGTTAATTAACAAATGGTGAACAGAGAACCTTTCCATTGATTTCCATCGTTTATTGGTCAATATTGGATATTTCATTTTGGCTTGCTTTATTTCCCTTGTTTTTACATTTATTAATCTTACTTTTACTGTCTCTTCTAAAATCACTAATTTACTAATTACATTTCCTGTCATCTAAAACCACTATTAAATGTAATCGTTAGGAAATGAATATTCATTTTTCATACTGTATATTTATAATATGATGATTAAATTAATTTGTAGCATTTAAAGCAATTGTCATTATTTTCATATATATTCAGACAAAATAGTATAGAATTTAGTAGACTAAAGTAATTTATTTTAATTATAAATTAAAACAGATAATATAGAATAAAATAATTATTTATATGTGTATTTAATATGGGTGGATCCCTATTTAGAACTTGGTCTTTTGTGCTTAATGCTAATCTTGGGGTGGTTTGAACTTAAAAATTAATGAGGCTTAGGCCTTAAACAACTCAACATTTAGCATTGCATTCCTTGTTTCACATTATACATTTTGGCAACACAATTCAGGATAATTCAGATGACTGGTTAAAAGCAGTGCTAACACCCTTTTTTCAAAATTTCAAGTGTAAAAAAAACCCTTAACGCAGGATAAAAGTGGCCTGAACAAGGTTGATTGTGTCTTTTGATCATTTTATTGAGATTTAAGGGACCATTAAGGAGGGGATGCAGAATGTGCTACTCAAACTGTGAATCACTTAACCCTTATGTCATAAACCAAAGAGAGACAGTTGCTCTCAAAAGTGAGAGACTCTCTATAATACATGTTTGCCTGGTCTGTAGGTGTAGGTTGATGTCACTTCATTGACATTTAAATGGTAAATACCAGGCTGACATCAGAAATCCCATTTGCTGTGAAGAATCTGCCTACCTTTTAGAGTAAATGAGATCACATTGTCGTCATGGACCAAAGAGATGATGACCATCAATTTGATCAGACTCAGAGATAAGGTAACTGTGGCAAATACAGTCTTTGACCCTCTTGTTTATTCTTACCCCGAAAAATGTTGCAACGTGATTTCACCTTCCCAATAAATTGCCATCCTGTTGGTTTTGCAACATTTGTGTAATTTTCAAATTCACCATGACTGTGACATGCCTTGTGATGGTTTAACTGAGTTTGTCTTGCTTCTGTCAATTTTGTTTTGTTTTTTTATGTTTACCACTTTTTTTCCTCACTCTCCACCATCCGCTTAATCAAGAACTGGAAATTTCTGGTTTCAGCTTGAAGTCTGAATGACTCAGACTTCAAGTGAGAAACAGCAAGGCCAGTTATTGACAATTAGTTGGAATTCATTTTTCCCCCTACCCTAAAGCATGTTTCAGATCAGCTGATTTCCACACAGGAATGAGGGTTGTCAGCATTCCTCAGTGATTTGTGAGGAAATCCCACCCTAACGGTCTCCCTGTAATTGTTCTGCACTATGCTGGTGTGTGACTTTCTGCTCGAAGTAAGCTTTCCGGCTTCCAATATGAATGAAACAGACATTACATGTGTTTATAGTGCTCAATGCTCACACCACCTTATTTTGGGTAAAAATGTGAAAAATAATAGTTCTCTCTAAAGAAATTTGAAGTAAACATGTTAATCCATGTTATTCTCTAGTATAGTGTACTTTCTAAGTGTTCCTTTCTAATGATTTTTAGATATAGTTATAGTCTTCCTGCATGTTAATGACAACCTGCAGTTTCCATTTTTACTATTATTATTTTATAATAAATAAATTAATCATATTATTTTAATTCTGAATCAAAACTCTGAATCAACAATGCTAAATTTTTCTAAATGTCAATCATTTGTTTACAAACAGGTATTCATTCTTCAGTGAGCTCAATGTTTCTGCCTTTAATTATTGCTTTGTTCAAATTAATACATTTTTAGCTTACTGATTTTGTATATGTACATTTCTGAAATGCATAACTTAGACAGTTACCTCTAATAACAGATCACTTTAAATTGCGATATGGACTGCATAAAGCTGCTTTGAAACGATGTGTATTGTGAAAAGCGCTATACAAGTAAATGTAAATATCGATATATTTATGTTGTTTTTTAATGCTTCGCTAACTAGCAGAAGACACTGGCAGGGTTTAAACCCCAGTTGTGCAGTTGGGGCGTGTTGTAACACTGCGTTACAATGTGACTATTAGAAATATGCTATTATATTCTATTCTTTTATGAATTATATTGAGAAAACACGACAAACATGTAAATAAAGACTGAGAGTCAATTTTCAGAAAAAAATTGTTATTTTTCTGTTAGCATGAACTATGCTGTATAGCTGTGTTTTCCCATGTGTTTGTTGTCAAACTCAAAAATTAGTTTATTTTTAATAATTAAAAACTGATTAGATAGCATTTTAAGCTCTCATATGGTGACATGTGAGACTCAACACATTCTTTCTGTTGTGTGACTGTGTGGAATTTCTTTGAATTGCCATGAATTCAATTCCACTTCCTGTCATTCAAATTGAACTACCTGTGGGGTGGAGTCAATTCAATTCAAATTCCAATTTATGAATTGAATGGAGGCTAATTCTGAAATTCTCAATTTTGCACAAGCCTGCTAGAAAGCATGCACTGGTTTCACAAACGCCATGGTGAGGGTTAAGGGGTCAGGATGGTGTAACAGTGGAGAAACCCAGTTCTCTGACTCAACCGAACCAAACTGAACTCTCTGTATGGTCCTCTCATAACTTCCTAAACACACACACACTACTCTCTCTCTCTCTCTCTCACACACACACACACACACACACACACTCAATTGCTCATCTTCTAACACAGGATGAGGTTGGATGTACTTGATGTAATACACTGATGTCAACAGAGTAGCTCAGTAGTCTTTATTGTAACTGCAGTAACAGTGGTAAGGATGACTTGGTGTTTTTGTGGTCCACCTCGGTTCGTCTGTGCCAGCTTTCATACCCCTCCAGTAACTCCTTCACCCACCGTGCTTCTTTTAAGATCAGAATCAGCCCCTTTCTTGGCCTCTTGGATATTACCCTATGCTAACCAACGAACGTAGGCACCTGGTTTCACTCTGTCCTGTAGGGCCAGGTTTGTATGTGCTCTTTGTTTAGATAGGGCTGTGGAAAACGCCTGGCAGTCCCCGCTGCCTAGCAGCCGATATCTCTTGGGAGCATTCGTACAACCTCAGCACTGTTTGGAGCCAGTAAAAATCTGTTTTTCTTGACAGATTGTGTGTACAAATGTTTTTCACTCAGTCACACCTATAGTGAATCAGTGTGAGTTTAGGAGTGAATCTTTTAAAGTGTAGTCGCAAGATACAAAGGGTCACATTAGTTAATGAACTGTTTAAAAACCGAGTCATAAATGCTGTCATGATGGTCAGGCAGTGTTGTTAGAGACATGTTAGGGCATGTGCTGTACCTGGCTTGGTGGGGATGGAATTAATAAACCCTTACATTGTTAACCCAACATGAAAATTCAGTTACTCATTCTCATGTTGTTCCAAACCCATACGATTTTCATCCATTTTTGAGAAACTACGATATTTTTAACGAAACTTGAGAGATTTCTGTCGCTCCTGGAAAGCCCATGCAACCAAAACCTAAATAATTCTATATGAATCTAATCCAAATAATTTGCAGATTAAGCCATGCTCGTTTAGTGGTCATCAAGTGATATTGTCTTTTCAGAAAATTGATTAAATGGGTTGATTTCATATAAAATTTTTTTATATGATCTATTTTTATGAACTTTTTGAAGTGTCAAAGACAGTTTGGGTGAATGGATATCCAATTAAGGGACAGAAATCTCTTTGGTTTCATTAAATATATTCATTTGTGTCTCAAAACTGAAAATGTCTTGATGGGAAACATCAGAAATAACCCTACTGAAATTAAGAAACTGACAATTTGTAGTTACCTGTTGTTCAGTGTTTAGGACAAAACAAAGATGATTATGGAATTAGTTTGAACATGAAAGATACTTTTAATTGCTTAATGCTTACTCGTGCAACATCTAATTGGGACACAGAGGCTTATTAGTAGTTTCTAAAGCAAGCATCACTATTGCTTATTCTTGGATATTTTGGCAAAGCCCTGTGATATTTCATCTGATGATTAGTTAATTTAAAGCTCATTATGGGTGACAGATATTTTGCTTACTCACTCCAGCATAAAAGATGTCTGCTCAAAAGGTTAATGCACACCTCCATATCTGCCCTTCCTGGATTCACCCATCATGTATCATACGTGATTGCACATATCCTTCAGTGTTTTATGTGCTATAGCCTAGGCTATACGTTGCACCATAATCCAACTGCCAACAAGCATGTCTTAACATGTCTTAGATTTATGATTTGGACAGTGATTAAAGAGTCACATTCTTGTCATACCAGTGTACATTGTTTCTACTTTGTTCTCACAGTTTGTCACACTGATACTTCTCTAACATGTGTCCATTAGGCTTGGCTCTGCCTCCAAGTTATATTGTTAGCATTCCTGCATGGGTTACTCATGTACCTGTTAAAAAGAATGATGCAAATTCCTCTGCCGTCTGACTGTGTTGACTGTAGCACGCCCTCTCTGTTCGCCATTCATGATGAGCTCGGCATGGGTCATGTTTAAACTACACTAGGTTGACAAAGGTGTGCCTGAGGAAGTGCTTGAAAGAACTGATATGCGCTTCAGAAGTCACTGTGCGGTGAAATGGTAGTTTGCTTTTATGTTTAATTGTGCTAGTAGGATATTGAACTCTGTAGGATGTACAGTATTGTGTTGGAGTGTGTGTGTTTTATGTGGTGTTTGCTCAATTTGTGCACTATCCTATTGGAGGGGCTGTTTGACACTCGTTTATCACTGTTTGTGCTACTGATATAATTTATACAATCCAATTGTGTGATTGGTTGAGAAGTATTACTTTTCTAAGCACTCGGGCCATGATTTTTAAAAAGATGAAGGGAGCCAAGTTATATCTCGAGATAAAAAAATTGGTTATGGGAACTTTTGACTTGGGTCAGCAAGCAACCACACTGAAACCCCTATAGCTATACATGGGCAAGCCCCATCCATTATTTTTTAAACAAAATTGTAAAAATGTGGTTATTGGCTATATTAATAATTATAATCAAATATTATTATTTTTGTCACTGTATATCATAGATTTTGAGCATAAGGTGTTTTTAAGGTTGTTTTTAGGTATCTGTGTTAACCGTAAGTGAAAGTGAATTACAGTCTTGACTTGTGATGTCATGTGCTGCGTCACTGGTTGTGATAACCCCTCTGCTCTGGAACTGCATCTCCGTTATCAGCTTCTGCCACTCCCATCACCCCTCCCTCACACTTACGATATCATTTCCTACGAAATTGATCTCGTTTCTATGCACACTATGTGACTGACATCACTTGACTACAATGTCATACATTTCATATCCAAAACAAGCCTGTTTGATTCTCTTACTTCCTTCTTATTAATCTCCTGTCATCCTCTTTGTCAGTTAAAACAACGTACCTGTCAAAAAATTTGACAACTCCTCCCCAGATTATACACTTTGTGAAATGCAGTCATTTATCATAGGTAATTTGTATTTTTGTTGTGCATTGTCCTCCCGACAGACACCCATTCTCCTAGCTGCTCCTTTTTTTATATTTGTAATGTTTCAGCTTTTGCAATCCTTCTCAATTCATATGAAATATGACCGATTGCTTTAGTAGCTAGCACGGATGAGTATTAATATGAAGAAAAATGGTCACAAAGTATTGCTGTCCTAGTGGTAAATATGTCCTCAACACAAATGAAGCTGCTGTGCAACTAAAGAGTCTAGCCTGTGTACTACCCATTTCTTACTCGTCTCCCCATTATTTCCTGTCCAATCTAAATTGTCCTATAATTTGTGATAATTTGTCAAATGTTTTTGTCTCCTTGGCCATTTAACAAGTTTGTTTCCAAAAGCTGAGTTTTATATTTATATATATACATCTGAATTCCTATAATTCTGTTAGCCTTTGAATATATAAATATACAAAGTTATATGTATGTATACATATCTTATGCTCAAAAAAGCCCAAATGAAATATGTTAGCCTTTAAATCTATAAATATATAAATATAAATATATATATATATATATATATATATATATATATATATATATATGCTCTAAAAAGGCTAAAAGATATGCTAAAAAAGACAAATTTAAATAAATTGTCACACAACTTCATCCTGCTACATGCTATGATAGTTTTGTTTCACTGTAAAGAGAAACCCAGTTCTGTTGTGACTGATAAATGTTGCCACAGTGCACGTGTTATGTGTCGGATGGTTTTACCCTGTCCTCCACATTCTTCTTCCCATATTTTCAAGCTTGTGTAGATAACTAGGGCAAAGGGAAAGAGTAGAGGATGACATCAGTCTTCTTGAGTGGGAAAACAGGGGTGGGTGTCTGAGGGGTGTGTGTGTGTGCAATCGACTGCATGCACTGAATTATTTTTGGCTGTAATAAAGCTGACAAAAATGTCAGTGAAAGAAATCCCACTGACCCTGTATCTATACTGAAGATCCAATTGAGAAAACTGCAGAGAAGAAAAAAACATTTCTGTCTTCAGAAATTGTCGGGGTGGTATGAACTCATGCATGTTTATGAGTCATATTTGCTTTTTACTGCAGTGCTCTGCCTCCATCTGCAGTTGGTGAGCTCTACTTTTGTGTGCGTTCCCTGAGGAAACGGGTTACGTTATAAAGCCTGAAATCCCCTTTCAGCTTTTCAAATAATATTGGGGTTTCTACAAAATCCTGCTGAGAAATTAGGTTAGTGAAGTCTTTGAAACAGGCATGGTAAATCTCGCCCCCTGGTGGTCATTGCACAAACATTATTGCAAACTTGTCACAGGAAGGGTGGGATTAATGAAAGGCCTGATGGGAAGGGACAATTGAAGGAGTTCAGTGGTTGGCTGGAATGAGCTTGTCAGTTAGTGTTTGAAGTATAATTATTGGGTGGTTGATCATGGTAATTTTCTATTCTGATTTATGAATATCTAGTGACAATTGACCCTTTTCACATTTCCGGATTTCTCAGATGTAGTGGTTCTTTTGTCATTAATAACATAATATATATAACGTGTGCATATTTTCATAGATTCACTGTTGTAGAAATAAGTCTGATTATATTCTCTGTGTGTTTTGTGCAGGAGCGATTCGCGGAGATCTTTGGAAAAGATGCAGCAGCAGAGAGCAGAAAGTCACAAGAAAGCTTCAAGAAGTGGTTGCTGGCGGGAATGACCTTGCTCACAGGTGTCGTGGTCGGGTCACTCATTGCACAGAAACGCCTGTGAGGATCAGAGTAACTGAAGATCCAAATCCACCTACTGCTTCATTTAGACCTCCAGCTAAAATGAAGGAACTTCAAAAATACTTGTTTTGGATTTATTTGTTTAACTTTTATTGCCAAGAAATGTCATGTTTACATCCCCCGTCCCACCGTGTACTGTTGACTGAGTGGGGTGCATCTGTGATGTGACATCACATGACCCAGACTGCATGAGGGTGCTTTGGTTTTAGCAGACTCAGAAAAGGCAGCGCCGTGTATCCTTACACCCTGTTCAACGAAATGAGAAAAATGACTAAAACAGTCGAGAGAAAGAGTTTCAAACCTTGATTCTTTGTCTTTAATTTTTTTTTCAGCTCTATCGTCAATCTTTTTAAGTATCCTTATTATTCTCTAATTTTCAAAGAGATTTGCAAAACTGACGAGGATACAAACATTTTATCTTTAAATCTAATTTAAGCTCATTTGTAATTCTTCAGTTAACCGAACGATAAAGAAGTTGAATCTGAACTGAATTTAAAAATATTCAGTCAGTAAATCAGCACTGACATTTCTGGGGAACGTTGTTCCTGTCTGGAGTGCTCGAGAGCAGAGGCATCTCACTACACTTGAGCGCCTGCATCCTCTGCAATCTCTCTACAATTATAGAAAAATGTGGAGAACAGATAAAATATGTCTGTGAGAGTTTTTATGTTGTTGTTTTTTTTCCCCATTATTGTTCTGTTTCTTTTCACTTGTGAATTTGATGAGCGTTAAATGTGTGACTACCTGCACTGACTGGCAGGTTTGAAATCCTCTAAAGCATCAAAGGACCAACAGTTATGATACGGCCAACAGTTTGAGAGAAAGTTCTGTATGTTTGGTGCCGTTTGATTTATTAAACCTTATTAAACCTAAGTTTCAGCTTGAGATGTGGTATCACGTAACTCTTTATACCTTTGAGATTGTTGTAACTAGAGTTAGAAGAGACACAGGAACATAAGGAGTGAGTAAGTTACTCCTGTTGTATCTGTGACTACACTTAACTGTGTTTTTATACACAGAAAATGTAACACTTTAAGCTGAAAGTAATTAGATTAAACCATATTGCCACAAGAGTGCTTGGTGTCTTGTATGGTCTTTGGAGTGAGGATGCAACCAGTTCAGATGTAACCAAATGGCCTAGCATTTGTAACAAGCTAATAGTCATTGAGTTTTTGTTTTATTTGGAATCTGAGGTATGAAATTACATATGCAGTGGGGTTTTTTTTTTTCAGTAAGCAAAAGTTAGTCTGGTCTTTTAACATTCACATTTCCAAGTGTAGATGTTATTTCCACGGATATTAGAGCATTCATAGATTTGTTGGGTTGGGTCTTACCGTGTAATGGTTCACAATGTTTTGAACCCTGGCTGACAGACATACATTGGGTCAGATAACATGGTGCTGCCATAGAAAAACAAACTAAAAAAGTAGTATTTGACTAAACTCATTGTTTTAACTGTTAAAGAGTAAAATGTATGCTTTGGGGTTTTTTTTTAATTATTATAATTCATGTTTTCAAAAGCAAACCTTAGAATAGTTGGGATAATCTCTAATCTTCGTCTTCCCACAGCTCCTGATTCCTGTCGAATCTCATTTTAAACTCTTTCCTGTCAGAGGCGTTAAGCGCAAGTGTCAATCCGCGCGCGCACCTGCTGCTTTAAGCTTGGCTCGTGTCAAACTCTTTAAAGCGCTCGGAGATGTGGAGAAATGATCTTTAGGCTTCAAACCAGCAGCTATTCAAATGGACGTCAAGTTGAATATTCCTCGCCTTTTACGACTAGTAATGATTGACGAGCGGGGTAATTCAAACAGAAGTGATGAGAGCTGTGGTGGTACAGGTGTGTCTAGCCTTCAACCCTGCTTGGAGATCACGTGGGAAAGCTGAAATCGTTTGGTGCGTCAATCAAAAGATACCAATCCTAAACGTTACGTCCTCTGAGAACTAACTTAGAAAAGATATTTCTCCGCGGGAAGTTAACATTAAGCAGGTATGAGAAAAGATTTATTCTTTTTACTCCCAGAGGAACTAAATGAAATTTTTAAATGAAGGGATTTGTTTCTAAAATCAACAGAACATTTTTTTTGTCAACGATTAATCAGTGCTCATTAATCCAAAGAGGGAATAATGGTCATTTGCTCATTATTCAATCCTTCTCTTTTAATAAAGACAGCTTTTCTGAAATGGCCAATTCCCTTATTATTTTACAAGAACTCAATGACGATAATGTACAATAACATACAAGGCTACAGGCTAAGGCGGCTACATTGGAAAATTGTTACAATCTGAATTTGGTATTATGTTGAGTTTGAAATGTTAAGGTTTCATTTGGCAACAGTAGATCCAGTAAGCCACCTTTAAACTCCTAAATTGCGAATGAACTGTTTAAATAACGATGTAAACATTTAGCTATAGTTGGCGAGTCTTGGCAGATTGAAATTGCCGACATTTACACCTTTTGCTGCTCTATAGACACTGATTTCACAGAATACATTCCGTGTTATGAAATTTGCTGCTTGCATGCTTAGTCTATGTTTGTCTGTTATGTTACTGTGTGTGTGTGTGTGTGCGTGTGCGTGTGCGTGTGCGTGTGCGTGTGCGCGCGCGCGCGTGCGCTGTGTGGTTACAGAGTTTGACAGTATGCTTAAGAGTGAAATGTACCAGCATTGGCACGACACTATGTAAACTATTTAACTTAAATAACAATTAGACTAGCTCATCATAGATTAGTGGAAAATATTTAAGGCGTTTGTTGATTTGAAATTATTTATATTTCGTGTTAACGCATATTGTTCCTTCCTATGGCCTTAAACTCCATTTCTTTTGAAGTGTATTTGTTGCTCATTGTGTTTGTATTTAGCCAACTTAACCTTCTACATAAGGGGACAAAAATGAAAACTATTTTTTTAAGGTTTTGGGTTTATTTAAACAGCTCCATCCCTGAATTAATTGTTTTATGTCTTAAGACTTTTTTAAAATGTCTGATATCATTTAAATTAAATAAACACCCATTTGAATTCACAAGACCTCGTTTGTGGTTATTATGTGTCCGTTTATCTTGTTGAATGAATACAAAGACACACAAGACGCTATTCTTTCAAGTTTTATTTCTGTTAGTCAAGAACTTGTGACTCAGTATTGTGGACTCTCACCGATAGGCTACTTGTTCAGATTTTACATTAATGCCCATTAGATAATATTCATATGTTTGCATAAAGACTGTCAGAGACAAATGGCAGATATTGGCAAGGTGTAATGTGACCCTCACAGCTGCATTCCCTACATTTATTTCCACTGGCCCTTCTCATAGTCCCATTTGGCTGAAAAGCCCTCCACAGGGTTCACCCGCATATCCAGCATCCTCTTCACCTGCTTGGCCTGCCATTCCTCATCAAGTGTATGAGGATGAGGAGGATACACTGAGAAAGCAAAAAAATAACCTAAACAGACCTATTCACTTATTATAATCGTAGCATTACAATTAAACCATTCAATTAAATCTCTTACCATAGTACCTTTGCCACAGAACCACCAGGCCAGTGCAACCAATGAAGAAAAAGATGCCACCCACCACAGTCTTCCACTCACCCGTTGGTTTCTTCATCTCAGCGAATGACTCTTTAAACGTCATCCTGTACACTGCCATCGAGGATCACAATAGAAAAGTAAATACAACATTTTAATTGTTCTCCATGATCGTCTATACTGTGCTTTGCCCTCTCAGGCCAGATCTAATGAAGTTGGATGCATCTAATGGCTTGCTTTTGTGACTTAATTGGCCAATAGCCTTGGGTTTACATCACATACCACGAACCGAGGGTGTGTCACGTATCACGATTTGATCTATCAACTACAAGAATTTGGATGGACTCGCAAAACTTTAGATGGAAAGTCACATAAGATGTATTCTCTATGTTCGTTTACCTTAGAATACAAATAGGTACTGAGTAAAGGACACAGGACCAGAAGGAGAACGTGCAACAAGGAAGTAGTATACAAACAGGCAAGTTTCTCCTCTTTGGAGAGGTTATTCCAGGGGCCTTTCTCCTTCTGCTTCAGGCTCTTGTCTGCATCACTGAGGGCATCTTGGTATGGTTTGTCTGGAAGAGGAGTGTCCAGACGGTCCCAGTACATGGGTACAGACATGTCCGCCTGCTCTGCCACATCACCTGAGAGAACAGAAAGAAATAATCAAGACAATTGAGAAAAATGCCAGCATTTCAAATGTAAAGAAAGTGGAATTTTATCAAAACATACTGATGCAGTGGCCACTCATTGGTTACACAAGTTGACATATTCAAAGTTGATAATTATTATCATAATAATCATCATCCTCTTATTATTATTTTTATTGTATGATATTTTTGGCTTTAAAAAGGACATTTGACATTACCATGCCCATGGCTGGCCATCTTGACACTGCTGGAGCTGAACGCAGCCACTCCCCGTCTGGACAAAAGCCCCCCTACACGTCCCGTTGTCAAGCGCAGCATCTCAAAACCCTTCAGAAAGAACACAGCACCTGGTGGATTGAGATTAAATATAATGCAAATGGTGGTTAACGTCTTAGTCTGATCTATTAATTATTAACTGGAGCCTACATCTTCTTAAAGCCACATTGAATGTCATCCTCTTCACTATATGTTTGCATATAACATTTCATTCTTGTCACATTTTACCTTTGTTTCCTTTTATTTATTTTTCTTTATGGACATATAGTTTGCTTGTCTTTGTTCTTATATATTCCCATCATCATTAGTTGTCATGGCTACTAAGTATGTTCCTAATTAGAGCACACCTGATTTGTACTTATAGTTCATTAGCCTGTGTATTTAAGCCAGTCTGTTCTTTCTGTTAATTGTCTGTTGTTGACACACACTGTTATTTTATTAAAGTAGCGTGATTATTTGATGTATGACACCTCTCATCTTCGTGGACTAACTTAAGTAGTTTTATACTGTCATACCCCCAAGTAAAGGGGGAAGTCTTGAGTTTAGGACCTTTTGCTGTTTAATTCTGCATTAACTGTCGATAAAGTATAACTTCCTGGTGCTTTAGTACCTCTTGCTCTGGATCAAATCCAAAACCCAGCTTGTACAGTCTGGTCACATCTTTTGCTGTTAATTACAGTAAGTCTCCATCCACATGTTCATAATACACACTTGGGTGGGAAGTCTGGAATTTGGTTGAACAGGGTCACATAAAAATCTTTATAATAATTATTGCATTTTATTATAAGGTTCACATTTAATAGTTAGTTTACACATATTCACATATTAATAGTTGACAAGAGAAAACAAATCTGTTAATATCATTTATTGGAGCTAAGCTAATATGAACTAACAATGAACATTTGTATTTTTATTAACTAACATGACCAAAGATTAATAAATAACAATGTTAAAGTACAATATACCTGTGTTAATGTTGTTTATTGTAAGGTGTTACCATATTTTATTTATTATTTATGTTTTTTATTGTCATGCTATGATACAACGCTCTTTATTTATCTGTGCAACGATGAAACTTCTTTTTAACGCTTTATTATCAAAGCTGAAACTTTCTGCGCCCACCATGAGCAACGGGAGAGACACAAATATGCTGTCACTAAAATGGACGAAATTGGCAAGAGCTCAAGCGTTGACAATGACCCCATACACTGAACTCTCACACAAATCAACAAATGATTAATAAAAGTCAGATATCTGCAGTATTTTGCTCTAAAATATACCTAAAATAAATTTTCATGTCTATAAAAAAAATTATATACTTTATTGTACAGTGAGTTTCTACTGTAAAAATACCGACAGTGTGGCCACGTAGCCTACGACAGTGAGTAAAAGCAAAGATGTCGTTATGTAAATGCATTAAACTCATCTGCATATCTGTTGAAAGCTGGACTATTCATACATTTTTATCAAAGTATAAAGATTGCTCAGTCTTACTGCAGCATTTTTAAACATTGCATCGTTGGAAAAGTATTTTTCAAAAGTTAAATGTAGTTTTTAAGTGCACAGATGCTGTGTTTCAGTCCGTGGTTTTGCTCCCCGTCTCCCACTGCTGCTTCTAGAAATTTCCCTCATCGTACTCACAGTTTTCCTGAGATTAGACGATGACAATATCTCAAAAATGTGCAAAAAAGAAAATGTGCACACTTGCTTCGTTTTATACTTTTTCCCACTACTTGGGCTGTTTCAAGACTAACCATGAAAACAGGGCGGGTGGATAAAGCAAGGAGAGAGAGAGATGGTGGGTGGTTTAGTGGGGATTTTTAACTGTGAGACTGTGTGCAAGTAAACAATCTGAGACAAGCATGTGACTTTACTGTTCACTGGGACGTCAGTGTTGAAGATTAACTCTCTCTGTTCTCTCTTTGTTTGTTTTATCTCATATTTAGTTTTCATCCCCTACTAGACTTGTTTTTTAATCCATAGGCAATTTTATTTATGATGACAGTTCCTTGAATCAAACTTTCAGAGAACAGGAAATGGAAGAGACCCTGAAGATAACATGAGGGGGGAGAGAGGCGGGTGTCCATCTGGCTCATGTCCAGTCCTGATCTGGGTTTAGCCCAGTGCAACCTGAACTAAAGTCTGCTTCAGAAGTCTGGCAGTGAGCTTGCGAATGGGATTTTATTTCAACGCTCAACTAGCTGTGAAATATGGAGAAAGCGACATCAGATAAATATTGAGGAATACTCCCTGTTAAGGGTCAAATAAGGACAGCCCTGCTGTGAAATATCCATCTGCCCCAGCACATGCCTTTACCCCTCAGCACAAATAAAGATATATAGATTAAGATGTTATTCAGATAATCAAATATGGTAAAATGGTTTCCTTAATTGTATACTTTCTTCAAATTTCTATCATCAGTTTAAAAAACTTCCTTGTGTTTCAGAAAAGTGAGAATTTGTAAGCAATAACTGCAGGTGTCATGATTTTCTGCTTTATGCAACATTTTTGTTGTGACACATTTCAAAGGGATAGTTCACTTTGAAATTAATTTTTGGTATATTTAGCATATTTAAACTAGCATATGGCTAACCACAGCCACAAAGCGCCCGTGCCTTCAGATCACTTGGACATGGCTGTGGTTACAAGAGGTAAAAACAATAAACACTGTTTGTTTTCTCACACAAACAGCTTGTTTCGTGTCTGGCCATCAATGTGTACTTACATTTAAGAGTTAGTCAATCATGTCTAATTTGTACTTCTCTCTGCATGCTTTGTGAGGTGGTGACCATAGACCTCCATTTTGTGACTGACAGACACGAACGGATTGACCGAATAAAATATCAAAATTGAAACTACTGCAGAAACAAAGACACCTACATCTAGGATGCCCTTGAGGTAAGCTAAAACATATCAAAAATTAATTTCAAAGTAACTATCCCTGAGCTCCTCAGTGCCTTGTTGGGATGTTACAACTAAATTTGTATTAACGTTTTCTTCTCTCTCTCTCTCTCTCTCTCTCTCTCTCTCTCTCTCTCTCTCTCTCTCTCTCTCTCTCACACACACACACACACACAGAGAGAGAGAGGGGGGGGGGGGAGAGGGGAAAAAAATCAATGTGAGTCTCTGGGGTTAAGGCAATGATACACAGATAAATACCAAAAAAAAGTATGTGACGTAACTATTTCTATATTTTCATATCACACATATTATTATTAATGATAATAATAATTTTATTATTATTATAAATAAAGTATTATAAAGAAGTTCCCAGTCTCACCTGTTTCACCCATCACAAGTTGCCAATATCCTAACATAATAATCCACTCTTCCACTCTTCATAACCATGTGTTTAAAAATATATATTTTCTATTGAACTAATTAACCTGAGTACCTGCTCAGTGCTTATCTTTTCCAATAAGCAAACAATTGTGTGTACAACTGAATTTTATCTGTTTTAATCAGCCATTCAAGCATGCTGAAACCGCTACTGTGTAGATGACCGACGACACCTTGCACACTTTTTTTTTTAGCTCAAAGCAACGACAAAAAAAAAAGCATGACAAATTTGGGATAGTTTTCTTAGGATGCAACTCAAACTAAAGCTGTCACACCAGATGCAGACTGTTAACAAGACAGTGATTAAATTAAAGAGAAAAGACAGAAAAAGCGAGATCTTGGCTCATTTGAGAGATTGTGAAAAGCTTCAGAAGCCTCTAGATGGCAGCAGTGAGCCTCATCTGTGTCTGCCACTGAACATGTCTACAAATGTAACGCGCAAATAAGGAGATGCATTGTAATGGTAAAAGCCCGTCTAGTGGCTTAAACAGAAATAAGTCATGATTTCTAGCATGATTCAGCAGACCCGTCGCTTCTTTTCTTTGTCATTGCACTGACATCTTTGTTTGTTTGAATGCTGGAAAGAATGGAGAGAACATATGTCTTTTCTTTCACAACTATGTCCAAAAGTAGCCTACATATTTTCTTTTGATTCTTAAGTTTATAATATAAATAGGTTAGACAAATAGCCATCAATCACTGCTGCATTATGGATCTTTGGCCTCACTATCGCCATCTGTGTTTGAAACATTAAATTGCAAGTTAAATCCAGAGCAGTTTTTGAACACTCAATAATGTAATTTAATCATTATTTTTGCCCTAAAAATCTCCTGTAGAGCACTTTTAATAAAACATTTATGTTTGATAATTTTTTCAATTGGACGCCTCACTATTACTGGATCAACCCACCCCTCCATAGCAGAGATTTGTGCGTTAATGAGTATTAAGATGGCGATTGTCCCTTTGGGGGTCCATTGATTCTCGGGTGTTGACCGTGACACCAACAGCTGGCAGAACAAAGCAAAGGGCCGGATCGGGCACCACTGGCTGTGCTCCCTCAATTCCACCCGGTCTCCTCCTACCAAGAGTGGCACGTGTCCCTTCCCTGCGCACCCCCAACTAAACAGCTTAAAACGAGGACACATCCCCCTGCTATTGTCGTTACACCTTTGTTATCTACTAGACCCCTTCCTCCAGCTCAGTCCTATTATTTGCTCAAATTTATTTTTTGCTCTCTAGAGAAAACTCATATGCCATTTGTCTTTGCCCTTTCCATTCTATGCTTCTTGCATTGTCTTGTCCCTTAACAAAAAAAAGCCAAAGATGAAGATTGAAGGAGAAAATACCCTATCGACCGTTAGCTTGAACCAGCCTGCCCCCCATTGCCTACATCTATGTCCACATCCAAACAGATGAAACTCGCTAACAGTTAATCTGCACAAAAAAGCATGAGTTATTTACTAAATCAAGAAACTTACTCACATACACTGTCTGTTATATTTGAACGTGCTTAATCAGTTAAAAAAAACCCACAATATATGTTTATAATAAAATAAAATGTTTACTTTTTGTAAATTAAAATAGTGGGGGTGCAAACTGGGGAAGGGGGAACATTTAAAATGTTATATAATGTAACGCACACGTGTATGTATGTATGTAACACTGAGTTATTAAAGCTATTTTAACTGCAAAATGACCACAGACTTCACCATGCTGAAAAATGGACCTAGCTATGAGATATTTTTGTCAAATTTAAAGAGATGCTTCAATACTTTCTGTGTGTGGTTCATTCAGCCTTGTAGGGAAATGACTTTTCTGCAAGAGCACTACTTTAGTGATAATATATCATTCCCTTTCTTCATGCCAACGTCTGGGAGGCCATAAATATGAGGGGGAACGTTACAAGCTCTGCCCTCAAAATATGGCCAAGGGCGGATGCCATACATACAGTGCCAGCTTTGACCTAGACCTTCTTCTGCCAGTGAGCCACCTCTTTCCCCGTTCCTTTCCTTCTTCCATTCACATCCAACCTACTTTGCTTACTGGCACCACAAGACAGTCTTTTCCTTTCAGCCCCCCAGGGCATGCTGGGTAAATGGGTCACTCTCCCACCGCCTTTCGTTAGAAGTGGGACTGCTCTTTTTGCCGCTCATGTCATGTGTGGTTACAGCTTTGTGTTTGATCTGGACCCTCTCCTCCTCTGCTGGCTCTTGTTCAATGATGTTATGCTTCTGAACGGTGCACACGATGTCAGATGATGCACTCCATGATGGCCCTGATGGATGATGGGACAATGACCTGCGTTACACACCAATTAGAGCTTCTCCCTGTTGTTTTCTCGATTCAAACTGGCACGGCAAACGTTTGCCGATAATAATGGCCTTCAGTTTTAGTATCGTGACAGGATTTTCAGGCTGAGCTACCTTGCTTTGAGTTTTCCATATTATCTGTTGGCAGGAGATGTAATGAGGCAAATGAGGTTAAGCATTTGGCTTCAGGGTGTAACATTAGCGCCCTTCCCCCTAAAGAACCACTTACATAAGCAACAAGTTCACCATCATACCAAAGAGATGTCTTTCATGCATATTCAAATCATTTCCACATGATCTTAAAAACTCCTCACGTCTCTGTGTACACGCCGACAGTCAATATATCCCACCCACTGACTTCCTTAGTCATTTTTTTCCTGCTCCAAAATATCTTCCTTTGTGTTCAGAAGACAGAAATCCATACAGTTTTGAAACAACATGAGGATGAGTAAATAATGATAGAATTAACATTTTTAAATAGATATATCTTTCTTCAAATCTTTTAGGCTTTAAAAATTATTTCAAAGTTAACTATCCCTTTAAAAACATCATTAAAATAGTCCAAGTGACTACAGTGGCTCAATCTTAACTTTATCAAACAACAAGAATAAATAATGTAATTCAATCAATAATTACGTAAATAATAATAAAAAAATAAAAATAATTACATAAATAAATTTCATTTTCACTGGGCTTGGAGTCAGGTCACTAGTTTAAGAGCGTATGATCTGTTATTGTACGTCACACGCATCACACACATGACCAGCGTCGCCCAATAGTGAGCCTACGTGTGGCGTACGCTATCAAACTTCGTTAACTGACTAGAGGCCCATAGAGAAGGAAATGAATAGTTGAAATAAAGTCGTTATTTATGTTTGTTTTTGCACACAAAAAGTATTTTTGTCGTTTGATAAACTTAAGATTGAGCCACTGAAGTCACTTGGACTATTTTAACGATGTCTTAATAACTTTTCAGGGCTGGCCAGTTTCAATCCCTGAAGACCGTATGGAGGAGTGATCCAGCTCTCAGATTTCATCAAAAATATCTTAACTCCTGTTCCGAAGATGAATGAAGGTCTTACGGGGTTGGAACAACATAAGGGTGAGTAAAGACTACCGTAACATAATTTTCCTTTTTGGGTGAACTATCCCTTTAAAAAAAGATTGAGCCTATTTATACTTTTACTGGGATAAAATTTCATCTGGGAATCTATCACTTTATCACATATTACGTCATCCTATGATTATGTTTGTTTCTGGTTTGTTTTAAGTGCATTTATAAATCAAACGATGACAGTCATCCCATGACTACAAACTTACTAAAAGTAGTTATTTCCAGATTTCTCAATGTGTGATATAAAGCACCATGAATCATGGTCCAAAATGCCCTAGATCACATCATTACACCATATCTACAATAAAAACATGGCAAAATTTCTTTATTCCTTTGTTAATGTACATTTAAGACTGTGTCTGAAGCTGTTATCCAAAGCATAATTTTCAAATAATCAAATACTATGATTTTGTCTTTGCTAGCTACCTTGTGCTCCAATTTGAGCTATGCAGGAAATAAGATAAATGCTAAGATTCAATGTGTTTTGCAAACTTCAAATTAAATGTCATTCACTGAGTTCTAAAGAAACAGACGTTGGTCCTCTCAAGTCAGCAAGACTTGAATTTCAGTGGAATGGATATCCTGGAAAGTATTGCTCAGTGCGTAAGTGTTTTCTTGCTGAAGGAAATAACTGTCCTTTTCATCAGAAGTGTATGTACATGTAAGCTCTACACAAGAAGGAAAGCAGTAGGATTTGTGTGCATGTGGAAAATATGCCCATTTACATGTTTAACCCAAATCTATGAAGCACTTGTGAAAGCACACATACTGCTTATACGTACACGGCTCAACAGGAACGACTTTTCCAAATATAATCTCAAAAACAAACATGTTTATGTGCAGATACAAACAAACGCACACAGTACATTGGGCCAAAGGTAGTTGACGTGATGATGACTGTGGTTTTCCACCGAGCTGAGTGTGAAAGCGTAGGAGTAGCTATAAATTTGGTTTAACCTATGTGTTACTGTTACTAATTTAAGTGGATATCAGGGGGGAAAAAATCTAAGAAAAAACTGGGTACAAATATTTCACTTTAAGGATTTGTCAACATGATCTCATGAGTATTCTTATATATTCTTTATCATTTTAACATTTACTTAAAAACGTACATAAAAGACTGTAAAAATGCTACAGAGAAAAACTTTTAATTGGTTAACAGAACCTTTCCTTACTATACGGTAAATAACTGTGATGGATCTAATGGTATATTTCATGTAACTTTATTGTAAAATAAATTTCAAATAATCGAAAGATAAAGAAACAAGCCAACCTTTACCACAAACCAGTGTAGAATCAAAACCCTTGTCCTACATCTGCAAGTCTCATCCTTTTGCACCACTTCAGGACAAAAAACATTATCCTGCGTTCATTATTTATCATAATATTCATAATTCAGTGCCTCTTCACGAGGATGAGGTCTCTGAGCATGAACATGTGCCTCGTGTCATTTTGTTTCTTAATAGCTGAAGGATCATTGGAGTTTGGAAGGATGGAAAGAGTGAGAAGAGACACCTCCTCCTCAGAGTCTCATGGCTTTGGTAATGAGGTCTCTCCCCTGGGCTTTGATCGTTGACACAGCAACGAGCGAGCAATGAGCGTGTGTGTTTTAGGGAAAGAAAAAGCTGATTTGGATTCCGTGTCCTCAATGTGTAGTGCTACTGCATAATATGAACAATTGTGCGTCTGAAGGTTTTATGGCTGATTTCACAGTCCATTTGCCTTAAAGGGATAGTTCACCCAAAAATGAAAATTCTGTTTTTGAGTATTTACTCACCCTCATACTGTTCAACACATTCTCATCCCAAGGCGACATAACCGACACCTTTGCCAAAGCGAAGACATCCAATGCACATGGCTCCCTTTAGCATCAAGTGAGACGCTTCGTTATGGTAGGTTTAGGTATGGGGTAGGGGTAGAGTTACACCACTAGGAGGCGCCTTCTGCCCCATATATATCTGCGTCTCATTTGACGTTAAAGGGTTTCATGTGTGTTGGATGTCTATGCTTTGGCAAAAGCGTCGTATATGACGCCTTGGAATGAGAACGGGCTCGTTGTTCCAACCCTGTAAGACCTTCGTTCATCTTCGGAACACGAATTAATATATTTTTGATGAAATCTGAGAGCTGGATCACTCCTCCATACTAATCCATAGGCTTCTTGAGGGATTGAAACTTACCAGCCCCGAGAAGTTATTAAAGACATTGTTAAAATAGTCCAAGTGACTACAGTGGCTCAATCTTAACTTCATCAAGTGACGAGAACTTTTTTTTTTTTTTTACTTTTTGTGCGCAAAAAACAAACAAAAATAATGACTTTATTTTAACTATTTATTTCCTATTTATTATTAGTTATTTGTTAGTTTAAAACTACAGGGATAAACTTCACTAGAGTGAGGGAACTTGACATTACCTATCTGAATTTGTTTGAAATATGATCAAACTAAAAAAGGATGGATGATCTTTTTTTAAAGATTTTTTGGTGCACTGTGTATGTATATATGATTAATCTGTGTGTACTCGCCTAACTGATGTGCCTTATAGAAATCTGGCACATGAAGTCTTGACCTTTGACCTGTAGCGTCTAGTCACACTCATCCTCTTCTCTCCTGGGGCTCTCCATTCAGAGCGAGAAGGACAGCAGCTGCTTGTCTAGATGAAGAAAAGGAAAGAGGATTTGGGTTTGGGTATTTGGGAACAGATGAAAGGAAGGAATAAAGTAAAAGGTTACTGTATCTTGTTACACAGGCCTCCTGTCGCCTAACTAATTTGTCTTAACAATAGTTTTAAGGATTTATGTTTTTCAAGGTTTTTTTTTTGTTTGTGAAGAGCTATTGTTTTCATCATCACGGTTTTCTCAATCATCATAATTCTTTCACCTCCCTTTTGCTTACTCACGCTCACAGTGTTTATCTTGTGGACAGACCCCATCAAAACATGAACTTTTAACATGCCACTCTTCCTCTTTATACTTCCACATGCACTTATCGTGTTGTGATTAGTTAACTTGAACAATTCTGAAAAGAGGCAGTGGAGTTTAATATACACTCTAGCCACAAGTTCTGAGACACGTGTAATTCAAGTATGCCTGAACTCCCTAAACAACAATACGTGAGCACAATAGCGGTTTGGAGTTGTATACACATGTGCAAGCTAGTGTATAAATAGAAGCACACCCAGTACTAATGAGCAAAAACAGCCTTGACTTTGAAGGAACTATTGTTTACTTTGTCTCTATTTCCTGATAAAGGCTGACAGAGAGTAGATGGTGCATTTGTGTGAGAGTGAATCTTTTTGTGCATGTTAGGGGGTGGGGTGACCAAACCTGTTTAATTCAGTTTGAGTCTCTGCTGCCTGGCATCTGCTGATCTCTCTGCCATGGTCCTGACGGGTGGACACACTCACACACACTCACAAACTCGCTCACACTCAACATTCACTTTCATAAAAGAACATTCTGTTCATCATCTCCTTTTGTGTTCCATGGAAAGAAAAAAGTCTTTTTGAAAGACATGTGTATGATTAAATAATGCATGTTCATTTTGTGAACTATTGCTTCAAATATAGTGACAGTGAATGTGTTTGTGGACTGATAGGACAATGCACTGCTCTTTCTCTTGTAAGCTTTATGGGAAGTCACTAGACTGTGACCTTAAGCTTAGTCAAAACATTTTTCGTATCTCAAATGTCTCTTGTACCACAGGCACTTTTCAATCTTTTAAACTCTCTGAAACTATAACACATGTGGTTGTGGTCCAG